>CM065644.1:11748342-12348342 GCA_033220585.1 Dipteronia sinensis | reverse complement strand
TTTCTATAACATGTAATAGCTCTCTCTCTCTCTCTCTCTCTCTCTCTCTCTCTCTCTCTCTCTCTCTCTATATATATATATATATACATACATCTTGATATTTTTGTTTGTAGGTATTTATTTTTTGTAATACGGCATGATTATATAAAAAGGTGATGAGAGACATAAAATGCGGTGGTGACACCTTGTTGTCACACCATTTGCCAATTTGGGTTTTGTTTTATTAGTCTATAGGTCTAGTATTTGCACGATCTTTCTTAACTCAACTGGAATCCACATCTCCTTCCATATTTGAGGTTAGGAGTTCCAATTTTCAAATGTACATCATACGCATTTTATGTGTGATGATTTTTTTTTCTGATGTCATGGGAGTAAATGTCTGAACCGCGCATTTTATAAGTCTGTGTGGGAGTAAACAATTTTTTTAATAATTTTTTTTATATAAAATATAAAATATGAAAGTACTATTTTACCCATAAAATTTAATTTAAAATGGTAAAAATGAATTTTCTCCTCTAAAATTTAAAATATATTAAAAAAATCATTAATAAAAAATCTATCGTGTCGTTTCGTGTCTAACACCTTAGCCCTACCCAATCCCTATATCATTTTGTGTCGTGGTTTGCCATACAAAAAATCGTGTCAAGTCATGTCGTGCAACTTGTGCCGACCCCAACCCAATTTACGCCTCTAGACAGACCTCACCCATTAAATGTTAATTTATTTTTTTGTTGAAAAGAAAGTTTTAAAACATTTTGACATTTTACTGGCTGTTGCTACTTTTATCAAATCAACTATCCATCACACTAACAAGAAAGAATTCCATAATAAGAAAATGCTTTCTTGACTCAACAATGCATGAAATATTATGCTTGATAGCTAATAGAAGATAGACTTTGCATACAAACAACATTTCTGGTTATTACGAGTGCACTCTTATTAGTTTCCTTCAAACAATTAACATCGAAAAAGAACAAAAAAAATGCAAATATTTTTCTTATTTCATTGCCGATTCAATATTTATCCATAATAATTTTGTATTTATGATCATAAAAACAAGAGAACATTTAACTTGGTTACAAATTCTAGAATTATGCTCTAAAATTAAGATATAGTTATTAGTTGTTTTCTTATTATATAATGTAGATACAGTATAATAGCTGTAGAGGGGTTGTTTTGTTAATTTTATTAATTCAAACTTGTTATTAAAACTATAGCTGGAATTATTTCAAACACGTTTAAGATTTTCTGTTATTTAAATAAAAAAGACTTTATATCAATTAAAAATAAATTAATAATCCTAATATCAATTTTGTTTTTCATTCCGGTTGCATCTTGATTTGTTTTTCATTATATTTATGTGAAACTCAAACAAACAATTTCTATTTGATGAGATTGAATTAATATAATTATCTACACACTCTTTCTCCATTTTTTTTCTTTTTGATATGAAACATATAGCTTATGTCACTAATTAATATGATAATGAATTTTGTGGAACATAATAGGGTAAATTAAGAGTAAAACAAGTAAACTTAAATGAGTATAAATTGGCAGTGATGGATATGGATGTAAGAATTTGAAAAGATAATATTAATATATACTTTTTTTGTCATGATTTCATTTTGAAAAGGTCAATTATAATGAACATTATTTTAAATGATAATTATAACAATTTGTCATTCTTTATATGTTAGAGCATCTCCAATGGTATAAGCAAATTTGGATCATCAAAAGTTACCACCTTAGCATTTGATGATTGTTTTCAAGGATTTCTAAATTTGATGATTATGTAGTCCACAATGGTATAATTATCTATATCAAAAATCTACTTTATCTAAATCAAAAATCTACTCCCGCCAAATATTTTTCACTGTTCCCACTCATTTTTATTTCACTGTTCCCGCTCATTTTTATTTCATATAGTAAATACCAGTTGAAGGACCATATACTAGAATACATTGCTATTGAACATGGCAAAAATAAAATAAAATAAAGAAATTATAAAAGACGAGAGAAAGTATATGATATGGGTATTGATCCATTCGTAATGAAGAGACGAATTTTACCTAATTGAAATTTTTGGGATCGAAACAATGATGAGATACAAAAGTGATCAGAGAAAATAAGAGAAAAAAACAGTCACATATGAGAGAGAAAGAATAAAATTACTACATCAATTATTTTGGATAAAGTTTATATTTGATGATTAAAAGTCAATCACCAAATTTGATTATTAAAGAGGCAATTTGATTATTGATAAATACAATTGCTAAATTTTAGTGACTCTATTGTAGAATGTTTTTTTTGAATAAATAATCAAATTTTGATTACTCTCATACTTTTGATGATACCATTGGAGATACTCTTATTAGGTGACTAAAAAATAAGTTGACTAACTTTATTTGTATAATTAAATTATAGCTACGGTAGTGAATTTTAATATTATGAGCGACATAGTGAGAATTTATAACATATAATTATAGAGATAAAAAGGGGTTGATCCAGTGGTTTGTCCCTCACAAGTCACACCTACACCATGAGGTTATGAGTTCAAGTTTATCCCCAAATCCTGAATTATTGTAATTTTTTTTTTAAAAAACTTATAACTATAGATTAGTATTTCTAATTTTGTCTTTAGAAACATATACATAAGAATTGAAACTATAAACACTATAATTACATGTTTCATATCGACACTAATTAATTAGCATTTGACATTATTAGGTTAAATAAACGTCATTTATCATCAAATCACATTGAACGGTGGTCACACTTATTTATTATTATTATTTTTTGATATATCAATTATCACATGTAGGTATAACGATTCAAACTTGGAAGTTTGGAACAATGCTAGATTAAATGAGTGTTGAACCACAAAGCCACTTTGACATCCGGTGAATTTGCAATCCATGTGAATGGTTAGACCTTATTTGACCATTCTTAAACTAATGAATAATCAATATTATTATATTATCATTATTACTAATTAATTAAGCCACTTTTTGTACTAAATTCTTGTACAAGGTGTCGAATGTGTAATAATTGATGTCAACTATGATGCATTACAAGTGGAAAGGACAACCAAATGAGCAATTGACTTTGCCACAAAAAGTGGCAGGCATAGCTTGGTGCTTCAATAATCAATACATTATTGGACATTTATAGCAATTGAGAAGGTGATGAGATGATTAGTGAAAGGATCATACAACAAAAGTCACTCATAGACTCATAGTCATAGGCATCTTAATTACTGTCTAATTTTAATTAGTGGCTCTGCCGCCTTGCTATTTAAGAATCGCAAGATATTTTATATACAATTTAAATAATTTTTTATGCTCTTGTAAAACAAATAATATAAATTTTGAAAAGTTTTTTTTTAATCCATAAACCACTTTAGATAAAATTTGTATAAAATAAAAAATAACTTTTATATCAAGATTTGATTCAATCAATGTTTAGAAATATACTCAAAAGGCTTAACATTCTCATTTTAATTTGAGTTGAATTAAAAAAAAACAAAGTATTAGTTTAGTTTTTATAAGGAGCGATATCCAAATCTTTCTCTAATTGTAATATTTGATTTAAATAAGTTACGACAAAATAATAACCTTTTTTTTTACATATTTAAGTCATGCGTACAATTATGGAATGGCAGACCATGTTGATCATTAACAAATAAAAAGCATATATATAGTAAGTCAAATTCTAAACATATAAAATATGGTTGTAATGGGTTGACATAATGAGAGGACATGATGGATAAGATGAGCGCCATTTCCATTTCCATTTCCATTTCCGATTGCAAGCAAAATCACCGACAAACTTTTCGTTATATTCTTCATTTCCTCCTTCCATCTGATTTTAGACAACAAATGGATGGTTAGGTTACGAAGGGCGGCAGGATTATTTGTTCGCTACACCATTTTCATTTTTTTTAATTTAATACGTTTTATGTTTGATATATCATTTGTTGCGGATCTAGAGCCGGCCCTGCGGGCGGCGTCCGTCTAGGGCCCAAGAAAAAATTACCTAAATGGGACCATTTTTTGTTTTTGTTTTTTATTTTTAGTGTTGAATTGAATGATTTTTGTTTAGATAAAAAAGACCCAAATAATTTTTTAAAAAGCCTAAACATTAGTAATAATAATAATAAACACATGACCCAAATTTTCTTGGATCAATATCCCCATCCAGGTAATTAAAGTTTTTTTAATCAATTTAAAGTTTTTTTTTTCTTTTTTGAATTGATTTCGAATTTTCTTTTTAGTCATGTGCTGTGTACCGTATATGCTCAGTCACTCACAAGGAACCCATTTTTTAGGTTTTACCCGGAAGCCTCTGAAAATCCAGGACTGGCGCTGGGTGGATCCGAGACATTGACATGTTTAATGAATGCACTTTTCATCTTGTCATATTGAACGGTGGTAATACAGTTGTATCTTACTCAATTATTACTTAATAGTTAATTATAATTAATGTGGAACTCAACAATTGAATCACATTTAAATTTTATGCTAATTAGTACAAAATTAGTCTAACTCTAACAGATCAAGTGATTATTTTGTATATTGATATTTAGACTAGTACAACCACAAAGCACATACTAAATTAATATGTTTTGACGAGATGAGATTGGTCCGGAAGTAAACCCCCCACACCTGTACCACGAGGTTGCGTGTTCGAGTCCTCCCTTTTTTCAAAAACCCCGAATTTATGTAATAATATAATACTTAGAAAGAAAAAAATTATTCTGTTTTACTTCTATAGTTCTATCTAGTATCATGACACACACACAGAGCTTCATCATGTATGCTTAGCTACAAATGAAAATCCAAGGCCTTTTCAAGGTTTAAAATGCTTGTGCAAGTGTAGCCTCAAAGTATGGGCTCTATTACTAATTTAGAATAAAACCATGAAATATGTTCATTTCTTTTCATAGTTTTTGCTGGTCTATCCCCAGAAGAAATAGATACAGATTTTTGGAGTACTATATAAGATATATTTCAAGCATATATGCAGCAATATCTATTAATCAAGCAAGAATGGATTAATTATCTGAGCATGTTTTCTCATTGAATTGCCATTTTGTATTTTGTACGATTTACGGTTTTCACTACAGAAAGCACTCTAAAAAAAACACTCAAATGTTGGTTTAGTTACTAAGGAGACATTATTAAATGTTAGAAACAACATAAATGAATCTTTGATTCACAATTTCAGTCTACAAAAATGCAATCTCTACAACAATGGCTTGCATAGAATTTACTTCACAAATTCAGGCCACAAAACTAATTAATCCTTTTAGCTTTAATTTTATAATACATTGTTGTTGTGTATGTGTGTGTTATAAGTGTGTCATGTGATTTATACTTAAGAGGATGGATGTTCCTTCTCATCATCTAGGAGCAGGAGTACGTCGTTTAGTCTGCAAAGCCATAGACATAACTCGTAGCCTGTCTGTAATCTCAGTAAAAGATGGCCTGGAAGCAGGGTCGAATGACCAACAATCTTCCATTAACTTTCTCCACTCTGGATCACAACGTTCCGGTATTGGAGGCCTCAACGTGTTGCTTACAATTCCCCCTAAAAGCACGCGAAACGTCACATGCCATGGCAAAGAATTACAAGAAACGAATATGTTCAAAGTACATACATTATTACTAGTTTCAACAATCAAATAGAGGATCTTACCAATAATAGCACCACAATGCATGTTTGCATATGGCTCTTCCCCGGTGAGGAGTTCCCACATTGCAATACCAAAGGAGAAAACGTCAACCTGAGTGAAGAAAACGAATAGTTTTGTTATAATTATATTCTTCAAGAAGGTCATTGCTTCCATGTTTCAATACAATCTAAGTCTCGAAATCTAAAATATTACATTAAAGCTCTATCATGAGTTGCTAACCTTTTCAGAGACTCTGCTGCTACTTCCATTCAATAATTCTGGTGCCATCCACGGAAGGGTTCCACGCACACCACCGGATACAAGTGTATTTCGTTTAATTCTTGACAACCCGAAATCTCCTACCTGCAAAGCAGCAAAGTTTTCAGGTCAAGAATTCTACTAGTCTTCCAAATAGTTTAATACAAATGAAAAAAAAAAGTCTTCAAACATTATTTCAGATTTACTAATTAGTAAAAACATATAAGAATAATAATAATAAAAAAAGCTAGCGTGTTTAGACTTTGTTCAACAGATCAGAAGAAAACACAGTTCTGTTTCGGCTACCTTGCAAATGGGTCGTTGTGTATCCCTCAAATTGACAAGCAAATTATCACACTTCAAATCAAAATGAACAATGTTTTTCAAATGTAAATATTCCATGCCAAAAGCTGCGTCCATTGCTATCATAAGCTTTCTGCGACGATCAAGTGACCTGCAGGAACATATTTTTTAAAAGAATTGATAAATCTATCACTTCTTATATAGTATGAGAGAAGATGAGATATATTCATGAATGAACTCACCTGTCCTTTCTTACTAGGACATGCCTCAAGGATCCATTCACCATATATTCCGTTACAGTTGCCATTGTTCCCCCTGGTCCATCAGGGACCACACCGTAAAATGCTACCACATTCGGATGGTGAAGTTTTGACAGGATCTGTGCTTCTCTCCAGAAGTCTTTAGTCTGGATAATCAACAAGGAATATATTTCCATTCAAAATGTTTCTAATTGAATTTTTGAAATGATAGGATACATTACTAATGCCTTCTGGTTTAGACAATACAAAAGGTAGGATATATGTATGTCTTGAAATTTGCTACAAGTATGCTTTAAGTGATAATATAAATTTGTGTCACCAATTCAAAATCTAAACACTTTCTTTCTCTTTTTAAAGAGATTTGAATCTGTAGAGCATTCTAAGATCAGAATATATAATTTGAATAGAAGGAAAAAATGTCACAACTTTGAAGACCAATGATTTAGGACCTACCAACCGCTCTTGCTCAGATGATCTGCCTGAGAAACAACTCTTTTTTATTCTCTTAATAGCAACATCTGTTCCCCTCCACTTTCCATGATAAACGGTTCCAAATGTACCGGAACCTAATTCTTTCAACTCTTCAAGGTCGATATTCTTAATGATCTGTAAACCGGCAGTGCATTGAGTTAATTATACACTATACTGATAAATTAAACATAATTTAATTTAAATGGTTGTTGTGAACCTGCAAGCCATAGATGCCGGCTTCTATTTCAGCCATCGCAGCATCGCTGATAGATTCATCCACATCTCTGCAATCACTTTTGACATCCTATGAATGGCAACAGGATACAAGCTCAAATAAACCAGCAAAGATATTATCACAATTAAAGAGAAAATCTAAGTCAATTGGGAAAATGTCAAAAGGTTACCTCACAGTCAGATGCTTGATGGACACTATCTGCCTCAGTTTCTCTAGGAGACGGATAATCATCGCTTGCGTCATCTTCTACATGAGGAACAATTGTTGGGGAGGAGGGGATGTCTGAAGGGATACTATCAGTCACATCTTCAACAATCACTGTCGAGACCGCCTTGTTTTCATGATGGTGTTGTGAGGATTGAGGCTGGACATAGATAGCATTTTTAGATATTAGGCCCTTTTCTGATATTTGTTTCCCGATGCCTACTTTTTCTGTCCTATGTTCAAGACAATCTTCTCTACTTGAAAACGAACTTGTGGTCAATTGCTGAAGAAAGGATACAAATATTAATTTGACATACTTATATAAGGGAATTTGATCTAGCGGTATGATTCAAGTGGCATGATGCAAGAACTCCTGCCTCAAAATATGTTACGAATATGTATTTCCAAAAAAGAAACAAAGGAAAAAATAAAAGCAATTGTGAAATATACTTACACATCTTGGGATTATGCATCCTTGATTAGCAACTCCTGGAGATGGTAAAGATGGTATTTCAGCAGATACATGGAGAAGTGATTGACTTGTTGCAGTCACAACAAGCATCTGATCCTCGGTAACATTCCTGACATGGAACTCAAGTGGAGTTGTGTCTACCTGGTTATCAAGGAGTTGTTGCTCCCTTATAGTATTAGCAGAATCTTCCCCAGCACCAATTTGTAAAGAGAAAAGTGAGCCTCCGGATTCTTGTGAATCTTGTCTAGGAAGAATAATGATGGGTTGGTAGTTTATATCATCTTCCATGTGATTTTCATATAATGTGATTTCAACATTTCCTGTATTGCATTTCCTTTCTTGATCAGAAGAAGCAGTGTTCGCATCCCTCCACTTCAATTCTTGCCTTGGTTCGAAAGATGGTTCCAGTGCATTCAAAGAGGGATGGTTCTCATCTTTGGCAGCTTGGTGTTTCTCATCCATCATCTCTTTCCATTGCGCTGGCCACTCTCTTAAAGAACTTGACATTGCTAGAATAGGTGATTTCTCACTTTGAATATCACACGGGCTCTGAGGAATAATAGTTCCTTCTCCCAAGCTCAAAATGGAACTCTCATTATGATCCTGCAACCGTGAATCAGAAAGTGCCCTTTCCTTAAGCAAAGGTTTGTCAGAGTTCATATCACTTCGATTATAATGTGCATAATGCGCCAAGTCTCCACTAGGCCCACGAGTGTGAAAATGCATTTCGCTGGATTTGCTAGTTTGGTCAGTTTCCAAATATTGCTTATGTTGATGGTAATTTATCAACGGCAGAGGTCCATGAGGATGATTATCATAGTGGCTAGGTGAATTTAAATAATAGGAATGGTCACGAGGAAATTTGTCCATAGGATAAGGACTGGAACTTCCATTGCCATCAGTACATGCTAGGTCAACATAAAATTGAACATTTGAATTTGTAGCATCTCTATGTTGAGCAGGTATTGGGGATATAGGAGGAGATAAATTGAATCCCCTGCCGGGGATCTGGAGTGCAGGTAACAAATGAGCAGCGCGATTGAAAAACATGCTGCCCAAATTCGAGGAATTAGGACTATAATCTTTATTCTCACAATTATGTGCTGAAGTAGGAGAGTCTCTATGAAAAGCTAGACTATAATCTGAGGCATTTCCCATCTGGTTTGTTTGACTTGTCACACTTTGTCCACTAGAGCTCTTTTGAGGACTCGCATCTAGCATGCCGTTGACAGCAGAGACATACTGATAATCAGGATCACTTTGCTGTGTAGACCTTCCTTCCAAAGAGCTTGGACTTTCAGATTCACCTGAAGGTACGAGAAATATTCGCAGTCTTTGAGTACCCCCAATTCTTTCTAGTTCTTCATATTCTTCTATCATATGATGAAGATCCTCATCCGAACAAACAGATATAAGCGCATCAAGATCCTCACCTGGAAGCTGATACTTTATTGTATGAGACTGATTACAAATTGCTGAAGTTTTCCTCACAAGTTCCTCCCAAGTGAGGTTTTTTCTAATGGATATAATTCGCGTCTCTCCACCCACATATCTAAGTTTCCCATCATTTGGCCTCGGTAATATTCTCCCTCCAAAGCTACAAAGAAATTTCATCTTTCCAGAATAAGAAACTTCCGAAAAACCAGGTCCAAAAGGATGGTATGATTGAGGAGAATCCATAACATAAAGTGGGGAAGCCATTGGTTCATGCGGGGAGGCCATTGGTTCCGTGATAACTTGATCACAAAAATTTTCATCCGAAAGTTTACTTGAAGTTTGTCCGATAGCACCATATTGCCTCTGAAATCTGCTCCGATGATCAGGATACACCTTATTTTCTACTTCAGCTGCATATCCTCCTGTTGCAGAAACAAAATCTGAGCCTTCTGCACTGCATTCAGAATCCTTTCTCCTTAGCCCAAGAATGCCATTAAGGTCTTCGTAAACCATCTGATGGTTCTGGTTAAAATTATAGCCCACTCTACTTGTCTGGGGTCCATGATCTCCATCATTTCTATCTTGTACTCTTCTTATAGCAACACGATCCCTTAAAAACTGTGAGGAAAATTCCTCACCGGTCTGTGCACATACACTATTTTTATTTTTTTCCACAGCAGCCTTGTTGCTTGACACAGCATTTGCTTTATCTCTGTAGAATTTTTGTCCTGAAACAGTAGGAGACTCACCTGTCATGGTATCAGAAACAAATGTCGCTTTATGATAGCTGCATATGAACAATCTCTGATACGTCGACCCTTACTATCTCCATAATTCCACCGAAATCAGACTATTTGTTGAGGGGATTTCTAAATTTGAATAGACATCAACCTTTTTCCCATGTACAGGCTCAAAGCCAAAACCTGTACGATCAACTCATCGATGCCTTCCAATGCATATAACTTCAATTGCACCAAGAATGGAAAATATGCTACAAATATATTTACAAAATTTTCCAATCCTCACTGATCCAAAGTTGCTGATTTATTTGTTACAAACCCTTGAATCATAAAAGGGTCTTCAGTTTTTATGCCCAACAATAGGAAATGAATTCACAAATCAAACAATTTCTACACAATGAATTCTTCTCCTTTTCCAAGTACAATCGATCCTTATTTACAAATGAAATAAAAATCAGAACTAACAACGATACAGAGCTGCTATATATTCCTCATAGTCAACCGTGACATGCATTTGTAGTAGAATTCCCCGTCAAATCATAAAAATTCATCAACTGTTAACCAAATTGCATAAAATCAGTCAATCAATGAACCCAAAAAGGGGAAAAAAAATTAAAACCAAATGAACCACCACCATTGTTTATTATATACATAACAATACATGAAAACTTTACAAATACAAGCAATTGAAATAAACAAGATGGGTATTATTATATGTGATTTTGCATGCAATAGAAAATGAACCAGATGGATAATAAAATTGAAAAAGTGGGAAGAGAAGGGATGGGGAAATGGGTACCTGTTTGTATGTTGATAATCGGCGTTTAATAATGTGTGGATTTGAGGTATGAATGATGATGGTGCATTGAGGATTCAAGTTTTTTTTGGATCAAAACAGAGGAACCCAAAAGAGGAAAATGAAGCTGAAAATTTGATTTTGTTTTGTCAGGTTTGTGAAGAGAGAGAAATGGGGCGTAGAATCGGAGGAGAGAGAGAGAGAGAGGGAACATTCCTACCTTAAAATAACGCGGGGCCGGGGCCTAACTGCAAACTAACTTATGAATTTCGCTATATGTCTCGACAAAAAATACGGCAATTACCAATTGGGTCCTGAACTTATTTTAAAATTTCAAGTTGTTTACGACTTTTACTAAAGTGATTAAATTGATCCTTACATTTTTTCCAATTGCCAAATTAGTCCCTCCAACTAAGTTCTATCCGTCAACTTTAACCGTGTAGGGGTAAAATTGTATTTTACTCCTAAACAATATAATATTGACACATATATAGTTTTTTTAACACATGTATATTTTTGTTTATTTTATTTATGTGTTTTGATTTTTAAATAATTTTTAAAATAGCACTTGTATAATATTAAAAAAAACAATATTATATAAAAATGATAAAAGACTAAACTGTGAATGAATGGTAACTTTGTTTAAAAAAATAAAAGTATAATTGACATTGTCTTATTAAAATATTTTAAGATTTTTTTAGAGAATTTTAATAAAAAAATGTACAAACGGTGTTTCATTAATAATATTTGTAGATTTTATTTTTAATTATAATGGAGAATTTAATGCACAGAGACAAAATAACTTTGCTATAATATGACAAATAAAGGGTATTTACGTACTTTAACTAAAATTATTAAAGTCAACTGTTATATTTAACACTGTTAAGTCATTAGAGGGACCAATTTGGTCACTTCCAAAAAGAGATGAACTAATATGACACTTGAAACAAAAGTGAGGAGCAATTTGGTCACTTTTATAAAAGTCGCAAACAACTTGGAATTTTAAAAAAAGTCCAGGACCTAATTGATAATTGCTCACAAAAATATATGTTAAATAGTAATTTTATAATCAGAACAGACCTCAAAAAAAATTCCAAAGACTTTTGTTTTTGTAAGCCAAACAAAACCTTTTTTTTTTTAACAAAATCCAACAAAAGGGAATAAGCATCATAGAGAACTTAAGACATCCCAATTAGGTTAGCATCCCAAAAGAAATCTAATCTCATGCCTCCTCAACGGAAGGGGTCCTGCCTTTCACTACTCTCACAAATGAGAACCTTCAAATCTCTATACAATTCTTGCTTTTAATTAATTACTGTCTTCACAACACTAGTCGTTGCCATACAACCAACGTCGGCAAAGGTAGACCTTACCTAGGGTAGACCTTTGACCTAGCAGTCACGCTACCTCGACAAGCCAGCCAATGCTCAACAAACTACTCGACAACCCTAGTTGAACCACTTGTACCATGAAACCTACTTGACGCACCACGTCGAACTTACGTTTTGATCAATATATTTACTTACTATCTTTATTCTCGATTTACTTCAAGCATTTTATTGATTTGAACGTCGAAGAGTATTTGGTTGGCGCCTCCCTAGTTGCCCAAGTACCTTGTTGATCTAACGATCTCTCTATTCTGGTTTTGCACGTTGCTAGTGCCTAGCTCGAAATCAATTGTAGATCTAATCGACTACAACAGTCAAACGTGAAAGAAAGTATAAATTGACCATTTTACCCGTTGTATTAAATTATTAGATTAGAATGACGTATTTACCCTCCAACCTTTTACAATTTGACAACTTTATTTATTTTGACTGTCCAATTAAAAATGACACATATTAATAATAGTACATAGTTACAAACTCCCACTACCAATAGTGGAGAGATGACAGACTCAACTGGGCAATGGAGCTGCTATTAATGAAGAGAACAACCACATTGCGAATGACACAGATTCGAACAATAAGGGTATGTTTGTTTCGCCGGATTGGATAAGATTGGATTATTTCCAATCCTTTTCCCACGTTTGGTGGACACTCCCGATCGGATAAAAAATCATGTGGAGCCCACCTCTTATCCCGTTGTGGCCGGACTAAATTGTCCTGCCATAAACGCCGGGACAATTTTTGTCCCGTCTTTCAAATGTTTCTTTGCCTTCACCCAACGGCCTTCACTTTTTTTTTTTTAACTAAAAAACGAAAATTAATCTTTTTTTTTTCTTTCTTTTTCATACATTTTCTAGCTATCCAAACATAATCCAAATTAATTCAATCAAATCCAGTAATCCAAATACCACATCCAAAAGCCAAAAATCCAAAACTCAAAAATCAATTAAAAAAACACTAATCTATTACAATAATCCGGTTATTCTACTGAATCTAATTCAATCAAAACCACATCAATTTCAAGAATTGAAAAAAAAAACTCAAGAACTTCAAGATAAAAAATGAAGCAAATCTGTATTGTAGACACCTCCATCATCGATTCCTTTAGCCTATTGTATTGCATCCTTGCCGAGTTCATCCTTCGGCTTGTTTGCATTTTTCTCCGCCCCTCCTTTTGTTTTCTTCTTCTTCAACACTGTCATCGAAGGCGAGAGATGGAAGAGGGATTCAATTTTTTGCAATGAGACAAGAACGTGGTAGGAGAGGATAGAGAAAGATCCAGAGAAATGAGAGAAAGAGATGGGAGGGGAAGGGAAAGATTCAGAGGAAAGAGAGAGGAAGGAGGAGAGAGAAAGGAAAGATCAAATTTTCCTTTGTGAAGAAGACAAGAACGTGGTGCTATCAGAGAAAGAGTCAACGAGATAGAGGAGAGAGATTATGAAGATTTTCATTGGATATTTGGATTGTTTTTATTTTTATTTTACAAAAACAACCTTTTATTTTAACAATTTATTATTACATTATTTTTCTCCAATCCTATACATACCAAACACAATTTAACCATATTTTTAGTCCAATCCAATGTTGCACCAAACACGGGAAACACTATAATTAATCCAATCCAATCCAATCCAATCCAATTCAGTCCAATCTCACCTCTTAAAAATAGTCCAATCATATCCCACGCACCATAAGAGTACGCATTGTCTATACTCTATTCATTTTCGTTTTCACTAATTTTGGCATTTTGACCTTGTGTTCGGTTGATCCTAAAAGGATCACTACCTCTTAGGTCCCAAATTTTTGACTTGAGCGTTAGAGAGCAACTATCTTGACCTATTTATTCATTTTTGCAAGTTGTTGTTATGCCTAACTAACTTTTCGCATCAATCCAAAGTATTTTGCTCGTTTCGAGAGTCCTCAAAAGCTAGATCTAGGTGTCACGTGTTCAATCTCAACCTAGCAAATCAAACCCCCGAGTTGCCTTCACTCTAGGTCACCTCGCAATTCGGGTTGGTGGAAAATTTGTTGTCAACAATTTAAATCTTAAATTCAAACATAAAATACATTTATGTATAAAAAAAATTAGAGTTTGTTTTTCCTTTTATATTTTAACATATTAAGAAATAATTATATAACTACTAGGTCAACCGGAGTAGGTTAGGAATAATGGTTTGACGTATACTCGACATAGTTACAAACCAAGTCAATAATGTTTGACCCAGTCCAATCTAAGCCCCATTTTAAGTGCTCTAAACCCACCTCAAACTGATCGGAGCCTAGTTGATTTGGGGTGTGTATGAGATTTTGACATCCCTAATCGTAAGGATCTTGAATAGAGAAGAAGTCTAAGCTTGGGAAAGCTCGGAAGAGTGGAAGTAGGCAAGTGTTGGCCGACCCATTATAAAGTATCTCTTTTATATACTTTCAAATTTAATTGCATTCTTATGGCTAGGTTTTTTTTATATTAGAAATCTAATTCACACCTCTCTTAGGTTGCCATTTGATATTTTAATATTTTAAAAATAATTTTAGGTGGTGGAACAATTTTTCCTTTTTTATAAAATTATAATTTAATTATTTTTTTAGCATTTTTAATTAAATAAAATGTTATTATTTTTAAAAATGATTTATAGTTTATAGATTATTTTATAGGTTTTTTTTATTTCATTTCAAATATTATATAAATGTAATTTGAAGACAAATTAATAATTTATTTGTTGAATAATTTTAATGGCAAAATCGCCTTAATTTTAATTTTTCAAAAGTTGATTTTTAAAAATGTAGTGAGAAACATCAAATTAAGCTAAAAATGAAAGAATTGAATGAATAAATAAAATGGGTAATATCATTTCCCTCCCTATATTATGCTATATTAGTAACGTTGCCCCATGTATTTTTATTAATGGCCAATCAACCTCTTAAAACCAAAAATATTGATCATTTTCCCTCTTATGTCAAGTTTTTCATCCAAAATAACGTTGACCATTAATTACAAAATTAAAACGGCTCTATCAGGTGTCGAACCTTCCACGTTATGAGCCAGCTGAGCTACTTTAATTCATTGTAAATGGTTTGTTGATTTAAATGTATATATAACTATATAGTTAAATAATTTGTATAAAATAATTTAAATCTATGTATAACATTTAAAATAAACTCATATATAAAATTAAAAATAAAATCATATTTAATAATATATAAAAACAAATTTATGAAAAAGAAAAAGAAAATAAGAAAATAAAAAGAAAAAAATTCAATTTTTTTTAAATCTTCCTTTTCAAAAAATATATTATTTCTATTTGATATAAAATCCAGAAAATCAAAGCCCATAAATTGAAAAGAGAAAAAAAAATTCAAAAACGAAAAAGAAAGAAAATAAAATAAAAAAAAACATTTCCTTTTTTTTTTGAATTTTTCTCCTTTTCTTTTCTTATTTTCTTTTTCTTTTTCATAAATCTATTTTTATATTATTATTAAAAATGAGATTTAAATTATATATATATATGATTTTATTTTAAATTATATATGACTAATATTTTGGGTTTCAGGGGGTTGACTGGTTATTAATGAAAATATAGGGGGTAAAGTTACTAATATAGTATAATATAGGGGGGAAATGATAGTTTCTCTAAATAAAACATTGGATTTCAGGGGGTGATTAGCTATTAATGAAAATACAGTGGACAAAGTTACTAATGTGGTGTAATATAGGGCAGAAAATGATAGTTTCCCTAAATAAAACATTGACGTTTCTCAAAATTATAGGGACTAAAATAAAGTTTGGCCTTAACAAATTCATGCATCATCAGATTTGCTGCCTCACAGTTGGAATCTCGTGAATTTAACATCACTGGAGAAGATGTCCCTGGACCAACACGTCATGGAATCATGTGAGTCAGCAAGACATGCCATAGAATCTCGTGAGTCAGCATTACCAAATCATCTGAGATGCTGACTCAGAATAGCCACATCATCTGAGATGCTGACTCAGTATAGAAATGTCACCGGTCTTGTTGACTCAATATTACCACATCATCTGATATGATGAGCCAGTATGGCCACATCACATGGTACAATGACTCGGCTTTCTCACATCACCTGGTAGAATTACTCATCATTACCATGTAATCTTCGTGCCGACTCATCATTACCATGTTATTTGTCTTACTGACTCATCATTGACATGTCACATGGATCGATAACTCATCATTGATATGCAATATTAATTGCTGACAGCATTGTCATATTAGTTGGATTGTTAAATCAAAGTCTATTTCTTAAAAATAAGATTTGTGTTATGGGTGAGTAAATTTATATAAAAAGATAAGTGTTTGGACAAATTTACCCCTATATAGACATATATTATCCTTTTAGGAGGAGATTCGGTATTGCCATGTCACTATCCTGTCGACTCGGCAGTGACACGTCACATGATATGCTGACTCATCATAGCCACATGACCAGGAATGATGAGTCATGTGTCCCACCTCATTGTTACGTCATCGGGTAAACTGAATCTGAATCCGCCATGAATCATGATGATTCCAGAAGTGGATCTCCGGCACCAATACCACCACGAACGACAACAACAACAACAGAAACGCCATCGCAGAATATGATTTCATCTGCCCTTTATCAGTCCGGAACCGCCCATCGTCTCCAACGTGCCGGGTTCCGTCCCCGTCGCGGGCGTCGAAGCATGGTGCATTCCCTTTTGAGGGGTCTCTGGTGGGCTTGATTTTGAGACATTCCCGAGCTTTCCAACTCTACAATCCTTCATGGTGCATTTGAAGCAACATGAAGCGGTAAACTTCAGTTAAAAACCCTAATCAAATTGCTTTATTCACAACTGGCTAGGTGATCAGTCTTCGCCATGTTCAATGAGCTCAGTAATATTGTTGAGGTAATATTATGTTTAATGTATACACCAATTCCTTTATTACAAATGTTTAATTTGTTCACATGAATTCATATCAAATTCCACTTTCTAGTTCAAATCTTTTTTGTTCCTTTTTGATATTATAGGGACAGATTCAATCAGTTGAAACAGATTTTGGATATACTTGTATAATAAAGTTTAGTGAGTTGATCCCTGTCCACTTCCACCCAATTAAGGTGATGGTGACATGTGACCACTCGGCCAAAGTAGCCGAACTTGTCAAAGTCCATTTTTTTCTCGTTTGAAATTTGGTGTTTCTGGAAAAGTTTTTTGTCCCAGAGTTGACTCAAATTGAATGGAGTGAAATACCAGTTTTCATCTTCCTCTTTTCTAAGAAATAACATGCAGAAAAACTATATTATTCTTTGCAGCAACTCAATCTTACAGGATCAATATGCAGAGAAGATCCAGTGGTGAGCAACGCATTGCTTCAAAATTTTTTAAGTTTCTCAACGTTCTCTGTTGTGAGAAAAATTTATTTTTTACACAGGTTTTCTGTATATTTGGAGTCCAAAATGCTGTATTTATAAAGATATATCATGGTAAAGCATCTTATATGAAACTCTAAAGTTGGGATCAAATCAATGTCTAATGAGTCCTCCAAAGTTAAGATAACTGATGAATATTGAATGCAGTTGATTTTTTGATTCAAATCTTTTGAAAATCTTTGAAACACATGTTTTTACAGGGGATTTCACTAGTAAATATGAGGCCTGTTGAAGGAACAACTGACCATGTCTCTGTTTGTATTGATGCCAAACTTAGTAGTCTGCCTCAAAATCCTCCAGAGCGCTGTATATTCAAAGTACATTATGAATTACGAAGTGTAAATGAAAAGGCGTATGAACCGGAGATGCTTGCTATTGGTCCTTACCACCGTGATAAAAACAGGCTGCAAGTCATGGAAGAGCACAAACTGCGGTATCTACAGCAACTTCTCAGGCGGAGAAACGAGAGCAGTGTGAACAAATATGTCGTGGAATTAAGAGGATTCGAAGAAAGAGCTCGTAAGTGCTATGCAGATTCATTAAGCCTCAGCGTGGATAAGTTTGTGGAAATGTTGCTGCTTGATGGATGTTTCATCATTGAGCTGTTCCGCAAGTATGCAATCTTGGAACTAAGAGATATAAACGATCCTACTTTTAGTATGGATTGGATTCTCAATTCTGTAGCACGTGATATGATGCTATTTGAAAATCAACTTCCATTCTTTGTTCTCCATCGGTTGTTCAACATGACAATGATTCCAGATATGCATTACGACCTCGTAGATGTTGCTTTGCATTTTTTCGATTGTGCATTACCATGTCCAATAAGCGTAAAAGAGGGAAATTCAAGCTATGAAATCAACCATCTACTTGGTTTGATACACAATTTTATACTTACTCCATTTGCAGCACAAACAGGAGTCACTAGAGATGTTGTAGGCAAGGAAGAAAACTTCGGGTTCATGCATTCTGCCATGGATCTCAAAGAGGCTGGAGTCACGTTCAAGAAAGCGTATGGAAGTAATCTGTTTGATATCAAGTTTGAAAATGGGGTAATGAAAATCCCTTGTTTGAGAATAGAAGATCAAACTGAATCTTTCTTCAGAAACCTCATTGCATACGAGCAGTATCGTGAAGGCAACCGTCTGAATTATGTCACTGATTATGTTACTTTTTTAAATTATCTGATAAACTCTTCAAAAGACGTTGAACTGTGTTGCTATGGAATTATTGAGAATTGGCTAGGTGATCATGAAGCTGTGTCCACCATGTTTAACAAGCTTGGTGATTATGTTATGGTATCCAACTTCTGCTATGCTCAAATCTTCAAGAATGTAAACGTTTATTGCTGTAGACGTTGGAATTTACGGTTGGCAAAGTTAAGGCGGAACTACTTCAACAGTCCTTGGGCATTGCTTTCGTTTCTGGCAGCGGTGCTTTTGCTTATGCTAACTTTAATACAGACTGTGGTTTCCATTCTTTCTTATGTTTCCCCATAAATTTTTATCTCTATCTTAATCCATGTAATATTCTGTTTCTTATATAAATCTGCTTAGAGACTAGAGAGTGGTGATTTGAGATATGATCTTTGAAATGGAAAAGCAGTTTATACAAAGGGGATGTGTAACATGTGTTTTTTTTTCTCCTTCAATTTTTGATTTATTCACTGTAACAAGATCAAGTATTATAAACACTATGTCACTTGTAAACATTATACAATCCAGGGCCAGATGAAATGTTGAAAGAAAATAGGTGAACAGGAAACTAACAAAGAATTTTCATTTTTATATTTAAATTTTATCTGAGTGGACTGTGGAGAGTTATAAGTCAGCTAGTCAACCCACAGATACAGGAGCAGCCATGACTAGTTGAAAAGTCAAGTCTAAATAAAAGTTAAATGTTTTAGGGACCCAGACAGCTATGACTTCATCTTCCACAACCAGATGCAATGGCTGGACGATGATGAAGTCTTTTTGGCATCTTCTTAAAGCTAAAGAGAAGTAATTGATGAGCAAGGAAGATCTAGATCCAGTGTGCAAACAAAACATGTAAGTGCACTTCAAATTCAGTTGTTATAAATTTACACTTAGAATGCATACATCTTCAAATTCAGTTCTTTAAGTCAACTGGGTTTTTTTTTTTCTTTGTTAATAGTTGAGTCAATACCAATTCATGTGAGAGTGAAGATCACATCTTACTCTGTGAGTCAATTCCTAGGGAATTTAATTGTCAATGAAGAGAGGTTCAAAATTCTAGCTTGTGTTTCACTTCCATGCATAATTGTTAAAATGATTGTTCTTTTTCCTAGCATAGAAATTGAACACAACCGATGAACCTGACTCTGAGCAGTAACCAAGCTGAGAGATTTGATGAATCGCCAATTGATTTAGAATCAGAGAGTTCTCATTCCTTGATGATACTTTCTACTTGTTAGTTTTTAACATGGAAATTGAAAGAAAAAAAAAAAAGATTATGTGAAGAAATATTCACACTCAGTTACAACAGTTTCTAAACAATTATAGGCTGCATCATCTTATTTGTATGACTTGTTGTCATTGGCAGAGTATTCATTTACTATCTTGAGGCAAGTGATGGCTAGTGAAATAGCAGACCGAGTACTTGATCGTGTGAAGGAAAAGCTTGGTCGTCTATCGCCAACACCATTTGAACGTTGCAGCATTTTCATAGTGCCTGATCAACTACGCAAAATAAATGAAAAGGCCTATGAACCTGAAATTGTTGCAATTGGTCCTTACCATCGCGGTAAAGATCACTTGAAGGCTATGGAAGAGCACAAATTACGCTATCTTCAAAAGCTCCTTCAACGAACTGGGGAGAGTAAATTGTCGAGCTATGTAACAGCCATGAGTGCAATGGAAGAACGAGCTCGCGGATGTTATAAAGGATGTATAAGTCTTGAATCAGATGAGTTTGTGGAAATGATGCTGCTCGACAGTTGCTTCATCATTGAGCTCTTTCGCAAGAATAAAATGATAGATTTAAGAGAAAATGATGACCCAATTTTCAAGTTGGATTGGATGTTACCTTTTATAGCTCGTGATATGTTCTTACTTGAGAATCAACTTCCTTTCTTTGTTCTTTGGGAGTTGTTTAGCAAAAGTACTGAGATTCCTGATGATCATACGAAAAGTCTCTTTAAAATGATCCTGTACTTCTTCAATGGTATATTACCTGGGGCAGTATTTACAAAAGTTGATGAATATCCCATTGAACAGATAAAACATCTGGTCGGATTTGTGCACAATATATGGCTTCCTTCACCTGCAGGAATGGAAGCATATAATAAGATCAATATCGATAAAAATCATTGGAGGTTCATTTGTTGTGCCACAGAGATCCAAGAAGCTGGAATCAAGTTCCTAAAGGTTGAAGGTGGATCTTTGTTTGATATAAAGTTTGATTATGGGGTGATGAGAATTCCAACCTTGTCAATAGGAGATGCTACAGAATCAGTTTTCCGGAATCTGATTGCATACGAGCAATTCTCCCACGACAGAAACCCGAAGCATGTCATTGATTACATCAAATTCATGGATTGTCTGATAAACTCTCCAGAAGATGCAGAACTACTTCGTCGACATGGAATTATTGACAAGTGGTCGGGTGATGATGAAGTGATTGCAAACTTAATCAACAGTCTTGGTGATGGTGTTGTTCTGGGTGAAAACTTCTATTACTCTGAGGTATTCAACAAAGTGAACTTGCATTGCAGTAGGCGTTTTAACAAGTGGAAGGCTAAGCTCAGGCACGATTATTTCCACACTCCATGGGCCATCATTTCCTTTCTTGCTGCTGTTATATTGCTCATATTGACCTTCCTGCAAACTCTGTTTACAGTTATTTCTTACTTTAAATAAATGCCAAATTTCTTTTGTTTCTCACATAAATGTTTAAATCTGCTTAGAGACTAGAGAGTGGAGATTTGAGATATGATCTTTGAGATGGAAAAGCAGTTGATAATAGGTGATTTTTTTATTTTTATTTTTTTCCTTTCAATTTTTGAATTATTCATTGTAACAAGAACACGAATTATATAAATTGTTGCAATAAAGCTTGTCACTTCTAAGCATTACACAATCCAGGGCCAGATGAAATGTTGGAAGAAAATTGCTGAACAGGAAACTAACAAAGAATTTTCATTTTTAAGTCAGCTAGTCAAGCCACAGATACAGGGGCATCCATAACAAGTTGAAAAGTGTTGGTCTAAATCAAAGTTATTTGTTTTGGGGCCCCAGACAACTATAACTTTGTCTTTATCTTGTACAGGAGCTGGACAATGAAGTCTCTTTGGCATCTTGTTAAACTTAAAGGGGAGTAATTGATGAGCAAGGAATATTAGATCAAGCGTGCTAACAAAGGCTACTAAACATGCAAGTGCACTTCAAATTCAGTTGTTATATCTTGATATGAAGTCCAAACTTAATGGCAGCTCTGACATCTATCTGGGTTTGGACACACATTAAAGGAACGACTAATTTCAGGTTACTTCTTTTTCTTTAATTCAACTTGGTTTTTTGGTTTGTTTTCTTTGTTAATAGTTGAGTCAGTAGCAATTCATGTGAGACTGAAGATCTCAACTTAATCTGCTAGTCAATTCCTAGGGACTTTTAATTGTCAATGAAGAGAGGTTCAAAATTCTAGCTTGTGTTTCACTTCCATGCATAATAGTACTTCAAACGATTGTCATTTCTGCTAGGATGCAGAGCTTTTGCACAACATCAAACACAACCGATGATACTGTGAGATTTGTTGAATTGCTAAGTGATTTAGAAGAAGAGGGTTATGATGGTTTCTTCTTGTTAGTCTTAACATGGAAATTTAGAAAGAAAAACTCAGTCACAACAAATCCCTTAACAATTATAAGCTAGGCTGCATCATCTTACTTGTAACTTGTTGGCAATGACAGGAGTGATGGCTAATGAAATTATTGATCCAGTACTTGTTCTTGTGGTGGAAAAGCTTCGCAGTCTATCTGGTGCATCATGTGAGTGCAGCATTTTCTTAGTGCCTGATCTACTACGCAAGATAAATGAAAAGGCCTATGAACCAGAAATTCTTGCAATTGGTCCTTACCACCGTGGTAAAGATCACTTGAAGGCTATGGAACAGGACAAAATTCGCTATCTTCAAAATCTTCTTCAACGAACAGAGGAGAGTAAATTGTCAAGCTATGTAACGGCTATGAGAACACTAGAAAGACAAGCTCGTAAATGTTATAAAGGATCTGTAAGTCTTGAATCAGATGAGTTTGTGGAAATGATGCTCCTTGACGGTTGCTTCATTGTTGAGATCATTCACAAGATTAAAATGGCAGAATTAAGAGAAGATGATGACCCAATTTTCAAGTTGGATTGGATGTTACCTTACATAGCTCGTGACATGTTCTTACTCGAGAATCAACTTCCTTTCTTTGTTCTTTGGAAGTTGTTTAGCATGACTACTGAGATTCCTGATGAAAGCAACACCCCCTTTAACATGATTCCATACTTCTTCAATGGTATTTTTTATGGGACAATATCTAGAGAAGAAGTAGAATTTCCAATTGATCAAATTAAACATCTGGTCGAATTCGTACACAGTATTTGGCTTCCTTCACCTGCAAGAATGGAGGCATACAGGATCAATAGGAATAAAAGTAATTGGAAGTTCATTTGTTGTGCCAGAGAGATCCGAGAAGCTGGAATCAAGTTCCTTAAGGTTGAAGGTGGATCTTTGTTTAATATAAAGTTTGATGACGGGGTGATGAGTATTCCAGTCTTGTCAATCGCAGATTCTACAGAGTCAGTTTTCCGGAATCTAATTGCATACGAGCAATTTTCCCACACAGACTCCGGAAGCCCAAAGTATGTCATTGATTACATCAAATTCATGGATTGTCTGATAAACACTCCAGAAGATGCAAAACTACTTCGTGGACTTGGAATTATCAACAATTGGTTGGGTGATGATGAAGTGATTGCAAACTTATTCAACAGTCTTGGTGATGATGTTGTTCTGGGTGAAAACTTCTATTACTCTGAGGTATTCAACAAAGTAAACTTGCATTGCAGCAGGCGTCTCAACAAATGGAAGGCTAAGCTGAGGCAAGATTATTTCAACACTCCATGGGCAATCATTTCATTTCTAGCTGCTGTTGTATTGCTCATATTGACCTTCCTGCAAACTCTGGTTACAGTTCTTTCTTATTTTTAATCATGCTTAAAACTGATCCGTTGAATCCTGAATATTGTTTCCAATTAATGTTTACTGCGTTTTTTTTTTCGTTCTCATATTGAGATTACTGTCAATTATACTGGAAATCACGATATGTTGCTGCATTGCATCGCCTGGTATAATACTTGAATGATCCCTGATTTTATTTATTCTCATACTTCTCATCAAGAACTGACTAAAAGTATGGGAAGGGAACATAACAATAATCACTTAAACCACAGTAAATTCAATTCAATCAAAAGCAAATCAGTGACAACAATAAGCATAAATGCCATATGTGATATCTGTTCAATATGGTGAACAATATTCCAAAAACGAAAACATATCATATCCAAGAATATCCGAAGTCCAATGTATACATTTTAAGACATAGTAATAACAACACAATATGAACTTTCCATCAATGATCACCGTAACAACTAAGCATCCTGCACTGCACACAGTAACACAAAGGATAATCTGAATCTTCTGTATCTACCTATATGAATCTGGACGTTTTGGCTTGCTTTGAACAATAGACTCGATCTTCTCCATCAATGCAGGAGTCAACAATGGAATCACATCAACAGCTTTCATGTTCTCTTGAACCTGAATGGTGGACACAAAAATATCAAACACAGAGCATGGTACAGTAAACCCTTTTCAAATATGGGTGCACACGAAACCCAGATTACAAAAAGGAAAGGTACTAGAGCGGCAGCGGCTTGAATCATATCTGTAGGAACCACAATCAGTTTATAAACGTGTACTGACATGAATAACAAAGGTCAAACCTACAAATCTCAAAAACTGGAAAGGATTCACTGAGCGGGGATCACTAACTAACCTTCATGCATTTTGTGAGTACTAGCTAGCTTAGCTAGTAAGTTCTCTTGTCACTGTATAAGAGATCTTGGGTTCGAACCTAAGTGGGGAGGGGTTTGATTTATTTATTGTAATAAAAATAATAATAATAAAAAGACTAAACTCCATGCAGAGGTATGGATTAAGCAAATCTTTTAAATACATGGAAACAAAAATGGTCAAGGATCTACTCAGTTCATTAACTTAAAAAAAAATATGCATTTCTTTATTTTGATATATAATCAAAAACCCTTCAACACGTTCTGAATCCCAAAAGAGAGAAAAACGTAGTGATCTATAAATTGGTCTATTAGAAAATGAGATCATCATCTTTCTTCAAAATTGTAAGGCCTTTTTTACAGGTCCAGTCGAATATGAGATGGACACCTATTCACAGAAATATTTTTCAAAGGAGTGAATATGTTTAATACTAACCTGGGATTCCTTTGTAGCACCAGTGATAACTGAAGACACATTAGGATTTGCAGCACACCATGCAATTGAAAGTTGAGCTAAAGTCACGCCTAGTTCATCTGCAATTGGCTTTAGTCCGTTAACTTTCTTCAGCACATCATCGACCAGTGAGCGGTTAGCAAGATTCTACAGAGCATTGAAAAAAAAAGTTCAGTATTTAACCAAAAAGAAAGAGAGAAGGAAGAAGTCATAAAATATATATGCCAGCTAGATGCCAAAAGGATTTTATGATTCAACTATATAACTAAGCAATAAAACAAGGAAATATTATTATTATTATTATTTTGAAGAAACAAGAAACAACCTGATTGCACGACAATTTTATGACCGGTGAAAGTTATTCAATTAAATAATTCCAAGTAAAAGAAATAGACACATGATATAATCCCATAAATAATTTCTTAGTTAAACACCAGCATAGAACTTAACTTAAAAGAATTTCCTTACTTTTACAAATGAATTTCCTTACATAAGGGTCTGAAACTGAAACATAGTATCATTTAATACTTAACATATGAACCTACGACCACGTATTGAAGATCGTAATAAACTAAAAGATCTTAACAAGAACAGTAGCAGAAACATGCTGCATAAATGCAAAGTCAATGATGGAAAATCACTCGATAATGGGGAATCATCTCTCTGAATGGAAGCATTATATTAGGCATAGTTCTTTGTTAAGAAAAGATTAACCTACATATTTCTGCTATAAGTTCTGAAAAGACAAAAGAAAAGGAATCCAAATAAGTGAATAACTAAGCAACAAGTACTCTCATGTTGACAACAATCAATACAATGTAACACGCCAGTAACAAAAAATAGATAAGAAATAATTTTTAGTTAAAACTAGTATAGTAATCGGTGATGATAAGAGCACAGAATAACAGTGGACTACAGAAATCAGAAAGCTTAACTTACTTTGTAATTTTCCAAAGCAAACCTACTGTCAGGAGGTACATTTCCCTTGTTGTATTTTCCAGTGAGCACTCCAGATGCAAGTGGACTCCATGTGGTAAGACCTATGCCATAGTTGCTGTATAGAGGGAGATACTCAGACTCAACCTGCATCAGTACAAGACATGATCAGATCATAATGAGAAACTCAAAAGCTTGGTTCGTATACACACACAATGCAGAGTTGCAGACACGGAACAGAATTGAATCCATCTCTTGTAAGCTATAACTGCTACACTGTTTACAACTTAAAAAAGCATTGAGTTATATAGCCAATCGAAGTTGAAGGATCAAATCTGCATATATACGGCATATCAAGGAACAAATAAATAGTTATACTTGTTATAAATTTTGTCTCAGTTAAACTTGTATAGGTTCTGTTTTGTCCTCGGTCTCTCCAGGTTGTGAACTTCTTGTTCACTTTGTTTCTTTTTCATTAACAAAATATTCTGACTTCTCAAAAATAGGAAACAACTGTATATGGAAATTTATATACTTGCAATGCTTTTTCAAAATATAAACCACAAATGAAAGAGGAAACTGAATTGAATTTGTGACTGGTGAAGGAAAACTAAAACTTCATACATCAGCATTACAAGAAAACTATAGATTTCATCCCACCAATATGGGTACTCATGCTAAAAACCTCTCGCTCCCTACGAAAAGGAGAACAATAAAAAAATAGAGAGGAATCAAAAAGTGGACCAGATATTTAATTACATTTACAATAATTTATGTTAATAGGTCCAACAACAGATGGGTAAGGCGTTTGTCACTGTCTAGATAAAAGTTCATGTCAGGAATACCCCTTATGACTTCCTAACCCACAAATTATTAAAGATGAAACTCAAGTCCACCATATACAACTCCTGACCTGATTGGCTCAAGACCACAAGTCACATTATTGACTCTGCAACAACTCTTTCAGTCACAAGATGAGTCAAACACACAACTTTAAGACAATATCTTGCTAGTTACATATGCACATTACTATTAACTTAAATGATCACTTGTATCTATCTAACCACACCAATTGGGGTTTCACTCTCAACATAAAAGACAGAACCTTTAACAAGATAAACATTTTTGCTAATATCACCTAAAGCGAATGTAATATTTCCTCTCATTTTGTAAATTGTTATTTTCCTTTTTGTTTATTTTACCATTAGTCTTCTGGTATGTATTAATTTTGTGCAATTCATTGAAAGGCTTTGGTCTATGTCAATACCAAATTTCTATTAGTGCAAACATAGCTACAAAACCATATTGCAAATTACAAGAAGATATCCAAGATAAAATAAATTTGTGACATGTAGAAGCTTATAAATAATTACAACCACGATTGTACTAGTAACAATAACAACATTAACACTTCAAATACGCGTAGAAACTTCTTACCTTGTGCCTAGACAACATATTATACTCTGGTTGTTCAACTATTGGCCCCACCAAGTCCAACCGGTCTGCTATTCCCCAAGCCTCAGTGATCTGTTGTGCAGACCACTCACTTGTCCCCCAATAAAAGGCCCAACCCTTATCGATCACGTAATTCATTGCCCGGACAGTTTCTTCTATTGGAGTTGATGAATCTGGCCTATAACAGCAAACCACACCAAAAAATTCCTCATCAATCTCCTCAGGTAAGTGAGGTAACCATCATAGACAACAAATTATCTCAAGCCACCAAACCACAGAAAAAATTTTAAATGACAATTGGAAACTCCCCCCATCATAACAACAAATAAGAAAGAAAAACAAAACCAAAGGAAACGAATATCAATCAACTACTCCACATTTAGCCTGTTGAGCAACCCATTACATTTTTGTCTTAAAAAAATTACTAGATGGCTCTAAAGCACAGCACAAAACCTTATTAAAAAAAATCTCACATACTTGAAATCAGAAACAAAACACCGAAAAAAAAAAAAGAACAACAACAACAAAGATTATTATCATCCTTACAAACTTATCACAACCACATTACTCCACATCAAGCCTCCTAGAAAACAGATCACACTCCAATCACCAAACCATGACAGTTCACATGGTTTTAATTTAAACCACTTAATCACCTGTAAACACCACAAAGGCAAACCTACAACAAGCCAAGAGTGATAATAGAAGCCTGTAGCCAATTCACATACTTCACACCATGGTAATAAAACAAATTCAATAGAATCCATTTTCTATATACAGTCAAAAAGTGGTACTTTTTACTAAAAAACAGAATAAGACTGTAGCAGAAAGAGACCAAAACAACAATGAAAACTTCGTCAGTTCTATTAATTTCAAAAACCCATTATTGTTATAAACACAAAATCAGTAACAAACACCGCAAAAAGTACACCAAACAATCGAAATCAAAGAAACCCAAATTCACAAAAACACATAGGAACCCAAATAAAGAGAAATGAAGAAAAGAAAAAAGCTATTGAGTGAGTGACCTGTGACAATAAATAAGATCAACATAATCCATATCAAGCCTTTTCAAGGAGGCCTTAGTGCCCTCAACAATATGCTTCCTAGACAAACCCTTGTCGTTGGGACCAGGACCACCCCAGAAGATCTTGGTGGAGACAACGATATCGGAGCGCTTCCAACCGAGCTCACGAAAGGCCTGACCCATGATCTCCTCGGCGCGTCCATTAGCGTAGACCTCGGCATTGTCGAAGAAGTTGACACCATTGTCTCTGCAGCACTGCAAGATCGACTTGGCCTCCTTCACATCAAGCTGGTTCCCGAAGCTCACCCATGATCCGTACGAGAGCTGGCTCACTTTCAAGCCCGATCGACCCAGGTTATTGTACTGCATTTTCCTGGTTTAGGGACTTCAATAGAGACTAAAGAGACAGGCAGACACGGTACGAGAAAGTGAAGGTGATGTTATGTAGTCATGTGTTGTGTTATGTACTTATGTGTTGTGTTGTTTGACTTAGTTGGAAATGTGCTGGACTTCAACGACGTACAGGTGGATGGACCAGATATTTTGATGACATAAATATATTCTTTTTTTTAAAAGCTATTATATTTTGATGTTAAAAATAGAAAAATATCTGAATATACTAGTTTAGTTTGGTATATAGTTTCTAAATTTGTGATTCTGAGAAAAAAAATCCTATAATTATTTTGTAAATTTGTATAATCCTTTTGGATTTTAACATCAAAATATAATATCTTTCAAAGAAAAAATAGAAGACTATGTGAATATACTGCTAGTTTAGTACATAGTTTCTAAATTTGTGATTCTGAGAAAAAAAAATCCTATAATAATTATGTAAATTTCTTTAATCCTTTTGGATTTTGTAATTAATCAAGATAAATTGTAATATAACTTTTTTAGATGATAATAAATTGTAATATAATATTAGTTAATGGATTATATTATCAATATTTACTCTTTCATTTTTGGAATTAGCACCAACTTAATAATGATTATGGAAATAGCACCAAAGGAAAAAAAAATACCCTCATCTTTAAGGATATTTTTTTGTATGTCCTTTGTTTTTCTTTCCTTTTTTTTTTCTCAAAAGCCTCCACTAGAGGTCAAACAGACCTCCAGAAAGTCTTGACAAGACTTTGCAAAAACCCTAGTAAGTCTCGGATTTGTAAATATGCCCAATAAATCTCGGAAATAGCAAGAACAGTTTCAAATTTTCAAACATGCACAATAAGTTTCAGAAATACCAATATAAGTTTTGGATTTCAAAGTTAAATCTTGGATTCAAGAAAATAAGTCTCGGATTTAAAAAATAAGTCTTTGAAATACCAAAATAAGCCAGGAGACTTATTTTCTGGAAATTTGTTCAGATCCGTATTTTCTTCTGATTTATGTTCTTTCGTGATGTTTTTTTATTCACTCTTCTCGTCGATTCCTTTTTTCATCTCAAACATATACAAAAGAGATAAAATCACAGTTCCTTTATAACTTTCTTGAGAGATTCTCCATTTTTCTTGAGGAAAATTGAAGGAAAAATGTGTTTCTTGAGAGAAAGAGAAAGAAGATGAAGAACTGAAGTCAAGGGTATTTTTGCCGGTTACGATACTTTAGTGTTATTTTCACATAAATTATTAACTCAATGCTAATTCTAAATAAATAAAAACTCCTTGAAAAATGCTATTTACCCCTATTAACTCATATTATTATAAATCTCTAAAAAAATCAGATATATAAAAATAAGTCATACTAATATGTTTTTTTTTACTTGATCATACTGTTTTGTTATTTAAATCATGTTAAGTTACTTTGTTATCCACTATATCACACTAGTTACGTGATACTTGGTTACTTTCCATAGCAAATTTGTTATAACATAGAATTGTTACTCTCTTGTTATAAATGCAACCTTATACTAGAGTTTTCTTATTATTATTGATATATAATCTGCCGATACGGCCACTCAAATATGAAATATTATCATTTACCGAGTGAACCATTATCATTTACCTGGATAAACGCTCGTTACTGCAAAACAGTTAAGAGTTTTGTACACTGGGGCACTGGGCTGTAAAGAGTTTTGTTAATTACACAATTAGTGACCTACTATATGATAAATCCCACCAAAAAAGAAACTTATTTTAGTTGAATCAAGGAAGATATGAAAAAAAAAAACAAAGTGTGCAAAAATGAAGGGTCTGGATTGGAATAAAGTTGAAAGTGAAGTTTGAATGGGAGATAAAATGATGGAGGAATTGCAGAGGAGAGGTGATGGTAACTAGGTTGGTGGCTTGGAGATCCACGCTTTATTGTCTGAGCTACTGTCTTGATCATGTGATTGAAATGTTTGCTTTGGATCATTTCGATTTTGGACTCTTTTTTTTCTTTTCCTTTTTTTAATAATGCTAAATATTTTATCTAAAATTCCACATTTTTCATCCCACCACGTAGTATGTGAGGTGTCAAATTGTGAGTAAATACACATTAATTAGAACATTTCCAATGCTATTATGCATTTAGAAAAAATAGAGTGCCACATAGGATAGATACGCAAGAAAGTTAGAAAAACTCTCTTCAATGCAATTATATAAATTGAATATAGAGATGATGTGGCAAAAAAAAATTAGAGAACATGGAGTTGAGTTTCTAATTCTAGAAATTCTTCTAGAAATGCTGACCAGTATTTCTAACTATCTCCACCAATAATATTTAAGCTCATTTAATTGTAAAATAAAAGAGAAGAGAGAATGTAATAATTCTTTTATTATGATTGGTCAAAAAATAGATACATATTTGATTTTAGATAATTGCATTGGAGATGTGAATATACATTTCTCTACAAAATTTTCAAAAATGGACTCATTTTGAATAGAAATACTGATGTGGCACTATTTACAAACTCAAAAATACATAATAGGATTGAAGATGCTCTTATGCTTTATTCCACCTACCACATATATTCATTCACTATTTGACACCTCACATACCACGTGTGAAAAAAAGTGAGATTTTAGATGGAATGTGTATCATTACTGTTTTTTTTTGTTTTACTCTAGTTATTCTTAACAACATGTGGGTGACAGAGATGCTCTTCCAGCTTAGCCGGTCTGGTTTGATTTTAGAAGAGCCAAATCTTGCAATTAAAATAAAATGAAAGGGCAATCGAAGATATCAAGATCCTACATAGAAATTAATAGTTTGTGACATAAATAAACAAAGACCAACTTAACCTCACGAGAGCCATTTTGAGGAACCCAAATGGTCCAAAACATACAATTCCTCGTGGTGGTCTCGTATACAAATTTGTTGGTTATTTGAATCTTAATGAATCAATCAATCAAATAATTTTATTAACTACACACCACACCACACTACCACAGCCATATGCAGTTAAAAATAGCATTAATAGGATTGACAGCAGTGAAAGCCATGAAGAATGAAGACAAAACCCACTTCCATCTTCTTGCAGATATGGATGCTGTTTCACTCTTTTGCCTTCCTATTTGAGTCTCATTGATTCCCTACCATCATATATCAAAAAAGATCAGTGATGCTTGCAAGTGTACCAATGTTAACAGTAATGAGCTCATGATATGCTGATGAATTTCTTTTCTGAATAAACATTTTAATGCGGCTGCCGAGGAATGTGAATGGCTAACTGTTGTGCATTTTGGAACTAGATGTTATAAAACAAAATCACCTTCAAACCTGGAGAGGCAGAGCACAATTCCGGCTGTCGGACAATGTATATTTGATCACCACTACTTTCTTCCTTGTAAATGTCCTGATTTCTATGCCAAGTCCATAGTGCAGATGTTGAATTCACAACCTGCACCAAGAAAACAAAAGTGTAATCTGATAAAGAGACTGCTACCACAATTTTTTAACATTGGTGGCGAGAGTATAAAGAATTAAAGACTATAATATACCTCAAGTATTCCATGCCCGAAGCTGCTCTCTCTGAAAGCACTCCACTCTGGTTGCTTGCTCCAGCAAAAGTTGCCTTTGGCAGGACCAGAGGAAAAGTTCAAATGGCATACCCCTCCAAATTCTGGTATGTTGTCCTCAGCTGTGGGACATTTTCCAGGGTCGTCTGCATGATCAACATCAACTTCCTCAATATTACCACCATCTCCGACTGTTATGTAAACAGGTCCACATGGATCCAATGAATAATTATAAACTCTATTCATCCGCTCGTACGCATGAACCTGCAAAGAAGGCTAAATATATTTAACATGGAGGAATTTTTTTGTAACATATGAATTTTAGTAGCTTATTTGTTTATCTTCTATGGACTTTGCAACTCAGCTTTGACATCAGTAAGATATAGAACATTTTTAACTTACGTGACCAGAAAAGACAATATCAACACCATATTGGTATAGAAGTGCTTCCATTTCTTTCCTCATGCATTCAAATTCTTGATAGTGAGACGCATAGCTATTATACCAAGGTGGATGCCATGCTGCTATCAACCAAGGAGTCACAGCGCGGTCCATTCGATGTAGGTCTTCCTTTAGCCAAGCATATTGAGCTCCTAGAATTGAGAACAATTAAAATTAACAGTTGGAAAGAAGATTATAATGTTAGAATTGGAATATGCATCCTGGCATTGCCTTGTAGTCAAAAAGAGTCTACATTTTGGGACTAGAATGATTATTGATCAATGGAAGTTCCATTTACCAGTGCTATTGTAATCAACATATGCTCCCAACATGATAAAATGTATGCCTCCAGCATCGAAAGAGTAGTAAAAGTTATTGTTAGAGCCAGACTCCTCTGATGGAACTGCAAATCTGGTCAAATATGACTTGAAGGTGATCCCAGCAACTTGAGGCTCAATCTCATGATTGCCTTCAATGACCATCATAGGCACTCGTGAGGTCAATGGCTCCATGAACCTATATTTCCAATTAACTGAGTAAATAATAAATTATACTAGTTAAGTTTAGTTGAGTGAGTATGTGCATCTATATTTCTAATAATTTTTAAAGAACAAGCAGCTGCATAAAAGTGCTTTATACTTATATTTGAAGCACTGCCTCCAATTTCCTTGATGCTGTACGTGCAAGCACCAAACCCGGGTTGATAGTGCTCTAAACCCAGAAATTGTTAGATGAAATGGTGGTGGGAGAGGTGGCATTGGAGCTTAGAAGTATTTAAATCTTCACAAGAGAAAAGATGCCTCAAAACTTCAGCTTTGTTTTTCAAAGCTTGGGAAAGCATGCTCACTAGTTTGGCCTCAGGCAACTGGCAGTAAACGGCAGTAAACTATCTTGACATATCTGTCAAGCTAGTGATTTTGGATCTGGGTATGCATATGTGATCCAAACTTAGGTATGTAATGGCTGATTTTATCCCCGTATGTCAAAAATAAAATACAATTCCAGTAAAAGTGATGTAAATAAAGAAAAAAAAAAAAAGCAAAAGAAAGGACATGGAAAAAAATAAAAATTGAAAAACCGAGCATCTGAGCAATCTTCGTATTCTTTTATGGGCATTGGTAAGACTTGAGTCCATGATGTCAATCCATTTGTCTTCTACCATCATTACAAGGACATCATTGGCATTATGCTTTATAATCAAACAAGAATATGTACACTTACATTAAAATGTTGATTGGAGCATGGCAATTGCCGATCAGGCCAATGTTCTTAAATCAAAATTCAATTGATGGTGCAATTTGGAAATGTCTAGTGGTCATCAACTAGCAAAAAAATAAGGGAAGACACTTTAGAAAGTGGCCGTTAATATCAGCTTTGAGGAAATTCTTATGAAACAAAAGCATGGGGAATGTATTGCGGGCATTTGAGAGGAATTCAAACAGGTCAGCATCAACTGACAATAATACCAATGATAACATTGGAAAACAATCATCATTTGGAATTCATTAAACTCAGTAAACATGAAGAGCACTAATCACTAGTTCACTACAGACTCGCCAAACTCAACTCTATAGAAATTATTAAGCTTTTCCCGTTGCCTTCACTGGGAGGCTAAAATACCAACTTAGCAAATTCGTTTTCTGAGAATGATATGGTTCATTTTAAACACATATGAATAGTGGTATCAACTTAAGCACCTAAAAAACCTTATGCAACAAATGGTTGAGCCTCTTCTGCTCAGATATATCTTTATGCAAGAAATCCATATAGTGTTAATTGATTAAATACCTCAAAATAAGTGTTTAGGTAACATTTTCTCTATGCAGTTTTTTTTATGGTCGATAGTACTCTTATGAAGACACATTCATCAACAGAAATGCATAGATCTACACTGGAGTAAGAAAGTTGAATTTCTATTTCAAAAAAAGAAAGTTGAATTTCAAGCTACAGAATTATATAAACCTAAAAGTTAAAGATATGAGAGTTTAACAAAGCATGTGAAAGGTTACCTTCCCCACCCGTCCCAGCGGGGTTGATATGTCTCTCTAATAGGTGCATCCGGGAATGCACACGAGTAGCAAGAAGCTCCTTTCCCACCAGTTGTAAGGTACTGATTTGCATAACTTAAGTCTCCAACCATTAATAACAATGATGGATCATTCTTGATCAGATGATCGACAGTTGTTGAAGTATTGCTAGTGAGACCCAGATCTCCTACAACTGCTATTCGATGAGGATACGAAGTTGGGCTCGGCACTGGTAAAGTTTCAAAGGCATGCTCTTTGCTCATGGCCGGAAAACTGCTATCCCCACACTTGAAATAATATTTTGTGCCAGGTTCAAGACCTATAAATTAGTAAATCAAAGCTGTAATTCTTACACGTTACTATGTTGGTGTCAAAGAAACCAAACAAGCATCCATGGAGAAATAGAAGAAAGCATTACTTTCTCAATTACTCTCCCATGTTTAAGAAAACTTTTCATTACAAACTGATAGAAATAACTGAATGAAACCAGACACATTAGAATTATCAAACAAGTGTCAAGATGTTAAGCATTCATAAATCAGCAATTAAAGATTTTTCTTTCCAACTAGTAGCTTTTAAACCCAGATCAACATGTAGTCTAGATGGCTAGGCAAAATTTTCGGATAGGTTCACCGTTCCCATTCACAACAGTAACAATCTTGCAATTTCTTTAGCAACCAATAAAGCTATATAAAACTGAGAGAAACGATAAATGCAGAAAAGATTACTAATGCCATATAATATTGCAGTTCATTCACAAATAACAATACTAAGAATCAAAGATTTTTTTTTATTTTTTTTATTTTTTGCTTTCAAAAAAAATACTATCAAATTGGAAATGTTGATTAATATTACCATCAATCCTGACATGGTGGATAATGCCAGAAGTGTAATTGAAGAGACCCTCAAATGGATACAATTGGCTGTAAACAGTTGAATTTCCACTTCGTTTACTTGAATATTTTCCACTTTGTTTCCCATACCAAACCACACTATCCACTGATGAAGGATCAAGAGGAGTCACATTTGACCCAATCTTTGCATCACCTGAACCAAAACCAGCCAATCCTATTCAATAATCTCATCAAACAACAAAACCAACACAAGAAAAATACTATTTTTTTATATATAAAAAAAATTAGTAAAGAAAGTACCAGTAACCCAAGAAACCCACATTGAAGTTGGTGAAGAGATTGCAAGAGCTATCTGTTCTGGGAAAATAGAAGTGACATTCTTCTTGAGTCTTGGATGATCCATTGGCAAGTCATCGCTGCCACGACGCAAAGAAGAGGTCAAAACGACGAGTGACAGGCTCAAATGGACCTTCTACTGTGGTTGGTATTCGTTGTTCGGTTACCACCACCTCCATTGTAACCAGAATAATGGTTAAAAGAATTTTCAGTTCAGAGTCCATTGAACTCTAAAGTTTGTATCCTTGTTTTGTTGTTATTAATTGTATGGCTTGAAATTTCTTTAAAAATTAAGCAAAGTTGATGGTGGCGTGGGGGCACATGGGGGCACATGGGGGGAGATTCCCCTACCCCCACCTTCCCTCATTTCCTCTGTTTCCATTTCTAATTTTAATATTTTCCGATTTGAAAGTCAGCATTTAGAATTTAGAATTCAGAATTCGGTCTACTAATATTTAATTCAATAAATAATCTAAATATAATATCTAAAATATTTAATTGATTTAATTTAATCCAAAATTAATACAAATACTTATAGTAATATAGATAAGTTAATAACTTAATAGTGGTAAGTGGATTAATGACTGTAAGTCAGAATTAAAAGAAAAAAATTAAAGAAAATAAAATATTATATATATATATATAGGAATGGGAAAATGAGGCCCACCTCACCCCATTTAAAAAATAAGAGAATAAGGGTGGGGGAAGGTTCCTCCGCCACCATCCCCATTTAAGATTTGAAGGCAAAATTCCCCCCGCCCCCGCCCCGCCCAACCTCAAACCCTATTTAATGACAAAATTTTCCTCTAAATAGAGGTGGGGCCGTGGGAGTGGTGCACATGGAGGAAATGCCCATCCTTAGTGGAGTGCCACTACGTGTCGGCTTTGATGTTGTTGTCATCTTTGTGCTGGATTCAAATTCAAGTTTAAGCTTTGGCATCTGCTTGAAGGGCAAATAGAATATGCTCTCTTATTTTTAAAGGGTATCTATCATTCTATCTATCCATCTTTTTGCTAATTAATTCCAAAAATGAATGTCTCTGGTGAGGTTCGAACTCACGACTATTCGCTTAAAAGGCGATTACACTACCACTGTGTTACAGAGACTTACATTACACAGTTTTAAAATATTATATAAAACCTTCTAAGCTGGCTTGAAATGGGCTACTCCAGCTTTCCTAGTTAACACATCTTCTACTTCTTCTTCTTGTTTTTTATTCCTAGGCCCATTGTAAAGTCTGATCTGACAAGAGATTTCATTGATGTCGATATTACAACAGTGAAAATTGGCCCAAAATGCTATCACAATCTTAGTGTAGTCAAGATTTGAAACCAAGACATCGGCACCCGGGTATAATGATAGGAAGTTGTGTCCTGTGTGTGAGTAAATTTTAAGCCAACGGAAAGAGCACAAGTATTATAATTTTCAAATTTACACTCCATATTACATATTAAGCATTTCAAAACTCCTAAAAGAGTTTTTTACATAATTCAAACAAAGCACCCTTCTAGCTACCAAGAGCTAGATTTCCAAACACCAAACAAATTGCACAAAACAACACAATACAACATTGATCAATCATCAATAACATGACGATGATTATTGCAGACTTATTCATCTATCTATGAGGACTTCAATACTTAGTGCAAACAACATAATCTGAATTCTGAAATATATAATAATATCGAGGTTATCCCTTTTTACTTGAGGGAGTTTTCAATATCGATAACGAAACGATACTTGACATCATTCTTCATCATCCTCTCGAAAGCTTCGTAAGCATACTGGATTGGAATTATTTCGATCTGTGGGTATATTTTGTGGACACCACAGAAATCTAACATTTCTTGTGTTTGTCTTGTGCCCCCTGTCCAACTTCCGCTGATGGATCTCATACCTGCATATGCCAAAATTTGCACAGTTGCAAAGCGTTTAGTATAGTTATAATTTGAAGCTAATTATAATACAAGCATATACCTTCATAGTGTGATTACAAAAGACTTTAATGAGACGAACGTACAGATGACATGATACGTCTGTCTTATTGAAACATTTAACTATCGCATCGTATTTTAACTGAATTGAGTTAGACTAATGTAAGTCTTGGTGAAATCAAGTACGTACCAGATGAAAGGGGATGAGGAGTGATTTTGATTTCATTTGGGTAGCCGACCAAGGCCAGGACACCCTTAGTCTTGAGGAGTGATAAGTATAGGTCAAATGAGTGATCCCCTGATGCTGAATCCACAATGAAGTCCAAAGATCTTGTCAAGCCCTGCATATATACATGAAACATGGTCATTGGTATATAGGGGTCGATCAATCGAAAGCTTTCTGTGTGGTTTTTGTTTATAATTTTCTACCTTCATTTGATGCTCATCATTTGAGAGTACAAAGTTGTCAGCTCCAAGCAGGTTCAAGGCTTCCTCTTTCTTGGAAGCACTTGTGCTGAAAACTGTAACGTGCAGTCCAAACGCCTTTCCAAACAACACGGCCATGTGACCAAGACCACCTAACCCGACCACCCCTAGACGTTTACCGGGCTGGTTCATCTTATGGTGCATCATGGGGGTGTACACTGTTATCCCAGCGCATAGCAACGGGGCTGCTGAGGCTAGCGGATAGTTATCCGGGATCTTGAAGCAGTATCTGTACATAGTGTTAGTGTAGCAGGTTCAATTAATTACCAAGCCACAAAATTGAATTACGTATTGAGATCATGTAATTGAGCAATATACCTTTGATGAACTAAAATGAAATTGGAGTAACCTCCTTTGGTGACAGTACCATCCTCATCAATGCTATTATATGTAGGAACAAGTTTCTTTGAGCAGTACACTTCTAAGCCTTCATTGCATTCCTCACAATCCCTACATGAATTCACATATGTACCAACTGCAACATGGTCTCCAGCTTTGAATCTCTCAACATTGCCACCAACCTCTGTTACAATTCCCACAATCTCATGTCTGCAGCCATATATCCAAATTAAAACACCCCCCAACTTTATAAAATCAAATCAAATACATATATACATGAAATTACGTACCCGGGAACAACAGGATACATTGAATCTCCATGTTTATTCTTGGTATAAATAACATCACTATAGCAAACTCCACAATGTGTAATCTTCAGTGAAACATCGTCGCTTCCAACAGCCCTGCATGATGCAGCAATATTGCCTTGAAAATTGAAAAGCAATGAAGTTGTGATTATGATTGAAAATTGAAATGCATGGCTTGCAAGAAAAGCAAACTTGCCTTCTCTTAAAATGGTAAGGTGATAGAACTCCTGTGGTATCTTGTGCTGCCCATCCAAAGCAATCCTGGCTCATTTTGGTATTCTCTGTTCACGATGAACCAATAATATATATGATGGTCAATAATTAATAATATTGAAACAAAGTTATATTTTTCTATCAAACTATCTTGTATTTTTGCTTTCTTGATGTAATTTTACAAAACGAACAAGGAGCAAAGATGAAGAAAAAGATACTGTAAAAACACTGAATTTGCAAGGGAAGAACGAGCATGCAAGCAAATCTGTGCAAATTCACATAGCAACCAATAATTAATATCACTACAAAAACTTGCCTGTAGATTGGATAACAGAAAACATATTTATGGTGGGTGGTGCTTGCAGATGTGTTGTTGTGGAGAAAACCTGCAAATCTAAGAGAGTGTGTGTGTATATATATATATATATATAATATATGTATATATATAAATATATGTATATATATTCTACACTGAATGGTCACTGAGGCAGAGGAAATGACCCAGAAAGTAATCTCTCGTTGACGAATTGCTTTTGTTGTGTCGCCGCCAACTTTCGTCATTGGATTCAATAATTTGAAATTAAGAATATTAATATAATGATTAAATTTAGAAAAGTTCCTACCTTTTAATAAATTGTCACACTTTCTTTTTAATTTGGAGAGGAGGTTTGAAATTGAGACTTCAACTTGTTTGACAAGGGATGTGTTTACTGTTTGGTGGAGGAGAACATTCATTCAATTTATCAATATCTCATGTTCAAATCGCTATCACCGTAAAATATATATACAGTCTTTATATTATCAGTTCTGTAGGATTAAAACCAAGTTATTATTGTTAATTATCTTTATTATCAATTTAGATATTAGGCAGAATTTATCCTTTAGATAATTCCTATTTATCTTTTGTTAGGATTATCAGAGTTTTTTTATTTCTTTGTTATTATCAGTTAGAGGTTTGATGTTATCATGTTACCTCATCCCAGCTACTATAAATAGTTGGTAATATTTCAATGTAATACATCAATTAAATAAACAGTTCTTCAGTAAATTCTTTTGTGTGTGTATGAGATTTTACATTTGGTATCAAAGCTTCCTCCACCTCGATCTCAGATTTCTTTTTTGGCTTTTCTATCGCCAAGATACGTCGACCAGTAGAGGTTGTTGACCAGCAAAGGTTGTTGGCCGTCCCTTTGCTTGACCAGAGTACATCATCGCCGATGAAGAAAGTCACAGGAATCGTGACTTGAAGCGAACATGTGACCAGTGTCGCAAACGAGAAACAGAGTCGTTGAAAGCAATGAAAGAGGAGATTCATGCGATTGAGAAGAATAACACATGAGAGCTTACTAATTTGCCAACTGGAAAGCAACTCATTGGTGTTAAGTGGGTGTACAAGACAAAATACAAGCCAAACAGTGAGGTGGAACGCTACAAAGAGCATATGGTTGAGAAAGGTTATAAGCAAAAGCCAGAGATCGATTATTTCGAGGTGTTTGCTCCTGTTGCCAGACTTGACACCATTCGCTTTGATTGTGTCTCTTGCTGCACAGAATCGCTGGAGAATCTTCCAGATGGATGTGAAATCCATATTTTTGAATGGGGAGATAGGGGAAGAAGTTTACATACAGCAACCTCGGGGTATGTAAAGAAGGGGCAAGAAAATAAGGTCTACAAGCTGAAGAAGGCCTTATATGGGTTAAAACAGACACCCACGGCATGGTATACACGCATTGACACATATTTTATCCAGCATAAGTTCCAGAGATGTCCTTATGAGCACACTTTGTATATCAAATCCAACTCCCAGTGAGATATTCTTATTGTGTGCCTATATGTTGATAATTTGATCATTACTGGAAATAACCCTGAAATGATTGCAGAGTTCAAGAGTGCAATGACTGGTCATTTCGAGATGACAGATTTGGAGTTGATGTCCTATTTCCTCGGTATTTAGGTGACTCAGACAGATGATGACATCTTTGTGTGTCAGAAGAAGTATGCTGCTGATATGCTGAAAAAGTTCAAGATGGATGGATGTAAGTCGATGCTGACTCCATTTGAAGAAAGGTTGAATTTGGAAAATGATGGCACTGGTGAGCGAGTTGATGCTACTGTCTTTCAGAGGCTAGTAGGAAGTCTCAGATACTTAACTTCTACTATGCCTGATATTTCTTATAGGAGTTCGGCTTATTAGCAGGTTCATGGATTCTCCGAGGCAATCTCACTTGCAGGCTGGCAAACGTATCTTGCGATATGTGACAGGTACAATGGGTGATAGTATCTTTTACTTTTCTGCTAACAAAGTTGAGCTTTTTGGGTATACAGATAGTGACTGGGCAGGTGATACGGAGAAGAGGAAAAGCACCTCCGGATTTGCATTCCATCTTGGTTCTGGGATATTTTCTTGGTCATCGAAAAAGCAACAGGTGGTTGCTCTATCGACAACTGAAGCTGAGTACATTGCAGCTGGTGGTGGTGCTACACAGGCTGTGTGGCTGTGTCGCATACTTTTTGAGTTGAAGCATCAACAGGATGCTCCCACGATGATCTACTGCAACAACAAATTCACCATTTCTCTGACCAAGAATCCAGTCTACCATGGTAGAAGTAAGCACATTGACATCAAGTTTCACTTCATATGAGACTTGGTGAAAGACAAGGAGATCGTGATCGAGTACTGCCGTTAGGGGTGGGCAAAAAACCACTGGACTGGACCGAACCGAACTGGTCCAATTGGTTTTTTTTCCAGGTTTTTTATTTTTTACCGGTTCGGTTCGGTTTGCTTTTTTAAAAAACCGGATTTTTCGGTTCGGTTTCCGGTTCTATGGTTCAAACCGAGAACCGGTGTATATAAACAAAAATCCCTAATTTCTCTTGGAGAATCCTGAAGCCTCTGCCTCTTTGCCCCTCTCTATCTCGTCTTTGTCTAACCCTAACCAGTAACCCTAAATCTGTCAAGTGTCAACTACGTCGTCCTCCGTCTTCGTCCGCCGTTTGTCTCGCTCGTCCTTCATCTTGGTCTGCTGTCCTGCTTCGTCATTTTGGCTTTTATCTCAGGTTGGTTAAACAAAATCTCTTCTCTAAATCTACTATAATCTCTCAAATCTTTCCACTCTTCATTCGATTCAGCTTTCATTTAAACTCTTTAAATTTCTATTTCAAAATTCAAGAAGATTGTGTGTGTTTGGCCTCAGCTTCAATTATTTTGGGTTATTTTTCAAAAATATCTCTTGGAGATTCTCCTTTCTTGAAGGACTTTTTGATCAATACTTTACTAGGATAACTAGTATAAGACTTCTTTGCTGACTCGCTGGCGAAAGGGGGCTCTAGCTCAGACTTAGATATTCTTCAGTGGGAGATTTCTTAGTTGCCGTTGTGTAGTCTGGTTGCTGTAGCTGTTTGTTTTCCTCTGCTTCTCTCTGTTTGCTCTCTGTTTTTGTTGGTGTTGTTTTTCGGATGTTCTTTCTGTTGTTTTTTGTTCTGTATGTTTGGTTGCTTTGTCCCCTCTTGCCTTGGGTTCTCCTGCTGATAAGGTTCTCTTGGTTATGTTTGGTGCCTCCAGCTTAATTCCTTAATAAATTCTACAGTTCAAAAAAAAAGAGAAGGCCTTTCATTAGTTGACTCCGATTGAGATAATCCTATCATGACTAGTATAAGACTTTTAATGAGAAGGCCTTTCATGGGTTCTTATTGTTTGTTTAATTTGTTAATTTTAATTTTTAATTAAGAGCAATGAATTCAAATGGTTTGAATAGAATTAGATGAGCTTTTTGTTAATTTACAATTAACATATCCTCTGATGTTTACCTGTGCTTCTAAAACTTCTGCTTTGTTAATCATGGTGCTAACATACAGTATATTCATCACTTCAATTTGCAAATTATATTATACTGAAAATAATGAATGTGTTCAGTTCTCAATCATCTGTCCAGTTCTCAAGCAATGAATGTGTTGTGTTATTCTATATATTATACTCTTTGGATATATATATATATATATATATATATATATATATGCTAACTGAAAATAATTGAGGTTTATAATTTATATCATGTATCAGTCTGCTTTTGTTTACATTTTTTTACTCTGTCTTATCATGTCTAACATAGATCTATTCTAAGTATTTATTACATTAGCTAGAGATGTAACTGATAAACAAGGCAATTGGATGCTTCTTACATGTCCAATTTAAGTGTGTGCCTAGACAGGAGCTTGTCTGCTTCACTTTGGTGCTGATATCTCAGACCTCAGTGATATAGTATATTAGTATGATATTGCAAATGTCTCTAATTATCCTTTTAGTTTTGTCATATATCTTTAGTAGCTCTTGTTCTTGCTTCTGTCCATGTCACTGTCACTATCCTAATTGTCGTTATTTTTATTGATTTTATTCATATTCGATCCAAAAATTAACCCATCCAATAAACGGCAACCCCTTACTTTAAGGAGTTGTTTGATTAAACCTTGAAAATTCTTTCAAAAGAAGCTAATCAGTTCATGCTTCTCTTGGCAAACCTTCCATGAAAACAAGGGAAGTCATTTTCCCTTTAATTAAACTTTTATATTTACACTTTTATCACTTTTATTATATATTAATTGAAGTTCACTGTGATGTAGGACCGAATCAAGCATCAAACAGCTCAAGTAAGCTTGGCATACTAACAAGTATACTAACAAGTATAAGCTTGGAGCAATGAAGAATTTTAGAAATTTCAATTGATGGACTGCTTTATTATGTTGTTTTATCTAGACTTTATTGATTGTTAATGAACTCTTATTATGTTGTGGATTGTTAATATGTGGTTTATGAACTCTTATTAGGTTTTATGTTGTGGATTGTTGTTATTTTTGTTATTTTATTAAGTATATTGTATTAGATTTAGAAATGTAACTTCACTTTGTTTTGTATTGTATGAGGCAATCAGTAGAAATTTTAATTATGATTTGCAGATTTTTAGTGTGTTTTTGTTGTAACGTAGATAAATTCGGCCTAATAAGTTCAAAAAAATAAACAAAGTGTGTAATAATTAAAGTCCAGAATTTTGGCCCAATAGGCCCAAACCGAAAAAACCGAACCGGTCCAATTCGGTTGGTTTTTGATTGGTTGATATTTATAAATTTAATTAGATCAGTTAGTTTTTTCAAAAATCGAGGTTTATCGGTTTTTTATCGGTTTTAGTGAAAACCGAACAGATCCAATCAACGCCCACCCCTAACTGCCGTTCAGAGGAATAGGTTGCAAACATCTTCAAGAAGCCGCTCAAAGTTGACACTTTTCAGAAGCTTAAGAAGTCTTTGGGCATGATGAGTTATGAAGGACTTGGTTTAAGGGGAGCTATGTAGGATTAAACCAAGTTATTATTGTTAATTATCTTTAATTATCAGTTTAGATATTAGGCATGATTTATCCTTTAGATAATTCCTATTTATTTTTTGTTAGGATTATCAGAGGTTTTTTTTATTTCTTTGTTATTATCAGTTAGATGTTTGATGTTATCATGTTACCTCATCTCAGCTACTATAATTAGTTGGTATTATTTCAATGTAATACATCAATTAAATACACAGTTTTTCAGTAAATTCTTTTGTGTTTGTGTGAGATTTTACAAGTTCGAAATTCGAACTGATATAAAATATATCAATTCCTTGTATATGGGTAATTGAATTTAAAAGATGTCTTGACAAGTGCATGCAGCTAAGTCAAAACATTTAAATTCAATGGCCCACATGTAAGGAACTGATATATCTTATTTCAGTTCGAACTGACAATAGAAAAATTGAATATATATATATATATATATATATTAATTTTTAAAAAAACTAATAAACAAAAACACTCTTATTGTCACATACTTCAATAAAATCCAACCTAAGTTAAAATGTTTGTTAAATTGTTTACTATTCAATTTTTGTATTTATCTATACCTATCAAGTAAATGATGAGATAAGATTAATTAAATGATATATCCCTTCCACTTATGATACATTGCGACATCACAATTATGTCTTTGGATTTAATGGAGATTCTCCACTAGATTTATTTTTATATTTTATCTTTTTCGTTTTTTGGATTTAGCGGAGTGTCTCAGTCTCATATATATATATTTTCAAATCGATACGTATTGATATAACTTCATCAGTATATTGGATATGGACCAGATTTACATATTTAGATTCAAAGTGTATGCACTTATCAAAATTTCTCCATAATCAGTGGTTCACATGCAACGTACTGATATAAGTTATATCAGTACGTACTGAGTAGAAAAGGACTATATATATATATATATATATATATATCTTTGATATCGATGGAGATTCAATCCGAATTTGAATCTCTGCTCTTTTTTAATTTTTTAAAATTAAATATAAAAAGAAAAATGGAAAGATCAAATATTTTTAAGGATATTTTTCATTTAAATAATATAAAAAAAATTATTTTTATATTGAAAGATAAAAAAAGTATTTTATAAAAAAGAATTAGAACTATACAGCAGTGAGTGTGGTTTTTTTGCCAATAATAATAATAATAATAATGCTAGTGTTGTAAATAATTGAATAATTGAAGAACAAACGAAGGAAGACAGTGAGATATAGAGAGAGACAAAGACGAGAGAGTGAGAGAACTGTGTAATAATATTGTGATAATTGATATTGAGAGAGAGTTACAATTGATACTGAGTGAACATCAGTAGCACAAACAACTTTTCAAATGAAAAAGGATCACTTATATACATAGACTTATATATTGACCACTTGCCTTGAACGGATGATAAGATCATGAGAGGCGGTCATATGCAAAGCAAATCAGGGAGAGATGTAGGCGGTGGAAAATGAAGATATTTGTGTGATAGTAAATGGGTAATACTTGTATGTATTACACATGTGGTAAAATTCACATATTATAACACTCCCCCTTGGAATTTATACCACTTGTATTAATATTCTAAGAAAAACCCAATGGGATAAAATCTTAGAAAATGTATACAATGATCTCTCTGGATCTAGTGGGGTTGAACATTAAAAACTATCTCGTTAAAAACCTTTTCAGGAAAACCCAGTGGGATAAAACCTGATCGAAGGGAAAAAGAGTATAGTGTACATATGTCCAGATTTATTTGTTTTCTTCAAAACATTTCTCACATTTATACTTTGCTAGGGAAAACCTAGTGGGATAAAAACCTGAGCAAAGATATTTATTGATCTGTCGGATCAAAGTAATATTTATAATGATCTTCTAGATCAATGTAACATATAGACGATGATTAGCAAGATCAAAGTAATATTTACAATGATATTTGGATCAAGATAACATATATACGATGATCAACCGAATAAATGTAATATTTATGATGATCTTTATGGATCAAATAATTTTTGGGTGTGCTTAAAGAATTGCCTCATTAAAACCTTATCAGGAAAACCCAGTGGAATAAAAACCTGATTGAAAGGAAAAAGAGTACAATGCACATATGCCCCAAATAATTAATATACTTCATTTGATATGCTCCCCCTGGTGGGACGCTCCCCCTGATAAAAGTTCATTTGAAGCAATCTTCTAGATTGCTGAACTGAAGCACACTGATGTTTATTTCATGAAATGCAATAACATCATAAATGATTGGGGGGAGTACGAGCAAATACTTGCTTTATGGAGTAATATCCATATGGAATCTTTTCATAATCCTTTCAACATATTTTGATTGATGGACAAGCATTCCATTTAATCTATGCTCGACCTTCAGGTCGAGACAATGTTTTCTTTCTCATTTCTTTATGAGGACACATGAGTATATAATTTCCATATCTTTATCAGATATTAACTGAGACGGCTATACCACATCCGTTCAAATTGTTTTTAATCCATATAAGGATTTTTGTATGTTCATCAAATACAGATCACGAGATCTCGATTTATATGCTTCTAGCATTTTTAGAATCCTTCAGGATTTATAAATATCTGCATTGAGTGAATCATATAGATAAATGATTGCTATGTCTAAGAGACGTATTTCAAGCCTTTTAAAGGCAGCCAAATTCATCAACAACGTAACCGTATTCATCAGTTGTGAATACCAAGTTTCTGTAAGAAACCTCGCATTACGAGTCGTGCCTCATATCTCACGATCTCGTTTTTTCTCATTACATTTCCTTATAAAGATCCATTAGTATCCAATTAGTTTGACATCTCCAGGTGTCTGGAGTACTATTGATCTAAACACGTTATTTTGGCTTATGAAGTCAATTCTTCTTGAATTGCTTCTTCCATTTAGGTCAATCATGTCTTTTATCTACAATCATTGATATTATAAATATCATAATTATCTTTTATAATTTCAGTAGCGCTACTATGTATAAAAATACATCATCAATGATTGTTTCCTTATGATTCCACATTTCTCTTATATGACTTATAGAAATTTTCTCAATTTCTATACTTTTGTATCTCTGTTGAGATTTCTTCCATTTCAATGGATTTAGTCATTTCATAAACTCCGGATGATCTATAGAATTTCTCTCAATTTCTATATTGTTGCATCTCTATTGAGATTTCTTCCATTTCAATGGATTTAGTCATTTCATAAACTCCGTATGATTTATAGAATTTCTCTCAATTTCTATATTCTTGTATCTCTAACGAGATTTCTTCCATTTCAATAGATTTAGTCATTTGATAGACTTGTGTCTCTTTTAGATATATCAGACTCTTATAGAGTTGATTTAGAGAAAGTGGATTTATTCATAACTCGAGTTTTGCTTACCCTTGGAATCCCAATAACAATACCTTTCAAAAGGTTTATAAACTTATGATATGCATCGGATTATTTATTTGTTGTTTTTCTTTCTCTGATCATTCTTTAAGAACAATCACCCGGCCGGGGTTTATGAGATAACAACTGATAAAATCTTGTTACCTTTAATATACCAGGTAACAGATTAATAATCATCCGATGATCAATTATCTTTTGTATTTGAGAGATACGAAGATTGAAATGAGACACACATATGTATAGAGAACCGAATTGGTATCTCTATTTTGTATATAAGTAATTTTTCATTTACTTTTTTCTTCTAGAGAAACTGGAAACGTTTGATAAGTGATTCCACTAATCCATTTTGATTATGAGTATATCTGGAAAACTGATAACAAGTGTAAGTAATATGGAGATGTTTGATAATAAACAAACATATGATCATCTCGTAGATGCACCAATTAAAACCATATAATAATGAAATGGATCATTTAGTGGATGAATATATCCACATATATCTCATTGAATTCTTTGTAAGAATGATGAGAATTCAAAACCAACTTTTAGAATAATATGGTTTTACTGCTAGTTTCCCCTGTGAACATGCAGTACATAAGTACTCACTAGATAAAGAATCTTCTGGTTCTTTAATAGATATCAATGAGTATTTTCAATGATTATACTCATCATTGTAGATCCTGGGTGACCAATACGGTCATGCCAAAACACAAACATTTTCGGATCTGGGAACTTTTGATTCTTGATTCATGATTCATAACTGTATAAACATCTACACTCTTTATAATAGTGTTTTATAATCCAGATGATAAAGCACGCAACTTTTCTATAATAAGTTTCTGGCCTGAATCATGAGGAGTAATGCATATATATATATGGTTTCAGGGCCATAAGATCACCTTGCAGGGCCATAAGATCACCTGCGATATACATAAAAAAAAATGGTTTCAGGGTCATAAGATCACCTTACAGGGCCATGAGATCACCTGTGATGTGCATAAAAATAAATCTAAAACTATTACATATAATTTCTGTTTGACGGCATAAGCCATCTTGTCCGTTAGGATTTTAAATCTTTTTTATGATATTCAGAGCATCCTTCTAGATGTGTATGAAATGGATAAAATATTATTACCATTTCATTATACATTAGGATCTTAGATTATTTTTATGATGCTTACAACATCCGACTGGATATGTAAATTTCTCTGAATATTGCATCAACCATGTATATAATACTGGATCCAAATCTCCAGCTTCTTAATATTCCATCACGCCTGAAAACAGAGTTAATAAAGCTTAAATAAGTCAAAACAATACTTACAAGCGGAATTAGCTAAAACTGATGGCACGGTTGCGTCCGGAACGGTCGAAATAGCTGGAAACAAGTCCCACTCGGCCGAAAACAGCATGCTGACGTGGCAGATCATTGATGACATGTCGCCTGACGCTGACGCATGCTGACGTGGCACTGGCGCATGCTGACGTGGCATGACAAGCGCTGACGTGGCATGATATGTGCGCTGACGTGGCACGGCGTGGCACTGACTTGGCATGACATGCACGCTGACGTGGCGCTAGAGTATCGTCTTCAACATTGGAAAGTTGCTGGAAAAACTGGAAAAAAATGGGTGTTGACCGGACCTAGAGACTTCGTTAGACCTCTGTTTGAGATGTGGTCAGCGGCGTCAGAATTGTCTTTCCGAGAGGAACACAACGGTATCCTCCGAAAAAAGATTCGAGCATTTCGAATTTTCTGGACTCAATCAAAGATTCAAAGCTAATAAATCTAAAAACACTCAAGAACAGAAGTTCTAATCTATATTCGTGCCGATAACGTGTTGTAAATAATTTAATAATTGAAGAACAAACGAAGAAGACAGTGAGATATAGAGGGAGACAAAGACGAGACTACGAGAGAGTGAGAAAACTGTGTAATAATATTGTGATAATTGATATTGAGAGAGAGTTACAATTGATACTGAGTGAACATCAGTAGTACAACAACTTTTCAAATGAAAAAAGATCACTTATATACATATACTTATATATTGACCACTTGCCTTGAATGGATGATGAGATCATGAGAGGCGGTCATATACAAAGCAAATCAGGGAGAGATGTAGGTGGTGAAAAATGAAGATATTTATGCAATGTAAATGGGTAATACTTGTATATATTACATATGTGGTAAAATCCACATATTATAACAGCTAGAGGGTATTGTTTAATAATAGCCCTATATATAATAAATAAAAGTATAATAATAGACGTCTTAACTCGTATATTCAATATCTCAACTCATTTTTCAACATCTACAAAATTGTTACATTAATTGCGTATAGAGTGACACATTATATTTGTTAATTGTTATGTGACACATGCTCTGACCTCAGTAATAACACTGCTAATCAACCGACACATATTTCTTTATTATCTTCGGCGCCAGCTGGTGACCGGCTGTTGTTTTATCTATGTCGGAGTATGACCCATCAAATTAAAAGTCTCTCCAATGTAGTAATGTACTGTAAAAAATTAAATATCAACTAGTACAAATAGATATTGTGTTCAAATATGTCTCTCCAATATAGTTATTGCTAACTGATGTAGCAAAAAAAATAATAAACATTATCAAGTTGAATGTCAGCTTTCAGATGCTCTGATTTAAGATGCTCTGATTTAACAGCTATATTGTAAGTCAACTAAGCATTTAGAGATAAATATAAAAAAAATTATTAAAAAAGTTGTTTAATTAAAAATAAATAAATAAATAAAATAACAAAACATATCATCAATAAATTAATATTGAAACATGAGCATTTTAGATAGATTTTTTATTTGGCTGTCAATCAAATAGACTTTTATGCAACATATGAAACAATTATCTTGATATCATTGACATATCAACAATTATTGAAATGCAACCATAGAAATACTCTAACAAATCATTAAATATTTATATTATGCCTTAATTATCGTTGAATTCGTACTTTTTTCAATAAATGCTACTTAAAAAAATGATTTTCTCCTTATAAATTACAATCCAATTTTATCTTTTTACACTCCATTTCTAAATACACTTCTATCTAAAAACTTAAATTTTAAATAATTCTAAATACTCATTTTTATTCTAAAATTATCATTTTTATTTTTGACACTTCTTTTGTAACACTGCATTATAAAAACCTGTTTTTTTTAACTGAATACTGAAAAATGACAAAAAAAAAACAAAATACTCTTTTTTCAATTAGCATTAAAGTTTGAATAATTATCTTCTGGGTGATTTTTTTTTTTTTTGACTGTAACGGTTTCTATTTCTTGCAACGAAATGTTCTTCAAGTGTCTTTCAAAAAAAAAATCTTCAAGTTGGTGTGTATGCTCGTGCTACCTGGTTTTAACTACCTGGTTTTAACTTTTAAGTAATTCGATTCAGCATAGGCTACAACTCTTTCCAGTTCTCAATAGACCTTATATAATTAAGAGAAGAAAAATTAATAAGGAACAAAAGTTAAATAATTATATGAATTAAAGGTGTTTGGTTTTCCCTACCAGCAACTTTTGGGGATAATGTTTGGATGCTGATCTCACCAATTAAAGCGTAGTATATGGCTTTTTTTCTTTTACTTTTGATATTTATCTTCTTACATTCTTTACAAATTGAATCACGTGCTACATTTTCATTGGTGGATCAGTATTTTAGGTGCTGAACAGTCAATACCCTGACATTATCCATTTTGGGGTGGCAACTAACAACCCAATTCCAATGCCATGTCCATGAATACAAAGCTTTCAATTTCTTGTATTCTTCAACACTCTATGCTCCTTTCCTCTACATTCCAGATCTGCAAAAAATTGTGAAAATCAACACTTAAAAAAAATTGTTTGTTTCTTATTGAAAATCATTCTCGTTATTTCGGAATCAAATCAAAATTTAAAAATATTGAAAAAATGTTTTAGGGTTTCTAAAATTCATAAAGAAAAAAAAAACAATGTTGGAGGTAAAATTGTTTTGTAGTGTAATTAGAATTTATTTATCCATTTAAATAATTTTAATTAGGATAAAATTGTCATATAATAAAAAAATTAAAAAATATATAAAAAAGATATTTAGTGGATTGTTAATAGCAGTACTTTAAAAACAATACACATCTTCTAATAAGATTTCATTCTTTTTATTTATATATTTATTTTACGAAATCCAAAGAATTTGGCATCCTAAAATCTAGTGATCTACTCAATATGATTTAACTAAATCTATACAATCAAAATAGGTAAGTTGAGGTTGAGGACAAGACGATGAAAATTTCAAATTTATTGTAATAATTATGAGAAAAAAAAAACATATGTTTGGGGCCAAAAAATGAAGCTTTGTGTGCCAACATGTCAGTGGAACCTTTTGGATCCTGCAAACAAAATTAGCAAATTGTTAGGTGGCCGACGAGATTCACCGACAATCACCCTCTGATGTCAAACTCAATGTTTCCTCTAATAAGAATTTGGGTTAAGTGTTTTAACAAACACAAAATACATGTATTTACTTTTGTTGGACATAATTTTGAGCAAGACACTCATATGGCAGTTCGAAGTACACTAACAAATACCGATTTTCCAAGTCAAAAGCTCACTAGGAGCCTCCGATAAGCCTTCAGAGGCTTACATGCAAAGTGACATTTGTTGCTTCGCATGCGACAAGTATCGATTTACAACAACACAAACAATGACAGCAAGACACCTGAGTTAGGGATAGCACCTATAAAACCCTCTTCAACCAAATAAGAAGGGGAACTAATCTCATTTACATTCTAGCAACTTAGACTAATGCACTCGGCAGTGGTAATGACATGCCCACATCCATCATTAGCCACCTTAACCATTTGCCAACATCTAATATCATCCTCTGATCCCTAAAAGGGAGACTCTAGACATCATCCTCTGATCCCCAAAAAGGGAGTCTGCTGCCATCATCCTCATCCATCCCCATAAGGGACTCTTCGGACATCATCCTTCGATCCCCTAAAAAAAGTCTCCGGACACCATCCTCTGATCCCTCGAAAGGAGTCTCCGGATATCATCCTTCGATCCCCGAAGGGAGTCTTCGGACATCATCCTCTGATCCTTAGAAGGGAGTCTATGGGCATCATCCTCCGATCTCCAAAATGGAGTCTCCAAACAATCACCAATACGCCTCATTTTTTACCTCAATAGTGGCGCTAGAAAGAGGGGGTTGAACACATACCTTCGCATAAATATGAGTCAAAGCCCTATAAAAAGAATCATTCACAACAATCAAAGTCTTAAACAACCTCTTAATAGGGGACAACCTCCGAGTCAGCACTAAGAGTGTCATATGACCTCTGAAGGGGGGACACCCTTCAAATCAGCACCAGGAGTGCCAAACTACATTCGAATGGGGGACACCCTCCGAGTAAGCACTAAGAGTGCCAAATGACCTCTGAAGGGGTAACACCCTCCGAATCAGCACTAAGAGTGCCAAACTATATTCAAATGAGGGACACCCTCTGAGTCAGCACTAAGAGTGCCAAATGACCTCATAAGTGTGCCAAACTACAATTGAAGGAGGGACACCCTCCGAGTCAGCACTAAAAGTGCCAAACTACATCTGAAGGGGGGGAAACCCTCCGAATCAGCACTAAGACTCTAAGACTGCCAAATGACTTCCAAATGAGAGACAACCTCGGATTCTGCACCAAGAGTGCAGTTTCCAATTGTGGAATTAAACTATCTCCGAGAGGACACCCTTCAAGTCAACACTAGAAATGTCAAAAAAAATTAAAAAAATTAAATTTTAAAAAATTAAAAATATTATTATTATTATTATTATTACTAATATTATTACCTTATCTAATTTGCAACCGTCAAGTCCTCAATTCTATCAAACAAATCCCAGAGTTAAGAACTTGAAGTGACAATTGTTGGACCTAATTTTGTGCAAGACAATTCAATTGCAGATCAGAATACACTAACAAATACTGATTTGCCTAGTCAAAGTCTCACTAGGAGCCTCCAATAAGCCTTCGGAGACTTGCATGCGAAGTGACACTTGTTGTCATGCGACAAGTGTCGGTGTACAGCCACACAAACAATGACATCAAGACACATGAGTCGGGGATAGCACCTATAAAACCCCATTCAACCATGTAAGAAGGGGAACTAATCTCATTTACATTCTAGCAACTTAGACTAATGCACTCAGTAGTGGTAATGACATGCCAACATCCATCATTAGCCACCTTAACCGTTTGCCAACATCCAATATCATCCTCCAATCCCCAGAAGGGAGACTCAGGCCATCATCCTCCGATCCCTAGATGGGAGTCTTCGGACGTCATCCTCCGATCCCCCGAAAGGAGTTTCCGGACATCATTCTCTAATCCCTTAAAGGGAGTCTCCGGATATCATCCTCTGATTCCCTAAAGGGAGTCTCCGGCTATCATCCTCGGATCCCTAGAAGGGAGTCTCCGGCCATCATCCTATAATCCCCAGAAAAAAGTCTCCGGCCATAATCCTGTAATCCACAGAAGGGAGTCTCTGGATATCATACTCCAATCCCTGAAAAAGAGTCTCCGAACAATCACCAATACGTCTCTTTTTTTACCTCAACAACTTTCATTGTAGCTTAAATGAAAAAAAGTTACTTTCCTTAATGAGGTTTTGTAAGTTCACTAGTTGGCTCATCATCACAACGTCATTATTTGTGTGGCTCGAGGTCAACATTTGTCAAGCATCAAGCGCCAAACGACAAGTGTTGTTTTACATACGAAAGGCGATCGTTGTTATGGAGTTATGGTGTCACACACCTCGAGCATCGGTGACACTCAGAGGTACAAGTTGCTACCAAATGTTGCTCGTGTGAGACTTCGAACGTACCTTGGATTTTTTTAATTTTCAGGAGTAGGGGGACGCATGTCCCCTCCAACTTGTCCGGTCTATATTTAATTATTTATTGCCAACAACATCAAAATTAGGTGATTATCATTCAGTTTACATTCAGGTGATATATACTCTTTGATTCTTGAATACTTTATCATTAAATCATCAATAAATAGAAAATTTCTCCTCTTAGTATGGGCCATCGGCCAATCGGCCATGTCCTAAAGAATTAGTATTTCAAATGAATTTTAAAACAGTGGAAGAATTGACCAGATATACATTTCTACTTTTTTTTTCCTTTCCTTTTCACGTGCTCGGTGCTACTGCCATTGATTTATTTTTCTTGACCCAACTCTTAAAGAACTACTGTCGCTCTATTTTCAAATGAAATTGGAAAAAAAAAAAATTGGACTCTTTGATTCCTATAATAACAAATAGATTTACAGAGCTCTCTATCCCTATGGGTGGGTTCCACATACACAATCTCAATGAATTCAAAGAAGTAAATATGGATATTTTTCTTCATATTTTGGTGTTCCGATATAAAAAATATCTTTGAATATTTTAAAAGTATCGGTAAGATTTTTGATATTTCCATCGTTCGGACCTCCTCATATGTTTATACCAACTCATATTTACTTATTTGGACCTAAGAAGGATTATCCACTAAAAAGAGAAATAAAGATGACCAAGTATCACATTGGCTGCTTTTAAAATAACTAAAAGATGTAAAAAAAGAAATAAAGATGAATTAAGTATCACATTGGCTGCTTTTAAAACATGTAAAAGATGTGAAATTCATTGGTTTACTTTAATTTTTGCAAATCCATTTTAAGTTGCGTTTGATTTTTTGTCTAAAGAAGATAAATAGTGTTGAATCATGATTGAAAACTAGATAATGAATAATATGTTTTTTTTCCACTGAAATTTGAATATATGTGATAAATTGTTTGTTTTTTAAAATTAGAAATATTTAAAATTAAATATTTTTTACATTTATGTCATTTCAACTATTATTTGTTAATATATTTACATTTTAATATATTAAAAAAAAACTATAACAACTAATTTAAATACTTCAACAAAAAAGCAAGTAATTTAATAATTTTTATTTAAGACATTTATAGTTTAAATCCCTCACTTCGATTTTGTCGTGTGGCTGACTCGGACATATAATGATCAATCTCATCCCAAATTGTACAACTTTACAACCAATTGCATTGCTATTAAATACGTAAACCAAGAAATTTATATATTTCGGATCATTAAATTTGTTTAATAATATAATTTGAAGAACAAGTAAAAGAGATGTCAAACTCTAAAATAAAATTAATAAAACTAATTAAATTATGATGAAGAAAAGTCCTTAACATAATATGGCTGGAAATCGAAAATTGGATTACGTACAATGGAATTGTTTGAATCCTGAATCAATTAGGTTTTATGACTGCTAAATTTTTTTAAAGGTGAGAAGAAAAAAAATTAATATTGTTAGAGTTGGGATTAATTGCAATAATATACTTTGACGTTTTGCAATACCACACTAATATTGTATTTTTGCGTTTATTACATATACATACCCTTGACTAACCATTGACTAGTTTGACCAAGTTAAATCTAACGGTAGAGTTAAGATATAAGGGCAAAAAGGTCATTCACACCAAATCGAGAAAAAAATTGTTATATAAAAAACAAAAAAAATATTTTTTTTAATAAAATAATAACTTTTCTTTTGAAACTTAATAAAATAATACTTAAAAATAAATAACAACAACAAAAAAAGCTATTACAATTTTTATTTTTTGGAGATTTGGTGATCTCCTCCACAAAACATTCAAAAAAAAATTGGAGATCTAAACAATCTCCACAAAAATTTGAAAAGTAATAATTGAAGATCTGGGTGATCTCCATGAATATCACCCATATCTCTCCATGGAGTCATAGAGATCGCACCAAACTCCTCTGGTGCGATCTCCGTGGAGGAGAGGTTACGATTGCCGTAGTATCGAGCTCGATGGTGGTCGGGCAATGGGGGTTTTGGTGTGGTGGCTGACAACTGTAGAGGTGATGGTTGAACCATGATTTTTGTGTGAGTTATGATGTTTGAGAAAACAAAAATGTGATGAAATGTGTGTGGTGTCTATTGAGATGAAGAAGAAGAAACAAAATATCCATAATGATAATTCCTCATTTTACAATTTATATAAAAATGTAAATAAAAATATTGAGATGAAAAGTTTTTTATTTGTATTTTTATATAATTTATTTTACTTTAAGGGGAACAAAATAAAGTATAAAATAAGTAACTAAGGGTATTTTGGACTTTTAATACTAAAAATCTGGTCAATAGTTAGTTTGGATAGAAGTCAACTGACGGTAGGGGATGTTTGTGTCATATTTGATAAAAAGTCCATATGTGTGTAATTAGGTCTAAACTCAGAGGACGTTTGTGCAATTACTCGAGAAATATATTAGATTTTTGAGAATAGTTTTTGGAATTATAAAATGAGGAATTATCATTTGGGTCCCTATGTTTTATTGAATTATCTATTTTTTAACTGTTTATCTATTTTCCTGCTGGTTTGGTCCCTATGTTTTTAAAAACCCATCAATTTAGTCCCATGATTAGTAAACAGTTAGTCAACTTTAACGGTTTCAAAGGTAATTTTATCTTTAAACCAATAATACAATTATTTTTTAGAAAATATGTATTTATATAATACAAAAATAAGAAGAAAAAAAATTAAATCCCCACCATCCAAATCTTAGATGGATAGTGGAGATTTATTTATTTTAAAAAATATTAATTTATATAAAAAAGATTTGGTAGATAGATCTCCACCATCCATCTCAGATATGGATGGTGGTGATCAAATAACAACAACAAAAATTGAAAAAACTAAAACAAAAACAATGTTGGATCTCCACCTCAACTACTTATTTTTATTTTATTTTTTTCCTTTTTTTTTGTTTTTCATTTTCCAACTTTTTTTCTTTTCTTTTCTTTTTGTTGTTTTTAGTTTTTTATTTATATTTTTATATATATATATATTAAATCAGATTATTTTCTTATAAAGTTATTTTTTTTATTTTCTCTATTAAATATTTTACTTATAAAAAATTCCAGATTTCCATTCATATTTTTACAATTTTCATTAATTTTAATACATTTTACCATTTTCTTTTATTTATAATTTAAGTTTTTTAAGGGTAAAAATGTCAATTTGCCTTTTCTGTTAGAGTTGGTCGTTAAAAATCTGGTCGAATGGACCAAATTGATGGGTTCTTAAAAATACAGGGATCAAGCCAATGAAAAATCAATAAATGGTTAAAAAACAGATAATTCAATAAAAATATATAGACCCAAATGATAATTTCCCTTACAAAATTGATATAAACTGTAGTTGTTATTAGTTAGGTGAAAAATGAAAATTTTCACTTTTATAAATAAGTGATTTTATGGCTTAAAAAATCAAACAAAACAGTTTAATGGTACACTTTCAGTGTCATTAAGTGTTAAGTGGAAAATCAGATAGACCCTTAGACTCGAGCAAGAAAAGAGTACGCAAAAAAAATATTGGGAGAAATTTATTCCGACCAAATATTAGGGATTTACAGTTTAGTCCTTATATTTTTAACGAGTTATCTATTTTTAACAGAATTGATGTAAAGGGCAAAATAGTCAACCTATATTTTCAATCACGATTAACTGTTATAATTTAAGTCAGGGAGACCGAATTGATATATTTTTGTATATATACTTTAGGGACCGCGAGAGTCCAAAATTAAAGGACGCAAGAAAATGTTTTTTCTATAATAGTTAGGGATTAAAATGATAAGCTCCTAGATAAGATGAGGTTGACCCAGTGATTTGTCACTCACAGCTACACCATGAGATTGTAAGTTTGAATCTACCCCTCTCCAAAAATCCAGAATTATTGTAATATTTATAAAAAAAATTGATAATCCCCTAAAATAAAACTACAAATTTTGTGAAGAAAATTTAACAATAGCCCAAGTTCAAAAGAACTACCGATTAATTGTTAAAATTGATTTCCTAATAAAGAAACGATATTTTCACCTCTCACAAACTGTATTTACATCCCAAATTTATATATTTCTAAAATTCCAAAAATTATCCTTAAGTTAAATTATTAATATTTTAATTAGAACACATTATAATTGTTTTTATTTTTTAACTTGAAAAAAAAAATTACTAACTAATCTAAATTATGAAAGTAAAATACAGTTAAATAATAAAGAAGAATGAAAACGGATATCAAAATAAAATGGCAGCGATCTCAAAAACCTAAAAAAATGGTCTCTCTCAAAAATAAAAAATAAAAACCTAAAAAAAATATATAAGAGGTTGCTGATTTGAAAGATAAGGAGGCTCCATCAAAACTGGAAAAATGATGATGAGCGATCCCAAAAACCTTGAATAATGGAGGAGGCCCTCTTTCTGTCCTTCAAAATGTTAAGGCCAATTTTTGTTATCTTATATCGTACTGTACTGTGTTAGATAATTAAAATATATTAAAATAATATAAATTATGTATTGTTTATTTTAATATATTTTAGGGTTTTTAGTAAAACTGCCATATTTCAGGGGCTGAATTGTAAATCTACCCTAAAACCAAAAAGAATTGCACAAATACCCTAAAATTCCCAAAATGCCCTCACTTTTAACTACACCCAATTTATTAATCTTATTTATTACATTTACCAACCATCAACTAACAATTTACCAACTAACTCATAAAACCCTTAACAAAACAACATCTAACCTTTTTTTTTTCTCTACATCACATTTCCTTTTTATATTTTAAGTTTTAAAAATATTAGTGAATTTATATAAAGTTGTTTAAAATGTAAGTATTACATTGTAAAATTATTTTTCCAACATCCTAATCCTTATTTTGAGGATGGTATTCATATATCTTTACTTCTTCCTTTCATTTTTTTTTGAAAAAGATTCGAATGAGATAAACCTTATGAAAAAACCATCGGGTCAGGGTGACCCGATGTCGGGTCGCCCTGTCCCGAGGAAAAATTCCATCGGGTCACGGTGACCAGTTATCCCGATGTCGGGTCGCCCTGACCCGATGGTTTTCTAACCTAATGAAAAAACCATCGGGTCGCCCTGACCCGATGGTTTTTTCGGGTCACCATGACCCGATAGAATATTTCCTCGGGACAGGGTGACCCGACATCGGGTCAGGGTGACCCGACATCGGGTCAGGGTGACCCGACATCGGGTCAGGGTGACCCGACATCGGGTCAGGGTGACCCGATGGTTTTTTCCTTAGGTTCGAATTTTATTTTTGTTATGGATACATTTTTTTTCCATTTATATTCTTTTAAATAATGATTATTTTAATGATGAATAATATTTGTTGAATTATTTTTCAGAATTGATGATGAAAAGTGTGCATTTGGTTTTGGATTGGGGTGGAGAATGGAAAAGTCATCATGATGAGTATTGGTATGAAGGTCGAAAAGCGAAGGCGTTTGATTTTTCAAGGGAATCAAATTATGACCAATTGTTAGATAAGGTATACAACGTCACCGGAATTGATAGAGATCATTATCGAGTTAGTATGACGACTCTTACACAAACCTTTCGTCCTAGCATGCCAATTGAGATTGTTGATGATGAAGACGTTGCATTGTTGCTTCGTCGAGAGAATGTTGACTCATTAGTTTGCATCAGTGTTGAGGAAATCGGTCATGAGTCTCCAGAAATGAAACATAAACCACCAGAGTTCTCTCACAACCTACACCATGCAACTCCTCGTCATGAATCTCACCATACACACAAAAGCAATATACATGTCAGTACTATGGATGTGTTTCAAAGGTCAGATGTACCTAAGGTTGCTTGTTTGGATGATATTCGAGAGGGATTCACACCAATTGCCAACATTTATACATCTCATCCTCCTCATTTTAGTTTTCAAGGTACGACGAGTAATCAACACATTCCTGTGCATGATGAAACAAGACCACCGTTTAATTACAATCGTGAGCGAGTTCCCAATGGGTAGGATGAGCAGTTTGCCCATGTCCAAAGGTGTGTTCCACCTCCATGTGCATTTTATTCTATTAATTCTGGTGAAGTTGCACCCAGACCTGTTACTACGAGTCTTGAAGTGGGAGAATGGTTTCCAAGCAAGAAACAACTACAATCACAAGTAGGTAGTTATGCCCTTGCCAACCGGTTCCAGATTAGGGTGTTCAAGTCCGATACAATAAGGTATCAAGTTCGGTGCATTGTTGAGGATTGTAATTGGCGATTGCGTGCGACTAAGATTCACAATTCAGATTATTTCCAGATTAGAAAATTTGACAACCAGCACACATGCTCCACAGAAGCACGATTTCCGCATCAGAGGCAAGTAAGCGCACGGGTTATAGGGGAACACATACAGGAGAAATTCCGTGATCATCGTTTATACAAACCTAAGGAAATTATACACGACATGCAAAGGGAGTTTGGCATCTCTTGTAACTACCACAAAGGGTACCGAGCTAGACATATTGCCTTAGAAGAGGTTCAAGGATCACCAGTTGAGTCATACAGTATTTTGCCATCATACTTGTACATGTTAGAGCAAGCAAATCCCGGAACTGTTACGGACCTTCACACAGATTCGTCTAACATGTTCATGTATATGTTCTTTTGCTTAAAAGCTTGTATAGATGGTTTTCTGTCTTCGATTAGACCGGTCATTGCTATTGACGGGACGTTTTTGAAAGGTCCTCATTGAGGGGTCTTATTTATTGCTGTGTGTATGGATGGCAATGACAAAATTGGCCGGACAACACCATATCACTCGCATTTAAAAAATGACCGAAACATGTAACTCAAAACAACTCGAGTTGTTTTGGTGTGAGACGTGACTTAATAAGTCTTATACTTTCCCAATTACAATACCCAGAAACTCGAGAAGGAAAACGATCGCACTCCTTGATCTTGAGTGATTCAAGTAATTTCGTTCCACCCATGTGTATTTACCTAAACACGTTTCATAATTATATTCGAAAAATGTTAATTATTAAAACAAAACTAATATAAAAGACAATTATCATCTTTACTCGCAACAGTTAAAAGATTTTGGTTTCGCCCTTGTTCGTATTTATTATTTTATTATCCAAATAAAATAGGTTGCAATCTGTCTGAGGCAATTGAGACAATATGCCAAGTAACCGGAAGGTACATGGCTATAAAATGCACAATATTTTCTTACCTAAGTGCTGCAAAAATCCAAACTCTCAGAGTAACAAACTCTGTATTCAAGCTACACGTGATCATAAACATCTAGACTTAATAATAACATGTTCAAGTGACAAACAGTACATAGAGTTTCACAAACTTGAAAAAGGGGAACATGTTTACTTTAATATTTTTTCCAAGCTTTAGTCCGACTACTTGCATATGATATCAAATTTGAAACAACTGATTATTCTGACTACTTTCATTATTTCATCTAATTTTAATCACAATACATTTGAATCCCATATTGAAATTTTAGCAGTTTTTCGAATCACAATACAATCGAATCTCATACAATCCAATCTCAATACAATCGAATCCCATATTGAAAATTCATCAGTTTTTCGAATCCCATACAATCCAATCACAATACAATCGAATCCCATATTGAAAATTCAGCAATTTTTCGAATCCTACACAATCGAATCACAATACAATCGAATCAATTCAGCAGTTTTTCGAATCTTTTGTTAGGGTTCGAAAATTGAAAACAAAACAATTTCAACTATAAAACCATAAAATCCTAATTCAATCCACTAAATCAAACCAATCAAACTAAAAAAATTTAAAACTCAAACAACAATTTCAACTCAAAACCATAATAGGGTTCCAAAATCAAATTACCTCGAATTAAACTCGAAACCACGCTGACGAAGGCAACGACGGCAGCTGGCGCGAACTAGATGGTGATGCCGGCGACGGTGGCTGGAACTGGATGAAGTGGGATCGGGATAGGGTGGCTAGATGATTTGGGATTTTAGGGCAAATGTGAGTGAAATTGGTTTTTGTGTGTTGATCGGGATAGGGTGGCCAGAGGATTTGGGTGGGTTTGAAACTGAAATTAATTCGAATTAAAATCAAAACCACGCTAAGGTAACGACAGCGGCTGGCCCAAACTCGATGGTGATGCCGGCGATGGTGGTTGGAACGGGATGGAGTGGGATCGGGATAGGATGGCGAGGGGATTTGGGTGGGTTTGAAACTGAAATTACCTCTAATTAAAATCGAAACCACGGTAAGAGAGGCAACGATGGCGGCTGGCCCGAGCACGATGGCAATGCCGGCAATGGTGGCTGGAACGGGATGGAATGGGATCGGGATATGGTGGCCAGAGGATTTGGGTGACCAGAGGATTTGGGATTTGGGGCAACTGTGAGTGAAATTGAATTTTCTTTTAACACAAGGGTAACAACGTCATTTTAGGGTATTTTTGCAATTCTTTTGGTTTTAGGGTAGATTTACAATTCAGCCTCTAAAATAGGGCAGTTTTACTAAAAACCCTATATTTTAATTGGTTAATACAGCAACCACCGTTTTAACTAATACATAATATTTTGTGGTATTAGGTTGTATTGGATAATTTGTATTAGAAAAAAAGAACCCCATTTTTTTCAACAAATATTGAATATCGATGAAATATATGTTATGTTGTTAATATTTTCTTTTATAATTTTAAAATTATATAGAAAATATTTATTTTATTTATAAAAATATTATTTATTAAATTTTTTGTTTCAATTAAAACAAATATTTATTGATTTATTCATGGTTAGGAAATTTAAAATTAATTATTTACTATTTTTTAAAATATTATATTTTATAATATAATAAAAATACAATAAAGCCATATAGGAATAATTTAATACGATATAATACAATGTACCACCAAACATAAGTTTGTATTAATAATATTACAGTCTAATACAATTCAATACGGCGTGCCAAACGAGCCCTAAATGAAGGGACAATGCGGCTTCTCCCATGTTTTTATTAAAAAAAATCATTTTTCATTTTAATTATTCTATAATATATTTCCTTGGAATGTCATGTCTGGTAATATGTGGGGTGTGTTTACAAGATATACTATTTTTTTACAAATACTATTTTTTAGGAAAATATCACAACTCTTCCCAATAGTATTGCTATTTATTTTTTACATTGTATGTTAATGGGCCAAGTATCCTATCAGTTGGGTGGGTTATGTCATTATTTTGCTGCAAAGTTGGGTTCATTTTAAGGACTAGGCCACCACGGGCTCGATCTATATGTCCCCTAACATGTTGTACTATTGCACGTGTTGTTGGGATATATATAGTCCTTCTCACCGTAACACTATTGTACAAATTTTTCAGCTTTCAAATCAAAATCTAAGGGTTGTTGTGTATTCTAAGAGCTGTTATATATTCTCTCTCCTGGCTCACTCACTTACACAACAGTTCTTGGATTTTAATTTGAAAGATGAAAAATTGATTTGTATATAGTGTTATGTCATGAGGTTTGTAGGTGAGAAAGTAAATATATATATATATATTTTTTGAAAGATGATATTTACACTTTTAGAAAACTATGTACACTCCTATTTGTATGTGCACCCAATCAAAAAAAATTAAAAGATTATAATTTATAAGCACACCCCATACATTACTAAATATGTCCTTTAAAAAAATTATTTAAAAATTTCCTCAAAAATCACTTAAAATATTATAAAATAATTAAATCGAAAATTAAAACAAGAAAAATTATAGAAGAGTTATTTAGGAATTTAAAAAAACCTATATATTCCGGAGACTCCTCCCTCCATCTTTTTTTTCTCTTATTTTTTTTCTTTTATTTTCTTTTTAACTCTTTTATTTTAGTTTAGTTTTTTTTTCTAATATTAAAATTCTTGGTTTTTGTTAGTTAAAATTTATAATTTTGAATAATCGATGTCTAAGTTTTAATTGATAAATAATTTGTATTTTGTATATAAAAAATTATATTTTAATCAAAGATACGGTAACTGTCATTTTCTATTTTTTAACTAATTTTAATTCTGTTAAAATATTCAAAATATTAAATATTTCATTAATTATCAGTAAGAGATATATTTATATTAATTATTTTAATAATTTTTTATAAGGGTAATGTTGGAATTTTAAAATTTTACTGAATTAGAATGTAAATATTATTTTAAAAGAGTGTAAATATCGCTACTCATATCTATTTTGATATATCACCGGGTTATTCAATAACTCAAACTTGAGACATGTTAGATCATATCATCCCATATATTAGAATATAAATCTTGATTTTGATTTTTTTATTTTTCAAATTGGTCTAGCTTTTTGCGAAGCCAGCATATTCCGAGACACCGTCATATTTTCTAAATGCACCAACGTACTTGTAAGTATACCACAGTCAGCCCACATGAGATAACATTTGGTTCCACTCTCATAACCCAGAGGCCCATTTCACATTTTCTTCTATTGCTCAGCTTGTTACAAAGCTACCAATCCTACCATGTTACAATTTTTGTTTCGAATTGTAATCTTTATTTCGTTTCTTTTTATCCATTTATATATATATATATATATATATATATATATATTAGATGCGGAGTCACACATGCTATTTTGTACTGGATTCCCAATAGATACCGGTTTCTATTTGAAATCCCATACAAAAAACCAAATGATTAGCTTAATTGTTTTTCTGTGGCATGAGAGGAGAAAATTGATGGGCTGAGAGCAAATCACATGTAGGATATGTTATATGTACAAGTGGGTGTTTAATATTAATATGTACAACTTGTTTCTTTCTCTTGATTTATGGCAGATTGTAAGCCTGATTTGGTGTCCCATAAAGAGATTTCAACATTATCCGCCATTGGATTTTGAAGATCAAAATACCATCTTAAGATGTGATCAATCAATCAATGCAAGTCTCCTCATAATCATGAATAGCAAGAAATGAACTCATTGTAACAATCTCATAATTTAATCCAAATTATATATATATATATATATATATTTTATTGTGTGTCTATTAATTCTCTTTTATTATTATTATTATTATTATTATAATTTACAATGGTGAATGCAGTCTCTGACCCACAAGAATAAAGAGTGGTAATCATTTTATAAAAAGAATAAAGTCACATATGAAGAATTAAGTGGTTTTAAAATCATCCAAAACCTCTCAAAATGTTGCAAAATATAAAAAGTTTTTTGATAAAATAATTTCTACAAAGAAACCAAAACATCAAATATGAATGTAAAATAGTTTATAGTTGACAAGTGGAATTGAGTGTGTTGGGGACAATTCCAGCAAATGTTTGAGTGTGTGGCAGCTACTGCATGCAATGCAATGCATGCATGATACTCTCTGTTGAAATCATGAAATAAAGTTACACGTGGAATCATGTCAGTGGCTACAGAGAAACAAGAGCAAGAACAATGCATGTTAGGCAACTGGAAATTCTGCTGCTTTTTTCTTTTCAAAATCTTCTCTGCACATGCATGCATGTGGATCCCTCAATCCTCATCACTGGAGGATATATATATGGATATCAATATCAATATATCATACACTCCACCTCTCTAAATTTCATTTTATTTATTGGCTCACGTATTAAAATACAATTATTTGATTTAATATATGTATTTAACTTAATAAACAATTCCAAAAAATTATTGACAGTAACAAAACGAACGAACTTGCATCAATGATTTTTGCAGGGTGTAGGTTGTGGACCTATATATACTGGCCAACCATAAATAAAAAAAATTGGAGAAAATAGTTTCATAATTGATTGTATTGTACATATATGTATTACAGCACGTACAGACACATTTCATTCATGTTATTATGTCTTTTTCTATGAGTAGGTTCGTACATGAAAAGCGATGTATATATACACATAATGTGCGTATACACTACATATGAGTTTTTTTTAGTGAAATTAATCTCGATGTGGGTGATTGATTTATTATATTTATAATTTTCTTTTAGAGTTATTGGTACTAGTCTGTCCTGAACTTTATACGAGTTTCTATTTTATCTCTTGAACTTTTTTTTAAGATATTCAAACCCTTTAAACTTTTATTTATTGGTAAAACCTGAATGTATATACCCCAGATATACTGAGGGCAACAAATCAAACTGTTTACCAATAAATAAAAATACTGAAGGTTTAATACCTAGAAAAAAAAGCTCAAAGGATAAAATATAACCTACGTAAAATTCAAAAGAACCGGTGCTAATAATCCTTTTCTTTATTAGTGTCTGACAGATCAAGATCTTCGATATAAGAAGACAATATTTAACTGACTATTTTTCTGTAGGATATTGGAAAGAAGCTGTAAAAGAACAGGAGATATTAAGGACAAATTAAAGAGAAATTGTAAAGTTATGATTAGACAACCCAATCTTCCTCATCAACCTATCAAACAATAAAGGCTTACCCTACTAGTATTTTGTGGGAATTAAATAACAGAATTTCCTCCCTAATTTATTATTATTATTTTTTTCTATGGCTGAAAATCTTACACGTACGGAATCCTTGTAATGTCATGGAAACTTCATCTTTCACAATATTGACACAAGAAGATGAAATAATTGTACCAATGTTTTTCATGTGCACATATAATTATTTTAATGTAAAATTAAATAATAAATCAATGGTTTTGGTAGTATGCATGATATGCATGGAATCAAAGATATAACAACTTTTTTCAATTTTTTTATTATATTTTATTTTTTCGAAACTTTAAATTAAAATTTAATGGATGTTATATACTTATATGTTATGTAATTATTTAATTTCTGTATAACAACGTGATTTATAAATTAATAAAAAGTTTACCATAATTTGTGATTAATTAGATGCATGCATGAGTTTTTTGTGACCATGCTATGGATTTAATATTATGACATCGAAACAAAATATTCCCAATTTAGACATATGTATTAAAGATCAATATTTTAATTTTTTGACAATTAAGTCGAACAATTTATTTATGGAACCCAACATTCCAAAAAATATTTTAGATTCATGCATATTAAGTGTATATATATATATATATATATATATATATATACACTATTATTAGTTTTTTTTTTTTGATATATGTGGATGTGGTATATGATTATTAGTTGGAACTTAGAAGGCAGAGCATATTTGTTTATTTCTCTTTCTTAAATTAAAATTTAAATGAAAATATTAACTGTTTCTGATAGTGTAACATAGACCTAACAAAATTTCAAACAATCCAAGCTCATTCGAAAATAACGATTGACAGGTCTAGTTTATCAGATCAAGTTGTTAATGGGTTAACCTTTCAAAAAACAAAATATAATTGGTCAGTTTTTTGTTCATCTTTGTAAAACTATTAATTCGTTAACAACCGGTTAATATAAAGATTTTTTAAAATTATTCCTCGCTTTTTTATTTGCATTTTTATATAATTTATTTAATTTTAAGACGATCAAAATAAAGTATAAATAAGTAACTAGGGTATTTTGGATTTTTAATACTAAAAATCTGGTCAACAATTAGTTTTGATGAAAGTCAACTGATGGTAGCGGATGTTTGTGTAATATTTGGTATAAAATCCATATGTGTAATTAGGCCTAAACTCATGAGACGTTTGTACGATTACTCCAGAAACGTATTAGATTTGTAAGAATAGTTTTTGGAAATATAAAATGAGGAATTATCATTTGGGTCCCTATGTTTTATTGAATTATCTATTTTTTTAATTGTTATCTATTTTCCACTGGTTTGGTTCAGTATATTTTCAAAAATCCATCAATTTGGTCCCTCGATTAATAAACAGTTAGTCAACTTTAACGGTTTCAAGGGTAATTTTATCTTTAAACCAATAATATAAATTTTTTTAATATATATTTATATAATACAAAAATAAAAAAAGGTTTAAATCCCCACTATCCAAATCTTAGATGGATAGTAGAGATTTATTTTTTAAAAAAATTATTTATATAAAAAAGATTGGGTAGATTGATCTTCACTGTCCATCTTAGATATGGATGGTGGTAATCAAATCATAACAAAAACAATTGAATAAAAAAAAACAAAAACAATGTTGGATCTCCACCTCAACTTCTTCTTTTTATTTTTATTTTTTTTCCTTTTTTAGTTTTTCAATTTCTAAAACTTTTTTTTTGTTTTTTGTTTTTTATATTTATTTATTTTTCTTTTCATTTTCATTTTTTTAAAATCAGATTATTTTCTTATAAAGTTAATTTTTATATTTTCTCTATTTAATTATATTACTTATAAAAAATTCCAGATTTTCATTCATATTATTACAATTGTCATTAATTTTGATATATTTTACCATTTTCTTTTAATTATTATTTAAGTTTTTAAGGGCAAAAATGTCATATTGCCTTTTCTGTGAGAGTTGACCGTTACAAATCTGGCCAGAGGGACCAAATTGATGGGTTTTTGAAAATATAGGGACCAAGCCAATGAAAAATAGACAAACAGTTAAAAAACAGTTAATTCAAAAAAAAAAGGGACACAAATGATAATTCCCCTTACAAAATTGATATAAACTGTAGTTGTTTTTAGTTAGGTGAAAAATGAAAATTTTCACTTTTATAAATAAGTGATTTTAGAAGTTGTTTAAGTGATATTATCACTTAAAAAGTCAAACAAAACAGCTTCATGGAACACATTCAGTGTCATTAAGTGTTAAGTGGAAAAATCAAACAGACATTTAGACTCGAGCGAGGAAAGAGTAAGCAAAAAAAAAAAACTTGGGAGAAATTAATTCCGACCAATATTAGGGATTTACAATTTAGTCCTTACATTTTAACGAATTATCTACTTTTAACTGAATTGATGTAAAAGGCAAAATAGTCAACTTATATTTTAATCACAATTAACTTTTAAAATTTAAGTCAGAGAGACCAAATTAATATATATATTTATATATACTTTAGGGACTACATGAGTCCAAAATTAAACGACATAAGAAAAATGTCTTTTCTATAAAAGTTAGGGATTAAAATGATAATTTCCTAAATAAGATAAGGTTGATCTAGTGGTTTATCACTCACAAGTCACAATTACACTATGAGGTTGTGAGTTTGAATGTGCCATCTCTCCAAAAATCCAGGAATTATTGTAATATCTCAAAAAAAAGTGATAATCCCCTAAGAAAATCCAACAATAGCCCAAGTTCAAAATAACTACCGATGAATTGTTAAAATTGATTTCCTAATAGAGAGATGATATTTTCACCCATCTGAAACTGTACTTACACCATAATTTTATATATTTTTAAATTTTCAAAAAATATCCTTAAGTTAAATTATTAATATTTAAATTAGAACAGATTATAATTGTTTTTAACTTTTTATAAAAAAAAAAATTACTAACTAATCTAAATGATGATGAGCAATCCCAAAATCCTAGAAAAATGGAGGAAGCCCTCTTTCTCCTTCTCTCTTCAAAATGTTAGGGCCATGCTTTGCTACCTGTATTGTATTGTATTAGACAATTGAAATATATTAAAATAATATAAATATTGTATTATATTATTTTAATATATTTTAATTGGCTAATACAACAAACACTATTACCTAATACATAATATTTGATGATATTATTATATTGTATTGGATCATTTGTATTAGAAAAGGACATCTTTCTTTTTCTTTTTTTCAAAACATATTGAATATTGATGAAATATGTGTTACGTTGTTAATATTGTTTTTATAATTTTAAAATTATATAGGAAATATTTATTTTATTTATAAAAATATTATTTATTTAAATTTTTTGTTTCAATTAAAACAAATATTTATTGATTTATTGATAGTAAGAAAATTTAAAATTAATTATTAACTATTTTTTAAAATATTAAATTTTATAATATAATAAAATAAAATAAGATAGAAATATCTTAATACGATATAATATAATGCATCGTCAAACATAAGTTTACCAAACAATATTATTATTATTATTTCTATGGCTGAAAATGTTACACGTACGGAATCCTTGTAATTTCCTGGAAACTTCACCTTTCACAATATTGACGCAAGAAGATGAAATAAATAATAATTGTACCAATGTTTTACATGTGCACATATAGTTATTTTAATGTAAAATTAAATAATAAATTAATGATTTTGGTAGTATCAAGTATGCATGATATGCATGATATATATAATTAATTGGTAGAAATCAAAGATATAACAACTTTTTTTCAATTTTTTTTATTATATTTTAATTTTTTTGAAAATTAAAATTTAATAAACGTTATCTCTGTTATGTAATTATTTAAATTCCGTATATCAACGTGACTTATAAATTAATAAAAAGCTGGCCATAATTTGTGATTAATTAGATGTATGCATGAAAGTTTTGTGACCGTGCTATATATTTAATATTATGACATCCAAACAAAATATTTCCAATTTTGACATATGTATTGAAGATCAATATTTTAATTTTTTTACAGTTAAATCGAACAATTTATTTACGGAACCCAACATTCCAAAAATTATTTTAGATGCATGCATGATTGGGTGTGTATATATATATATAATTATTAGTTTTGTTTGTGACATGCATGATTAATATTATGACATCGAAACAAATTATTCCCAATTTTGACATATGTATTAAAGATTTATATTTTAATTTTTTGACAGTTAATTAAGTCGAACAATTTATTTATGGAACCCAACATTCCAAAAATTATTTTAGATGCATGCATGATTGGAGATATATATATATATATATATATATATATATGATTATTGGTTTTTTTTATATGTGGATGTGTTAATATATATATATATATATATATATATATATATATATATATATATATATATGTGGCTGTGGTATATGATTATTAGTTGGAACTTAGAAGGTAGAGCATATATATTTTTGTTAGGGTGCGGATATTGACACCAAAAAAAATATTAGTACACTCATTTTATAAGTAAACCAATATCTAAATTTTAAAAAATAAATATTACTATAAGCACTCATTCTAATGTTAGTAGTACCCCCATTGAAATAAATATATTCATTTTAATACATATTATTTATAAACACTATTAAATTATTATCATACCCAATAAATATATATATATATATATAATCATATTATTTTTGGAATCAAATCATATTTTAATGATTGTCCAATTTACTTTTGGAAATATCTCAAATGTAGGGGCTTTATAAAAGGAATATATGAAAGTATATGGAGTCAAGAGATTTTCAATCTGGAATTCTCTTATTTATATAGCTATCTTAAAAAAAATTATTGATATCTACGACTATCTTAAAAAAAACTTGTTGATATCTACACATATCGTTAAAAAAAAATATTTATTTATTGATAGAGTTCATAACTATACATAAAAGAAAGACAAAAACAATATGATAATCATGTGATGATGAGAAAGTTTGCTACTTGAAATAAAATTAGAGTTTAATTAGGGTTTATCATAAGTTTTTTTTTAGAGGTAGGGTTTTTTTTAATAAAGAAATATAGTTGAAGATATGGATGTAATTAATGAGTGTATATAGTATTTGGTTTATTTTTAATTAAATTAATATGTCCTTACGGGTAAATTTCTATTGAGATATTTTTATAATTAATTTTTTTAATAAAATATGAGTATACTAATAAGTTTTATGGGTGTCAGTTATTTCTGACAGTGTAACATAGACCTGGTAAAATGTCACAAGGTCCAAGCTCATTCGAAAATAGCGGTTGATGGGTCAAGATTATCAAATCGGGTTATTAACGAGTCAACCCATTAAAACACAAAATATAGTGGGTCGGTTTTGGATTCACCTTTGCAAAACCGTTAATTCGTTAATAACCCGTTAATATAAATATTTTTTAAAATTATTTATGATATTTATTTATAAAAAAATCTATGTAATTAATGACTCCATAGTAAATAAATTTTAATAATCAAGTTATGGAATTTATAAAGAAAATATCTCTGTAATTATTGTTATGATATATTTTAATAATTTATTTTTAAAAACTTCTTATTTTTTCTTTTTTTTCGAAACAAGAAAAAAATCATATATTTCTTTTGAGAGCTTCTTTTCACAATCCAATATTTTCTTTTTACATTTCTTTTCTAAAGACATTCAATTCACAAAATTTAAATTTTTAAAAAAAATTATAAAGACACTTCCTTTTGTTATAAGATTATCCTTTTTATCTTTTAGAACTCCTATTCTAAAATAATAATAAAAAAAGAAATTACCTCTCCAAAATCATTAGATTAAATATTACATATTAAACACTATCTCCTAAATTTTTAATTACCATATTACAAACTCTCTCTTCTTCAATACATATCACTAATTTTCTATCTCCATTTTTTTCTCAAGCAAGACTAATAGTTTAGGGAGAAAAAACTTACAAATAAGCTTGATTTTTAGGAACCGTATATATGTATATATTAAAAAAAACTCAAAACACATGTACCGTGTTTTAAAAAAAAAATCAAATCAAATTACTTTTTATTACTTTTGTAGGTGTGTGATTGCCTAGAGAATTTTAATTATTTCATTAGTCTTAGAAAATTTGAATTTAATCGAATCTAGTTGAAACAAATCAAGTTTTCATATATCCAATTTTTTTTTAAAAACCAAGTATTTATATTGATTTATATATATATATATATATATATATATATATATTACTGTTAGTAAAAAACCAAAATATTCATAAGTTTTTTTTTGAAAAATGATAAGAGAGAATTATTAGGAGATAGTGTTTAATATGGTAATAACATATTTGGGAGAGAGAGTTTAATATGTAATATTTAATCTAATGATTTATGAGAGATAATTTTTTAATAATTTAATTAGTTTAGAGTGTCTTTAGAATTTTTTGTCTTGTTTAGTAATTTTAATTCAGGTTAAAATTGTCATTAATAAAAAAAAAGGAGAAGCTCTCATTTCTTTTTTATTGAAAGAGAAAAAATTCCTATTTTTTTTTCAATTTCTAAATTAAAAACTATAAAACTATAAATTAATTACGGTATAACCTCGATAAATTAATAATCTCAATTAAATAATATTTTTTCTGGTCTCAACTTGGAACCAATGTGGTAAATTAATAATTCACTAAATTTATAAGATATACATTTAAAAAAAACATATAGGTTCCACTTGATATATAAATTAATAATCTCTTTATACATTAAATATATATATATATATATATATATATATATATATACATGACTCAATTATGAGCCCTTTATAAAATATGACTCAAATGTTACTTGTTGCCTCTTGATATTGATGTCTCATCAGACCTCATCTCTAACTTTTCTTAGTGCATTACAAAGCTTTGGTGTACTGTTCTCGTATTGCAAGAGAAAATTATGCAATGTGATTGTTGCTTTGAGCGCATCTTTGCGCGAGACAGGCTTCAGAACAGAACTATTGTTTTCAACTTCATCTTCTTTATCATTTCCCATGACATTCGCAATAATTTGTTCATGACTTAACAACTCTGAAATTGCCTCGTTTTCTCTTGGGTAGTTCAAAGGGTACTCAACATCTATTGTATCATGATACTTCAACTCTTTGTTTAGAACATGTAATTGTTGAACGCCTCCATTATCTGTGTATTGATCCAAATTCTCTGAAGCCACGTTATCAATAGACCTAATTTTACAATGTGAAAAACAATTTGCAATTGTACATTTGTACTTGCTTGAACATCTGTTATCCAATCCGAGATTGCAAGATTCATTGCATCTAAAACATTTATCTTCTCTAGATTTGGGATCCCAATTTCATAACCCTCCAAAAGAATTCGATAAAATTGACGACGATAATGCATCTTGAACGCTCGTATGATCCCCACATCAGAAGGATAAATCTTTGATGTTGTGTTGGGGAGAAAGGAAAATAATTCAATATTTTTCAAACCTTCAGTAGTTTTTGGATGAGTGGGACAATTATCAACAAGCAAAATACTTTTTCTTACATCCATTTTTCTGTCAAATTGTCAAACATATTCTTGGAATAAAATCCCAATCATCCATGCTCGTTTGTTGGCATGATATTCACAGTTCATACTGCTCTAGTTCACATTCTTGAAACACTGGTTTAGCTTACTTGCCAATGAACCATAAAGGAATTTCCTCAGAACCATCCTCATTACAGCAAATAACAGTTGTAAGTCTTTCCTTGTCTTGTTTCTTACCTTCAAGTTGCTTTGTTGCAAGAGAATGATCTGGTTTTAGCATAAAACAATAATGTTTCATCCATATTGAAAACATATTTCATGGGAAATTGATCTAGTTTCTCTCTTATGGACTGCTAATTGCTTTCCAGGTGCGGCTCCATATCAACTGATACGCTTTCTCCGAAACAACGATACATATTGATGCCATGTCTTGATTTGAAGCGCTCGAGCCAACCTTGAGGAAAATGGAATTATGGCGTATCTACATGGTACATCTTTTTCAGAAACTCCTTTGCATTCTCCGTGATTAGTTCTCTGATCATATTCATACATTCTTGGTGTTAGATGAGAGAGAGAAAATTCCAGTATGGCAGATCCGGCTAGTCGAGGACTTGGACGCTTTTGATGCGTTCCTGTGGGGTGCCCACATGTATAGGTGGTCCATTTTTGGTTTCAAGCATGCCTTGGATGGTCTATTTGAGTGGTTCGAGAGACGACATCAGACAAAGGGCATCGACGTTCACACGGTGGAGATGTACAACATTTACGGTCTCTCTTACGCATTGTTGGTGAGAATTTAGAATTTCAATCCATATTGAAACTTGGATTTTATTTTATATGAGTTATGGAATAAACGATTGGATTCTGAATTATTTTTTTACGCAAATATTTGCTTATGAGGTTATCCCCGAGCTTGGGACCCAATTTGGAACCCGCTGGGATATTGACTTGTCCCCCCATATTCTGAAATGGGAGTTGAGTAAGCGATTGAGGGCGGACAAGCTAGAAAAGATATTCACATCCAGATTAAATTTTATACATATTAGGACGCATACAAATACAATGGTCGAATTATGATTTCAGATGTTTGCGAGGACTGCGCTGGTGCCGACGGCAACTGAGAGGTTTGAATAGTTCTACGAGAGCATAGATGAGGGAGGCAGTCTGTATACAGCCACCGATAGAGACGACGCCTCAGTACCGGATCCCGTAGATCATACGATTGTCGGACCCAGTGATAAGGAGGGTTTGGAGCCGAAGTTGGCCGTTGGGAGTCCACTGAGGCACATGCGGGATACAGAGGGTTCAGAGCCGGAGTTTGGGGGTGGGAGTCCCCGGAGGCAAATGCAGGTATGATTTGCGATGCTCGGATATACTAGTGGAGTTCGTTCACGAGGAGACGTTGGAGGACATCGCGAGGTACGTAAAAAAATTGTAATGCATTATTTTATTTGAAATGAGTGTATGGTTTTAATACTGACAATTTTGTTTTTCTTTTAGAACCGTTTGGAATGTAAAATCTAAGATGTGATGGATGACGTCGGTGTTTTACAGGAGGATCTCCGGAAGAGTGATGGGGAACGGGATAGGCAGCAAAGGGAGGTGATGGACTTTCTCCGGGGGCTACGGGGATCGATGTCACAGTCAGACAGGGATGGTCCACAGTCCCATGAACGAGACTCTACACGGAGAGACAGAGACGGGAGTGGTAGTCATGACAAGGGGACAGACCCAGCCACTGAACCTGAGACGCAGGGTACCGGGGCTGGAGTTAAAGGACGAACGCAGCAGACGCAAGTCCCTGGTTGCACAGATACAGTATTGGAGAAGACACCTACCCAGGGTTTACCAGAGTTTCAGCTGTTTATGGAGGTCCAGCATGTGGATCCTTCTGTTTGTACCCAGGACCACACAGCAGACCCGTCCGGTCCACGGGGACAGAGTTCCTCTTCCCCTCCAGTCCACACTCCAGACCCCTCCAGGAGATCCACACAACGCACCCCTCGGGTCCATCCGAGTGCACCTCTCTCTTCAGTATGATCCCATCGCAGCCCACCCCGTAGATCGATCGGGCCCTAACGCAGCACTCTACGTGATCCACGGGGACAGAGTTCCTCATCCCAGCACACTCCAGCGATCCACGGTCAGCATAGGCAGCTGGCCCGTAAGCAAGGCTGGCAGTTGTTGAGCCTATACACCGACCCCTATCGGCCGAAGATGCCAAGGACACTGCCCCAGTCATCAGCACATACATTTAGGCCCAATGATTTGGTAGATGCTGATCAGCTTGTGGCTTACCAAATTACAAGAGGAACGTCACGAGGGAATTGTAAGTATAATATTGTGAATGTATTTTCAAACACCTCAGTTAAATTATTTGTTTATCTAAATAATTCAATAATTACGCAGACGTGATGGGATCTGATGGCGCCCGTGCCAGTCACTTGGTTTTACCGGTTGCAAACCAACTTCATGGAGTTGGAGGACACGATACGTTCCTTACTTCAATTATTTTTTCAGTTTGTTTAAGTTATGGTAGAATACTAACAATGTTTAATGTCTATATTGTCAGCATATCGACGCGTACCTGCATATTTTACGGAAGCGTCAGCGAGCATACCCTAATGTCTTCAGTAAGAGGATAAACGTACTGGATTCTCAGTTTTATGTTAGTGTTTATAATGTACTATTTTCGCAGCTGCGTTTTTGTGTTTCATCTTGTTCCTAAGGTTTCGGTTCATTATCTATTTACAGTCATTTCTGGAGATTCAGTGTGGGAGAATCATGCCTCGAGATCTTGTGGGAAAAGCCCCGAAGGACTGGTCTGTGTTGAAGTATAAGTGGTCCCCTAAGGAACTTATGGCGGTACGTGGATCACTCTCGTTAGGGAATCAGCCATGACACGAGGTTGATGTGGTGAGTGTTATACATTTATGGTTTCAATGTGTTTAATTAATAAATATTATTTTTATCACAACAGTATTTGAAACACCTAAATGTTTTGATTCCGTGCAACATTGGCTGCCTACATTGGCTCGTGGCCAGCGTCGACCTCACTGTTAGGAAGATCCACCTGCTAGATCCATTCAGACAGGAAGTCCCCGTACATATCAGAAAAGAGCAAGTTGCTGCATTGCGATAGTTGCTGCTCTCCATGTTGCATCAGGCGGGGTTTCACGATGCCAGACCGAGGGACTAGCCAAAGTACGACAAGAGGAATAAGCCTTTTGTGGTAAGCATGGTGTCTACAACACATGTGTCCCAATAGACTATAGGGTATGACTATTTGAACATCATATTAACTTAAAGTTGGTTTAATTAACATTCTATTGTAACGGTTATTCATGTGGTGCATTGCAGGGGTAACTGTGGTGCTCATACTTTGAGATTGATTGAGTATGTACTAGCGAACTGGCAGCCTTTCGAATGGTCAGAAGACGATATGGGTACCATCCGGGAGAAGATGGCCGTGGAGGTTTTTTGTAACTCCAGGCCCCAGTAAATGTTGTAGTTTTTGATGTAGAAAAGTGTTATAATAATGAAACTATTAATTTTTTTAAAATTTCAAGTGTTTGCAATTATAAGTACAACACACATTTCATACCTTCAACAATAACAAAACTGATAATTACCATCCCCATTTAATTAAACAATAAGTTAATGAATATTAGGGTTTCAATTCCAAATAATTAAAATTACATCAATATCAACGGCACCATTCATTCCACAGTAGAGTCCTTGACAGGGCACGTCTGTTTGTTATATCCAACTGAATGACATATGTTACACTTACGACGGTATTGCTCGGGAAAAATTCTGCTCGGACCTTCCAAAGACGGATTAGAACGCCTCCTGCTATTATGACATGATTGTCCACATCTTCTACACGATTGAGTGGTTGTCCCCTTTGAAGACGAGACATGTCGACCCGCCATTGGGAGACCTGATTGTCTCTTGGACTTTGGATTTAAAACCACCCGCATAGCGATGTCGGATGACACTACCCATTAAGAAGGATGGCCAACATGCATAATAGAAACTGAGTATGCATCAATAAGTTTATGTCTCTTGTAGTAGTCTACACACAAAGATGTGAAATCCAAGTTTAGCTCTCTGCAAGAAAATGAAAACAGTGAGATTCATGTTCGGTTAATATAGCGTAAACTTAAACTTTTAATGTACCTTGCCGCTGCGAGTGCGTGAGAACATGAAAAATTGTCAATTTGGAATTTATTGCATGTGCTAGTCTTCCGGGCTAAGTCAACAGCCCACTGCTTTCCAGACCGTTTGAAGGAGAATATGTTCCAGTCAATTGGATTGACGGTCATATAACCGCATTTCTCAACACATTTCAGCATCACAAGATGTGTTGCGTCGATTAACTGATGACGCATGGACTGTGCAGCTCGATGGCGATCGTGAAACCAGCACTGTAACATATTCCTAATGAACTCTGCCAATGTCAATATAGAGAGTTGTCGTGCGAATTTAGGCATGAGTTTATAAACTCTGCAACATTTGTTGTCATCACCCTATACCGTCTTTGGGGACAGTGTACACGGGACCATTTGTGTGGACCGGCAGCTTCAACATAATCGAATGCATTCTTGTGCAGGTTACGTAACTCGTCCATGTACCGGTTATATTTCAATTTAGTGTACGCTCTAACTGATTTGTCCATTATGGTGGCAACATCCTTTTTTGTGAAATCACTTCTTAACATTTTCAGCAAAGTGCCAACAACATATAGTATGGGTTGCATAAGGGAACACTTTAGAAATCCCTACTTCAATGCTTGTATGTCGATCGAAAATGAAATCCAAATCATCTATATGACCAAAGACATCCTTCAAGCAATCCAAAAACCATTCCCATGAAAGGTTGTTTTTTGAGTCGCTGTACCCAAAAGACTATGGATACACCTGTTCATTTCCATTTTGTGCAATTGCAACAAACATTGTGCCCCCGAATTTTCCCTTCAAATGGGTACCATCAACTGCAATAACATGACACATGCATCTTCAGAAACCTCTAAGTGAGGCCCCTGACGACATGAAAAAGTACAAAACTTTATCATCGTCTGAGCACTGTAGGTCAGTGATTATGCTAGGATTTTGTTATTCCAGCACGTAACCAAAAAATGGCAGTAGTTGAAAGGTTTCTTCATGCATTCCTTAGGTCAGTGACAATGCATAATGCATGGCTTGATGTGCCTTACTGTACATGATTTGGATGCCATACATTGTTTTCATATCGGCGATTATGTCCTTGGGACGCATGAGACGACCATCTTATTGTTGAAGTCTAGGTGCAACGACTTCTCCAATTATGACTGCACTAGCTTGTCGGTGGCAACGGTGAATCTCCTCTAAGGGACAACTATGTTCCTTGACAAAACTTCTTACTTGGAAGTATGTCCCTTCATCTCTCCTCACCACTCTCAATTTCCACGTACAATTGTCAATCAAACAAACCAGATGTAACGTTGTCTTATTAGACCTTTTCACCTTCCATTTGAAGTTCGGTCACATTGCAAAAAGGCCAACTAGTATCTTCAAATCTTTTTTAATCAGAAATAATTGACCTTTATAAATCATGTTTGTATGTTCTTATGCTACCAAGGTGTTGCTTCTACAAATACCAAATAAGTATGAATCTGCTCTGGGAATAACCCACGTTGTGGCATTATCATAATCATATGCAGATACATTATGACGGACCTCGGAAGTCACCAGCATATCTGTTGCACTGCAATTAACTCCTTGTACACGTCTTCCACGTCTTTGAATTTGGACAAGCTCTTCATCATTGTTCTCAACATGATCTACCAGATCAATATTTGCCTCATTATCCACCTCTTCGTTCGGCCCAAGGTTCGGTTCAGTGTTTTGCTCATTGTACATGTCATTGTACATCTCATTGTATTGCTCATTGTACTGCCCATCATTCATCTCAATTAAACAACCAAACACATCGCCAAATTGAAGTTTAACTACATCTGCATGGTCGACCACTACCGGCGGGACATCACACATGTTTTCCCGACCTTCGGTTTCACTCATTTATGTGAACACTTGGTTGCTACCGCTAGCGAATCCAAATTGTTGGGTATTTTCATGAGGAGGAATATCATTCCCTATTATATCTCCAGCCGCCCTTTCAGTTAAACTAACACATACTTGAGGGATCACCCGATCTTCCTCTAGCATCAACTGAACATCATCGTCATTTCTTATAAATGTGCGGAACGATTGATATTGACTATAGATCAACACTGTATTTGTTTACATCATACTTCACAATGGTATGCACGATTGACACCAATTCTTCGTTAGTCATATTCTTTGACACATACATTCCTTGGTTATCGGATCCAACAAACCTCTGACTTCCATCGGGTAACAGCTCCCATCGACCGTTGTAAGATATTACTATTCTCACCTGATTCATTCTTCTGTAAAATTCATCATTACAAACCATTATTAAAAAAAATATATTTTAATATTTTCACAGATATCTGAATAAGATGTTAACATTAGGCTCAGGAAAAAGTTTATACAAAAGGCTCGGGTTAGGTTTTTAAAAGGTTCGGAGACTATTTAAAAAGTCTCGGATGCTCCATAAAAAGGCTCGGAGACTATTTTAAAAGTCTCAGACACTTCACCAAAATGCTCGAAAAATTCACCAAAACGCTCAAAAAATTTCTCACTATTTCTACTACATTAAGTTCAATGTTTTTGAAAAATAATAATAATGAATACCTTGATAAATTAGTTTTTTTATTAATTAATGCATAAATTAATAAATTATTAATTTATTGATTAAATAATATCTCGATTAATTAATAAATTTTCATGGCCCCACAGATATTCATTTATAGAGGTTTAACTGTATATCACTGTATTCTAACCCTAACCCTAAAAGTTTCTATTTAAAAAAAAAAATAGTTACAGTCAATTCTCATTAAATTCCACATCCCCATTAATTTAAACCCTCAGGTCGGGTTATCTATTAATTTAATAAATGAATTCGGATTTGTATATTTAAATTCATTAAGCAAATGGGTCCTGTTTGAATGAGACGATTTTAACACAGCACGGCACGAATTCGAAATAACACGACCCATTGTTGAGTCTAGTGTAACATTTTACGTATCCTGCTGGGAATCAACAACAACAAGAGCACTATAATATTTCATATGCAATGAATCCAGAAGATGAATGATATATATATATATATATATATAATAATTGTTATTATTATTATTATCGGGTATAGGATTCCACAAGTTAACTCCATAATGTAATTGAGAACTCAGTAACATTACAAGGCTGAATATCCCAAAAACAAAAAAGAACAAAGTGTTGAATCCTATACCTGATCAATCATCTCTAAATATATATTAATTGGATTGTGTATACTCGTAACTCATTATCGATATGCGTTTGACTAGCATTATGATTATTGTACATTATACGGAAGTCATGTGCTAATAGGAGTAAAAATTAAACGAATTTTGGTGAGAATTGACTCCAATTTAAATTTCTATGAGTTTGTAAGTATTCTCAAAAAAAGTTTGAACTCAAACTCAAAAAAAAGATGTAATCTTTTTTTTTATATATATATAAATGATTACATTTAAATTATAATGGGAAGTTAGTTTAAAAAAAAAAAAAATTGATAATAGGAAGTTGATAAAGGTTACTAACAGTTGGTGATTATTATAGTAGTTGTTGTCGTGCTCTTTCTTGCCTCTTCATATATATCCGTCACTTGCAATTTAGTTACAAACTGTCATTTCATTTGATTAAACTGTCATTTTAATTACTTGATTGGCATGACTACGTTATTGGGAGATCAAATCGCAGTAACTTTATTGAAATTTTATTATAAGATTCTTTCGTTAATTAGTTGATATATGACAACTAAACACTTTAAAAAATATGAGTAATCGATCTTAATCGGTTATTTTCAAATTATTTCATTATAAAAATATAATAATCTAATTTAATTTAATTTAAATAATTATATTAAATAATTTTAAATGATAATTAGATAACGATTATACATATCCTTACAATAATCTTCTATGATTAAATAAATATATGATATTTTTTGTTATTTTAATTTGTATTTAATTTAATTAAACTTTTATAATATAACAGATTTAAAATAGTCAAAATTATTTTTTTATTTTAAACTATTATTATTTTCATAAAATAATAAATATATTGTTTAATTTTTAAAATTTTTTGGATGTATTATATTTTGAAATTAATATTTATTTGATTTAATTATATAAAATGTTTATAACATAATAATTTTTGGATTAAAATTTCATTTTAAATATTTATAATTATTTTTATTATTTTTTATATGATAAATTACGTGTAATATAATTTTTGTTCAATCTAACAAATTTTAGATAAAAAGTTGTAATTTAGACGTGTGTGTAACAATTAAAAAAAATTCAATTTTGTAACAAATTTTAAGTGATATGTAACAATAAATTCGTAACTCGTAACAATTTTACCATAGCATGTAGCAACTCGGTTTATATGGGTAACAAAATATATGTGTTTTGTAACAATTCATATAGAAAGTTGTAGTTAAAATGTTTGAGGTAACAATTTCATGTTGGTTTGATGTGTAACGAAAAAGTTGTAAGTTGTAACAACGTTATCGTATCATGTAACAACTCATTTTATATGGGTAACAAAATATTCATACTATGTAACAAGTTGTACATAAATTTTTTTAATTAAGATGCATGTGGTAACGATTTAATGTTGTAACAAATCTGACTAGATGTGTAACAATAAAGTTGTAAGTTGTAAGTTGTAACAACTTTGACGTAACATGTAACAACTCGATTTATATGGGTAACAAAATATATGTGTTTATAGCAAGTTTCACGTAGAAAGTTACAATTAAAATGTTTGTGGTAACAATTTTACGTTGGTTTGATGTGTAACGAAAAAGTTGTAAGCTGTAACAATGTTGTCGTATCATGTAACAACTCATTTTATATGAGTAACAAAATATTCGTCCTATGTAACAAGTTTTACATAAAAAATTTAATTTAGATGTATGTGGTAATGATTTAATGTTGTAACAAATCTGGCATGATGTGTAATAATAAAGTTGTAAGTTGTAACAACTTCGACGTATAATGTAACAACTCGATTTATATGTGTAATAAAATATATGTGTTTTGTAACAAGTTTCAGGTAGAAAGTTGTAGTTATCCTTTTTTCAAAAAAATAAAATAAATAAATCCTTTATCACATGATATACTTTTTTATCTCCTACTATTATTAATTATTTGAAAGAAAAAAGAAAGAAATCTGTTGAAAAGGTTTCAAGTTTTTACCGTTATGAAGGTATTTTTTCAAATTTTAATAACATCCGTTGAATTTGCTTTTACCCATTCCAATGGTGGTTATTAAGTCTAATAACGTTATTGGACCAGTAAGGTAGTATGACCTTTATTTGATTTAAGATTTATTCAACTTGACAATGTCTTAAGTTGGAGTTACTTTTACTTGAGGTTTCGTATATAACAAAAATACTGAATTTAAGACAATTGCTTCAAAATATTGCAATTGTCAAAGTCCCAATTAGATAGAATGATCCTGTATTAATTAGTCATGCAATCAAAAGAGTAGGTTTGCAAAGCAAAAGCTTATATGATACATAAAGTGAAAAAATAGACAGCCAAATGGACTTATTGCATTTAAAGTTTGAAAGGATAGGTTAGGCTTTTATTAAGCTTTTTAACCACTTAATCATATATAGGTTCAAAGTAATTAAATAAATAAAAACAAACCATTAATTACCTCTCTCTCCTCCCTTCCCTTTCTCTCACTTTTGACTTCCCATTTCTAACCAAAACTAGACCAAAATTCTGCTTTTGGTGAACTTATAAGATAATCAAAAATCAAAATAATTAAAAAGTGTAATGATCATTATTATTATTATTATTATTATTATATTTGGAATTATGGGTTGGTGGGGATGCAATGATCAAACTTAGATGTCAAATTGAAAACGCGTTTAGGGTGATAATCTAAGGGCCACATTTTTACCGATTTGTTCAAGATTTTGGAGTCCCACTTTCCTCTTCTTGTGTCTTTTGGTTTAGTGAAGATCTACAATAATAATACAAGAATCTATGGTGCAAATGTAATGGAGGAAAAAAAAGATTTTAACCCATGTGAGTGTGGGGTTGTGCCAATTGATATTTGTATTAGCTGGAGAATAAAAACCAGTTGGCTAGCAAATTTAGCAAATTTTACGGCCATTGCTTTTGATATTATTAATTTTTTAATATATATATATATAGAATAAATGTCAAGTCTAATGAGAATATTTTGATGGCTTATCATTTAAGATTTGTAATAATGTTAGTAATTAGAGCTGGGGTTATACAAAGAAATATATGCTTGAATTTGAAGTTATAAACAGCATATTGTGTTTATCTCAATTGCATGCATACATTAAACAATTCAACCAACTTTAATCAATATTTTAGACTCACATTTTTGGTATGTTCTGATAGTTTGGTAGGAATATAAGAGCTTGTTTGGTCTATTGGTAAAATATCTACTTGTAGTAGATATATTAGAAATAGAGATTTTGAAGAAAAAAAAATTATAGTTATTTGGTTAGCAGACTTTTTTTAAAAAATGGTCTATTTGAAGAAGCACCACCCCATGAACTTTTGTCTAGTAGAGGTTTAAACTCTACTAGCCTCTACTAGTCTCTACTCAATTTAAAATAGACAATCTTAAAAGTCAAACCAAAAACTTTAAAAAACTCAAATAGACATTTGTAGACCTTTTGAAGCAGTAGAAAGCTCAACCAAACAAGCACTAAAATGAAAACATGTACAAGTATTAAATATACCATTAAATTGTATTCTAACAATAATACTTCATCTATAGTCATCAATGAAATAACCAAAACTTCACTCTCTCTTTCTATATATATACAATTTTTTTATTGTCAATTTAAACTGATATAAGATATATCAGTTCCTTCCATGTGAACCATTGGATTTAAATTATTTGACTTGGATGCATGCACTTGTCAAAGCATCTTTTAAATTCAATGACCCACATACAAGAAACTAATATATCTTATATCAGTTCGAATTGACAATAGAAAGACTGATATATATATAGGAAAATTTTCACATTAGTGCGTACTGATAAATATTTATAATCAGTGCGTTGCATGTGGACCATTAGATTCAATTGCTTTGACCCAGTCTGTATGCAACTGTCAATGTTTATCCATAATCTATGGTCAACATGCAGTGTACTGATGAAATTTATATCAGTGCGCACTGAGGAGAAAATGACTATATATATAGACTAATTGCATAGACCTCCACTGACTTTAGGCCTAATTACAGCTAGATGAACCTTTTGTTTGAAATTACACAAACATCCTCTACCATAGGTTGACTTCCCTTAAACTTAACAATCGACCAAACGTTTAGGGTTAAATAACTTGAATGCCCTCATTTGTATTATTTTATTACCTAAAATAAATAATTAAACAAAAATTATCTAATATATAATAAAATTTAAAAAAAAGGATGAGGATAATGTTGTTATTTTTTTCGATATTTATCATTCATTCTTCAGAAGAGAAAAAAATGGCAAACTTTTCTTTTTTGTCGACATCTATAACCACCCATTTTCAACTAAGAGAAAATCATCATCACCCGAGTTTTTTTTTTCTAGATTCAACACCCATTTTCAACAAAAAAAATCATTTATAGTTGAGTTTATTTTATTTTTTCGAGATTCATCACCCAAAAGCATAAAAAAAAAAGTTCATGAAGGATTTTTATGAAAAATGGGTGATAAATATCGATAAAAATAACAACATTATCCTTATCATTTTTATTAAAATTTTAAAATTTTATTATATATTAGATATTATTTATTTTGGGTAATAAAATAATACAAATGAGGGTATTCAAGTCATTTAACCCTAAAAGTTTGGTCGATGGTTAAGTTTAACGGAAGTCAACTTATAGTAGGGGAGATTTGTGTAATTTTGAGTAAAAGGTCAATCTAGCTGTAATTGGACTTCAAATTAACTAGTATTCGCGAAGTATATTTATTCTCATATATTATTCTTATAATTTGTCTAAATTTATTGTCGAAATGATGTGACTAGAGGTATGCAAAAAACCGTCAAACCGAACCAAAACGACCAATCCAACCCATAAAGTTTGGGTTGATTCAATTACAAATATAAAAAATGGGCGGTGGACAAACCGATTAAAGGTGGTTTGGTTTGGGATTGAGTGAAATAATTCATCAACCCAAACCAAACCACATATTATAGAAAGTAAAACTACAATATAAAATCCACCTATATTTTCTATTATGTCCAGGTTTTATAACTTTTACTGATTACTTTAAGTTTTTATAGTTTATTTATTTGTTTTGATACAATTCTTCTGATTGATTGATGTATTAGGGTTTCAAAAACATAGATATTGTCAAACATGTCTTTAATCAGAATATATATATATATATATATATATAATATTTTATGTTATGATTTTTTTTTAAAATATTTTTTATAATATAATACTAAAAAAAATTGAATTCAAATCTAAACCGAAAAACCTATCCAAACCAACCCGACCTTTTTTTGTTTGGTTTGAATCGGTTTGAAAAATCACATTATTTGGTTTGGTTTGTGTTGAAATATTGTCAAACCGATTCATATTAGTTTGATTTGACATTGAGCTTCAGCCCAAACCAAACCGAAAACACATACCTCTAGAGTACATCATATCATAATCAAATATGATTTCTATGCAGTTGGCACACATAGGCAAGCCATAAATTTTTATATGTGAGATTAATGTAGTAAAATACTATATATATATATATATATATATATATATATGAATGAACAAAGCGAAATTTTACAAAATATAAAGTTAAATTCCGGACAATATCCATAGATAAGACATAAGAGAGGGAATAAGTTCATTTTCTAGTTGGAACTTAATTAATTAAGTTGTTTTTCCTTTATTAAAATTTATGATTAATAAAGGCGTCCTGAATGTAAAGCTATAGAGTTTACTGAATACAGTGGTTGTTAATTACACAAACAAACCAAATCGAGTTGACCCATCTCTGATTAGTGATTACTAATTCCTCTCCTTCCTCCTAATCTTTTGATTAATTGGATTCTCACCTCTCAAGTCTCACCTAACACCAAAAAAATAAATAAATAAATAAATATGACTCCTGTTTTCTCTCTGTCAAGTGTCAACCACCAAAACCCATCTCTCTGGATAAAAAAACACATCCTTTATTCTAGTTCTAGCGAAGATTCTTCCGTTAGAATTGTTGCACCAATAACCTAACCGTATAGGACACGTGGCACTCTCACATACAGATTCTATTTTACCTTTTTCAATAAATTAATACTAAACAAATCCAAGGGTTCTGATTTGATAATAAATCAAAATCCCCGCCAATCACTCCGCAAGCAAGGATTTTACCAGAATAATTTTTATTTAAGAGAAAAAGTAGAAAGTTGTTAGCCAATCAAAATTGAAAAAGGAGGGGTGTTGACTGTTGAGTCTAGTTGCTGTCTGGTTGTGTTGGCTTAATGAGCGGTGACTGTGAGTGTTGGCACGTGACTTCCGTGTGCATGGTGTGGTGGTGTTTCTGCTTTCTCGTTTATGATTGGTTCATTTTCGTGGCTCCCACCATTCTTCCCTCTGGGCTTTGGTCTGGATCCGATCCGGAGAATTTGGGTTGTGGATGTGGTGTACTACAGCTGCTTTTTGGTTGTCTATACACTATAGGCTATAGCAAAAGTGAGAACAAATTAATTGAATTGTGTACCACTCTTAACGGCTTTCATGCTAAAACAGGTTCAGGTTCAGATTCGAATTAATGACCACGATAGTGCCGACTCAAATGCGGTGTTAATTACGGGAACTATTATAATAGGAGTAATGGGATATGTTGAAATTAAAAGATATATGTACGGTTCAGATATCTACTCTCATAATCTATAAAGAAAACTCTTTATATATAATTGTAAAATACGTATGGTGGGATTTGAACCCCTTACCATTTATCTAGAATGGAGATATACTACCAACTTTACTAAAAGGTGATGTGCAATTTGGTGCTAGTTAAAATCTATCTAATATCTAATTTCATGACTATAGGATTGTTTTTATTTGGTTTTTGATATTAGTCCTCTGAAAACCATATTCTAAATTTGGAATATGATTTAATGCCATCTTACTGGAAATAACAAAAACATTTTTTTGCTACAACCCCAACAAATTTACTCTAGAAAGCAATTCACACCGTCCCACCTCGAGAAGGAACTCCTCCTAGTCAAAAAGTGGTAAATTTTATTTTCTAAATAACTCAAACTAAATATATTTTAATTAAATAATTAATTGGGTAGTGTTAACATATATGTCGTTAGTGCACATGTTAACACAGTAAATATTACCATAAAAAAAATCCGACAATGTATTTATTGTCTTGTTTTAATAGATACAATGATAAAATGCATTGCTAAATTCCTCTTATAAAGACACATATTAACACTATTATGAACTAAAAGAATCATTCTATTGCTTTTTGATTTGAAAAAAAAAATAGTTATTAAAATAGTAGTGTTAACATGTGTTTTTAGGACAGATGTTAACAACTAAAAATTTACTATAATAGAAAACTCAATAAATGTATAATCACTGTATTGATTGCATTGTATGACAAAAATTGATAAGGTAGATAAGTGCGTTATAAGTATGCTTACAATTATGTATTTATCAGACAAAAATTCTATTTAATATGCTATTTTTTTATTTAAAATTATAAAAGTTAACAAATACAACCGATGCATTCAATGAATGTATCGAATATTTTTTAGAATTGTTTCGATCTTAATTTTTCTTACCAAACTTGTTAAATATTTATTATGTAAAATTAGAACAGTCAATCTCACAATGATTGCATTGGAGTATGTATTTTTTAAAAAACTTGTGCTAAATTCTAATATTGACACAATAAATAACACAATAATTTAACATGAAGATAATATTAAGAGTGGTGCTATTGGTACACCCCCTACTGATCTATTCATACCCCATTTTTTAAATTATAGAATATTCTTTTTTTTTTCTTTATCAAAATTACTTAAAGAGACATACAATTAAGGAAAGAAATCTTCTACAAAGTAAATCTATTAAAATTTCATATTCCTTTTCCCAAAAAAAAACCCAATAATATGTTTCTTCTTCAAAAAAAATTAATTCTTAAACCCATAATATGTTTCTTCTTCAAAAAAAAAATTTAATTCTTAAACCCTAAAATCTGCTTCTTACAGACATCTAAAATATTATGAAAGAGTTTGAGAACGATATCAAGAATATGGAAGAATTGTTTAAGAACGATATCAAACATCTTAAATAATTGTCTGAAAATGACATAAAGTAAGAATTGTCTGACAATGATAGTAAGCATCTGGAAACAATTCATTTTCTGGAAATAAGTTTGAAATTTATTTTTTCTTTAGAATGATATCAAGCTGTCGTTGTGTTGAAGTACCTTATTATTTTTTATTTTTTTCGTTTCCATCATGAAATAAGAAGAAAAAAAACTAAAAAAAAATAAGAAAAAAAAATCAATCAATCAATGAAGGTGGGAGAGATGTATACAGATACAGAGATAAGAGATAGATAGATCATATATAGTATGTATTAAGTTTGAAAAATAAATAAAATTGGTAGTTTTGGAAATAAACAAAAAAATTAATTAAAATATTTTATTTTATTTTATTAAATCAAAATTTTAAAAAGTGGGGTATGAATAGATCAGTAAGGGGTGTGCCAATAGCACTACTATAATATTAATGATTTAACGTGGAAATAATCTTAAATATAGGTTAACACAACCCTTATCTAAATTACTAAATTAGAAATACGTAGTAAATGTTGAGGATGTTGTCTTCGAAGAAACATCCAAAAAGTGCTTTATTGAATGAATAAAGATTGAAGCAGGAAACGAGAATGACAAGATGATTGAGATTGACTATGGACTTGTAGAACCGCTAATTTCTGTCAATTAGACGAAAGAGATAGATAACTCCACTGCACATGCACTCCCCACAACTGCAAAATGTAATACACCAAGAAGACAACATCATATACCTTTCTAATTTATCAAAATTATATTCTTCATTCATACAAATTGCGACAATTTCCATCTTGAAATTTTAAATGAATTATTCTCAAAATTACCACATACAAAGTTTTAAATGTCAATAATTGTGCCGTAAGAAAAATCAATTTAAAACATTGGGTAGAATTTAAAATTAATATTATTTCGTTCAAGAACTGTTTTAGAATTAGAAGTTTAATTAATTATTATTTTCAAATAATTCATTAAACATAATCACCTAGATAAATTGATCCAATCGATTGAAAGTATAAAAATTGAAGGCGTGCTGTACTGCATAAAAAAAGAGAGGATGTGGTATTTTTGAGTGCCAGGGGACGTGAAGTGATTATATTATCTAAACATTTTGGTGATGGTTGGCGATGGCTGGTGATGGTTCCACCATGCACATGGAGGACACATGCTTGGTCGATACTCATCATCCAAATCAATCAAAATTTTCTTTTAATTTTAGGATCAGAATACAATTCCACTGGCCACTACAAATACGTGTCAAAATCAATGAGGAACACAGAGAAGTATTTGCAAATGCCAGAAGTTGTAACACTCATAGAGTTGTTGTGTACACCACCACATATATAACATATTGAATGGTTGAAATTGAGTCTCATGTGCACAATGTATTTGGTTGCAGACATTAGGGGTCAGCTGATAACATACATGTCTTTATTCTATGTCGCACAAACCTAATTCAATTAAACACTATCATGTTATTCTACATACATTTAGATAATGACTTTGCTTCATCTATGTATATACAGATTAATTGTTTTCAGTCTTCTTATTTAGATTAATTGTTTTCAGTCTTCTTATATAAGCTTTATCCTTTATCTTCATATTGGTCCCATATATAACTGAAGAGAATCTCCTAACCAAAAAAAAGGTGAATAAATGAAAAAAAAAAGGATCTTCTTTATTGTTTATCCTAGGGTTAGGAGCATCTCCAACATATCCATTAATCAAGCCCCTTGGCTTAATTAAAGGAGAAGCTGCAATTTTTACCGCTCTAAGAGATCCCTTAATGACTCCCTTAATTAGAATTTAGTGAAACTCACTCCCTTAATTAAGAGGTGATTTCAATCTCCCTTAATTAAGTGGGCTATGTATATAAAGAAGTAATATAGTTAATACGTATATAAAATAAGGGTAAACTAGATTTAAAATTTTAACTTCAACATCTCAACCATTCATGTGCTCTTAATCCAACTGTTATAAATGCATTCAAATCTCAACTATTAGATTAAGAGCACATGGGTGGTTGAGATGTTGAAGTCAAAATTTTAAGTCACAAATCTAAACTGATTTAGCTTGATCCAATAAAATAATTGTAAAGAATAAGTGGGCTCCACATAAAAAAAAGTGTTGATATTGACACCCATAAAACTTATTAATACACTTATATTTTATTTAAAAAATTTAAATACAAAAATATCTCAATAGAAATTTACTGATAAGGACAAATTACTTCGATTAAAAATAAACCAAAGAATATATACAATCATTAATTACACGCATATCTTCAACTATATTTATTTATTAAAAAAAAACTTACCTTTAAAAAAAACTTATGATAAACCCTAACATATGATGAACCCTAATTTTTATGATAAGCCCTAATCAAACTCTAATTTTATTTCAAGTATCAAACTTTTTCATCATCATATGATTATCATATTGTTTTTGTCTTTCTTTTATGTATAGTTATGAACTCTATCAATAAACAAAATATTTTTTTTAAGGATCGACGTAGATATCAACAATTTTTTTTAAGATAACCGTATATATCAATAAATTTTTTTAAAAAAGATAGTTGTATAAATAAGAGAATTCTAAATTGAAAATCTCTTAATCTCATATACGGTTCCACATATTCCTTTTTATAAGGCTCCTACATTCGAAATATTTCCAAAAGTAAATTGGACTATCATTAAAAGAGAATTCCAAAAATAATATGATTTTTTTTAATATAAATTGGGTGTGATATTAATTTAAGAGTGTTTATAAATAATATGTATTAAAATGAATATATTTATTTAAATGAGGGTATTATTGAGTATTGACATTAGGATTGGTGCTTATAATAATATTTATTTTTTTAAAGAACAATACTCGGGTACTGACCGGTCAGTACACAAAATACTGACCCCACCAATGGGAGTGTAGCACGTGGCCCAATTTATGAGATAAATGTAAAAAGTAAAAGAAAAAAAATGTCACGTGATACACTCTCATTGGTGGGGTCAGTATTTTTGGTACTGACCGGTTAATACTCAAGTATTGTTCTTTTTTAAATTTTAGACATGTGTGTACTTATAAAAATGAATGTACTAATAAGTTTTATGAGTGTCAATATCCGTATTCCTAACAAAATTATAAATGAATCATTTAAGAGAATATTCTTGTAACACAACATCCACCTTTAAATAATGGTATCTCCAATGGAGACTCTTAGAGATGCTCTAACAATCCGATTCCACGAGTCGGGTTTGGTCCAACTAACATGATAAAACGGGTCAATCCCATCGATCCGAACACCAATTTATTAAACAGGTTATGTCAAGTAGTTTCAGATACTAACTTGAATTGGCCATTATATAATAATGCATAAATTACAACTATATCTTATTAATTAAAATTTTACAAGTTTAACCCTAGTACTAGTAATCTTGTCAACTTGCAACCCATTAAGTTGAATCTTACATTACCCATTTATTAAACGGGTTAAACAAATTTACTCGATTATGAATCCAAACCCAATTAAGTAAATTTGAAACCAATTATAAAATAATGTATTGATGATGGGTAGTTACATATCAGTTTATCACATCATTTGGACACATTTTTGAAAGTGTAGTGTAGCATTACTCATCATATAAAATAAAACTGCAATGACTAAAACAAAATTTATAGTTTTTCTTTTTGAAATTTGGAATAAAGAGAGGGTCAGTCAATCTGTTTTGCCGGGAGTTTTGGTCAATCAAAAATCAAAATCAAAATAGTGAAAAATAGAGCAGAGAACATTCCATAGCACACTTTGAGGCGTAGTCAATTCTGGCTGGGTCTTGGCTGCATCTCACTTTGCCAAACAAATTTAAAATAAAAAAGAAAGAAGAAGACGAAGAAAAGTTAATGGGTTGAGAATTGAGATTGTTTGGTTAACAAACCTTGCCCTACAAAATCTAGCTTTTACTTTTCATTTTGTAAACATGTAATTATGTAATTGAGTAAAAAGTGTAAAAAAGCCATTCCAACAATATCATTTCCATTACTCTCTCTCTTGCGTGTATGTCAAGGTATGAAACCGGTTCATCCTTGATGGTTTTGTGGGCCTTCATCTATTAATCTCATCCATCAATCAAACATATTTAACCAACCGAACATAACACAATTGAATCACTTATTAAACACACCCAAGAATTTCAAAAAAACTCCAACCGAAATCTTTGATTCCAAATGAGATATCTGCAGGTTCTTTTTATTTGGAATCTACACCAATTGAATCAGGTGTATGTCGAGACCTGACAAGATCAATCTCTAAAGTACGATTCGAAATATAACTCTTACTATTAAGATGAGGTCTCTCCAAAGGATTAAACTTTACGATTTCATAGAAAAATATGAGACAATATTTACAATACTAAAACTTGAACGATAGTGATAGCTGTTTTCAAATCTCCAATCAACTTGTTGGGTCTTGGTTAATATGTTTTTCTCTTGAAAGACCTTTTTACTACATACAAATATCGATGAGTGGTTTTTTTTTTCCTCAAATAAGAACCAAATCATGATTAACCAACATAATTTCCAAAATCCTGTTACCCACCCGACGAATCTGGGCCGTTGAATGGGTATGGTAGTAATATTGACCGATGGTTTGATGCAATTATCATCTGTTTGGTTACAAGTTCCATCATTTATTTTTAACTTCTAATCTCAAAAGGTCAAACAAATAACTAACCCACGCGAGATTGGTCCACACAATCAATGGTCCTTGTTCTACTACTACCAAGTAGATCATGATGTTGAGGTGTACCTTCTTTTTTTTCGTGTACATGGTAATAATGGGGTAAAATTGTAATTAACAAGCTTTGTTTACAAAGCGTGAGAACTTGTTATGATTGGAACCACTTATTGTTGCATGGGAACATAATCGTGCCCCCCAAAAGGCAAATAACCCAATACTCTATTAAGCGCCCGAAAATTTTAATTTAATTTAATTTAAATACATTGCCATTTTTTTTAATCTCCTTGGGTTTAACAGCTTCACTTGACACATAATTATTTAAAAGTTTTAATTCCCGCCTTAATTTTTTTAAGTACTATAAAAAAAATATTACAACAAATTTTAATATCGAATGATCCTGTTGGAAATCTGTTGAAATTAAACTGTACATGTACGGTATGGATATTCGTACATGAATTATTGTAGTTAATGTAAAATTCAAACGAGGAAAACATTATGTATTTATATAGAAAACATATAAAAGGATTATATTGTGGGATGCAATCATACATGTGAGTACCCAAAAATATTTTTAACATATATAATTAAGTTTTATATCAATTTCGAATTGCTTTGCCCACAATTTAATTCAAATCTTGACTAAGATGGATCATGTTTTTATGATGAATTGTTTTTATTTTTATTTTTAATTATTAATATTTTTTGTCTTACTTGCCGTTTTGACTTGACAAAATGTGAGAGAGGAAGGAGGGAGTGTTGAAATTCGAAAGAAGTAGTTTACTTGAAGGAGACAAATCGTTCCTTCACTGATCAAATCACTTTGTAGTTTCTACTTTGTACATTAGAATTTGCAAATAACAAAAAAGATCACTAACTCCATCAACATCAACACCTTGAACATGCATTTATGCCAGAAGCTCAGGTCAATATTCAACAACCCTATTCCCACCACAACCAAATCGTCTGTTTTCGAAACAATAACATTAGAGTAATTAATTTTTGTTTTTCTTTAAAAAAAAACATTAGAGTAGTTAATTTTAATTCAGCAAATGAGATTTTGTACGCAATTTTATAAATATCACAAGCTTATGTTTTTCTAGATTTGAAGACTTAAGTGGATAGGTAAATGTCCAACTCTAGTATTTAAAACATAGGTTTATGGGATTAATGTTACATTAGCACACTCCTCTCGTACTTAATATGGAGACAGATGACAAACGCCAAACGCCAAATGCCAAACACATGTTAGACACAACCTATCGTGTAGCATTTGTAATGAATAATAAATTTAGATAAACGGAGGAAAGGAAATTCGAACCCGAGACCTTATGACTTTAATACTATAAGAGCTCGTTTTGTGTGTATGATAGAATATGATTATTTTTATAGGATTATATTGGGTGGGATATGATTTGACAAAAATTAGTGTTATGATGTGTTTGGTACTGGTACATGAGATTATATTAAAATAGTCACATCTCTTGTTTGGTGTGGTATGAGATTGGATAAAAATATAATTTTATCATATATTTAATACAATGTAATTAATTAAATTAAATTAAATTATTTTTAAATAAATATTTTTTAAATAAATAAAAATAATTAAACTTAATATTAAAGAAAATAACATGTGTTAATTAATATTTTAAAAATATTTAAAAGCAATATAATAAGATATATTAAATAAATATAAAATTTTATAATTAAAAAATATAAAAGAAAAAGATTTTTTTTTAAATATGGGACTCGATAGCCCATATGACCTTGATAAAATGGTTGTGTAGAATTAGACGTGGTAAAAATAATTATTTAAATTAAAAATTGAAAAAAAAATATTTAAAAATAATTGAAATATTTAAAACCAATTTTAAACAAAATAATATTTATTTTTATATGTTAGAATTGAAAATTATTATTTTTAAAATGTTTAAAATAAAATATTTTATTAATTATTAAAATATATTTAAATTTTAATCATATAAAAATAAAATAAATTAAAAATAAAATATAAATATAAATATAAAGTATAAAATGGTGGAATTAATTAATCCCACATATATGAGATAAGTTACTTACATGGGATTAAATAATCTCATCTCATACAAGCAATAAACATGGGAGATGAGACTAAAATTAATCCTATCCCTTCCCATCTCATACACCAAACATGCCCTAAAAGTAAAACTATCAAGAAATATTTCTTCATGTGTTGAATATGTATCCAATTCCATGTTCGGGGATTGTTGGGATTTATCAATCCCAACATCTCCCAACAATCTCCATTCCTACTATGAGACTATTTAGTCCTATTTTTTTTTATTTAATATAATATATTTTATTTATAAATAATTTTAAAATATTATATAATATATTAAATGATTTTATTTTAATTAAAACTAAAATAGAATAAATATATTTTATTTTAAAAAATATTTAAATTAATTTCTATTTTAATTTTTAAATTTATTTTATTTAAATTTTTAATTAAATTTTCTTATTTTTTAAATTTATTTTATTCTAATTATAAAACATTAAAATATTTTTTTTCTTGAAATATGATTTTATCCGATCCAACCTACGGCAAACACAAGACATCACTATTTTAGTCTAATTCTTCAATTCTATCCCATAAAAATAATCAAATCTAATCTCATATATGAAAGATTTGGACCCTCTCTCACCTTAATTTTATATTTTGGTGAAAATAATTCAGATCATTGATTTGCTATATTAGATATATAAATAAATTATTGAGGTAATAACAATATGAGGACGATTAAGGTGATGAGAGGATCCATATACAAAATGGGCCCAAAGAATCCTATTCATAATATATATATATATATATATATATATATTCATACATAAAATCAAATCAGTCACCATTTTTTTAATATAAATATTACAATAATTTGGGGTTTGGATATGTGGGACAGATTCGAACCCATAACCATTTGTTGTACGTGTGATGAGTATACCACTGAGCCAACCTCATTTTGTCTAATTAGTAATCATTAACTTATACATTGTATTTTTTTAAAAGTACTTATACATGGTAATTAGAATCATAGAATACATGAAAATATATCATATCATAACAAACATATAATATTTGTCAAATATGGTAACACTACACAAATAAATTTAAGAGTAAATTACGACCAACCCCATGAGGTTTGTCTTTTTCACAATTGGAAACAACATTATCGTTAACTAATAATGAACTTCTATGTCATCAGTCAAAATATGTCAAATTTAACCATGAACGGTCAAAAATTACCAAATGCCTATAGGATTATGAATTAAACAAATATGAAAAATAAAATATAGATATCCAATGTTTATCTTAAAGATAGATGGCGTAGATACAAAAATAAAAATAAAATAACCAAAATAAAAAATAAAAAGGAAACAAATTTAAATGGATCTCCACCATTTTTTAATTTTTCTTAAAATTATGTTATTCTCCACTGTCCATCTTCTTGAGATAAATAGTGGAGGTTATTTTTTTTAATAAAAATTCAAACCAACTCTTTTTTATTTGGTTTTCTTAATTTTTTTTTTTTTACTTTTCAGTTCATCTCCATTTTTTTTTAAAAAAATTATTCAAATTTCTAAATTTAAATTATAATGGGAATTTTAACATATAAAAATGTCATAAAAACTTAACTTGATGAATCAAGGCCTCTAATTTGAATCAATGAAATAGTTGAAAAACTGTTGGCATGGGTCTTTACTCTTTGGCATTCCAAAATTGAACAAGATTCAGATATCCTTACCAAAATCATGTCACGTGTGGTGTGTGTATGTGTAGTCCAAGTCTCCAAGATTTAATTTGGGATTCGTTTTATTTCTAATTCAGTCCACATTTAACGAAATTTAACCCAAGAAAAAAAAAAAAGTTTCCTGCCAATCACGTGGTACCCTAAACAGAGGAGCGAGACACTAAATATGCTGCCCTAAAAGAATGGCATCCCTGAACCCTGAAGCTACATAGTCACTTGTCAGTCAAAATAAATCTTCTTTCTTTTCTTAAAAAAGAAAGAAAAGAAAATTAATCTAATTTGAGTAATTTCTAGCCTTTGCAAGAGACTCAATTTCACGATTCCCCATCCTATTTATATATGTAGGCATGTAGCATTCAAAATAGTATTTTATTTTTTTTAATTACATCTAGAAGTCAGAAGAAATTTTCTTTAACTAGTTACTTCATTAAATCATGGTTGTTCAGGCCATGCTTGTCAACATTGGATTTATGGATACTGGGAAGGCCTTCCTCTGTTGTAAGAAACTAAAAACAATATTGTGAACCGTGTTTATAGTAATTGATTCCGATCAGTCCCACTAGACCCATGACCCAATTGATGTACTTCAAAAAAAAAAAAAAAAAAAAACAGAAAAAGAAATAAAAAGTCGCATGAATTGGTATGAACAGCAACAAAAAACCATTTAAAGCAAGCTACTGGAAATTAGAATGGGTGCTTGACTTGAATCTTGTTTGGATTGGGAGTCAAAATGACTTTATGATTGGCCGCGATTGGCGCCTGGAAAACCCAAATCCCTTCCTTAAGCCTTAAACACAATTAACCTTTAATTAATCTAATAATCCCTCCGTTTTATTTATTAATCTGACAACACACTAACACGCAATGTATTATAAATTATACTCTTATCCTATACCGCGAAATCAGCTGAAAACCGTGACATTTGCCCTCGTACGGACCGGTAACCGTAACGTCCTTGCTGATGTGGCACCTCTCCTCCGGTTAGAGCTTTACAAAGTTAGTTACAGTGGACAAAAAAGCACGGGCTCGGCACGTGGAATGTGACGGTTAGAGTGGGGTGGTTAAAAAACCTAGTTGGGTTAGTTTGTTTTAAGGTTAAAAAACCTAACCCTGGTCAAGTCAAAAACAACTAACAGAAACTGCTACACTTAGTTAACGGACGTTAGTTGTGATTGATGATTATATTGATCGTTTCTCGTTTGTTAAACGATAAGAGTCTATAAAAGGCCGTTTTGTTGGAGCTCGTACCCTGACTGAATCACTCCTCTGCTTTTTTCTTTTTCTAGAGTGTGTTTGGAGAGCGAGAAAGCAGAGAGAAAGAAAGAGAGAGAGAGAGAAGCAGAAGAAGAGGTCTCTGTTTTGCAATGGCGGTCACTAAGCGAGGTGTCTGTGTGTGTTTGGCAGTTGTTTTGATGTTGTTCGTTGGAGTTATGGCGACGGGAAGCAACCAAGAGCTCTCTGTTTCCAGGTATCTCTTTCTCTTGGAAATTCTCTCTCTCTCTCTCTCTCTCTCTCTCTCTCTTTGTGTAGTTGTTTGTTTCTCTTAAGCTGGTTCCGTTTCTGAGAAGCGTAGGCTTACTTCTCTGTTCTATGCTTAGTTCAATCTTGTTTTTGTACGAAAATCAAGCTACATTATCCAGCTTTTGATTCTTATTCACTAAACTTTTCTTCTTTAAAATTTTGGATATTTGATTTGATTTTAGTCAAAAAAATCCAGCTATTTTCTAGTTCTTTTTTCTCATAGATTTCATTTTTTTTGGCTTCCTTTTCATTTCCTCTTGTTTTCTTGTTCACTCGCAAATCTATTAACAAATCCACATTATGTAGCTTTTTAGAGTATTACTTTATTTTCACAAATCATAAACGTTTTGCAAAAATCACAATACAGGTTGTTTTCATGGTCATAAAATCACAATGAGACTCTCTCTGCTTCACATTAACTGCTGTTTGCGAGACTCCATTTGTTAACGTTTTCGCCGAGATTTTTATTATTTCACTTTCCGCATTTAACTCCATGAAAACAACCTTTGACATTTTTTATACTCCCAAGCGTTTCACGTTTTTACTTTACTTTTGGAGCTTGAATTTATTTATTTATTAATTTTTGTGCTTTAATTAATATTATTTTATATTAACAGGAAAGTTAAGGCAGAGCAGTTGCAGAGCTCAAACAACTCAACAATGGAGGCCAGGTAACTATTTAACTAGAGTAGCTACTTGTAGTTGTTAAATTTTGTGATTTCGATCTGAGCCGTTGGTTCCGTTATCTAGTGCGTTTTATGCCGTTGGATAGACATGCCAGGTTCTGTTGTATCCTTTTAACAGTAAATTAACCATCTCAGCCGTTTAGATCTGGATCCTTAGATCTGGAGCGTTTATTCCGTTTTTGGTTAGTAGAGTCGGTACATTTGCTGTAACGGCAGAATCAATCATTTCCAAAACTACCCCCATTCAAATTTGGCATCATTCGAGTTTTTTTCCAGTAATCTTCGAGGTTATTTAAGTAATTTAGTCATTCCCGCCGACGATTCGCCTCGGAATTAATCTCTAATCTCTAGCTAAAAAAGAACACTCCTTGTAACGGTTTTTTACCGGATAGTGACTGCCTCGTTCTTGAGCACAGTGTACATAGTACTTGGTGTCGACTGTCTGTCTACCCACTCTTTTATTGCAGTCGTGTTTCTTGTACCGACACGTGTCCCGTGTCAGATTATTTTTAATGGTTGGATATCTATGGCTGTTGCATTTTTCAGGAGTGAGGAGGTTGAGGCCATGAATGAACATGCAGTGGATGACCCAGAGGAGGTTGTGTCCATGGTTGAGAGGTGGGTCTCTCTTTCTTCTTACTTGTTTTTGCATATGAATTTATTATATAAATTGGAAAGGTTTAATTGATTGATTTCATTGAATTCACTAGTAGCGATACAAAAGAGAAAATGTTAGGTTGGGTAGTTCAGGAGGGCACGGATGGTAATTGGTGGTTGTAGAGTTGCCCATAGTTACCAAACCGACCTATTTCTATTTAAAACCTAGTTACTATCTCTGTATAAAAGTTTTTATTTGTGCCTTTCGTTTTTTCCGGTTTTGCCCTTGACTTTTTACTTTCCCTTTTGAATACTGCGATCCACGTTCCTCTTCCACGCTTTACACTGTGTAGATCCGTGTTTTACAGACATTAATTCCCATTTTTGAACTATAACCCAGTACTTTGAAGGTACAGCGTTTATTTGCTTGTGATTTGGACTATAGTAGTGTTCTTTAGATGTTTTTCAATTAAATAACGAAAATTGGGCCTTGCTTGGATTATTTGTCATGTCACTTTTGATTCGGCTTACAATGGTGGCTTTTAAATTCGATGCTCTATGCAGTTAGAACTAAATTTATTATAAGGTTGTAGGAAATTAAATACATGTCACTGGTTGTTGTGGTATGAAAATTCCTATATTATTGTTATGTGGGTATGTGAGGGATAAAGGACAAAAATAACGTATAAATATGCCCTTGTTGGCTTGTTTTGGTAATTAAGTAAAATATACCCAACGGAATTCTATCCGTTAATGGCCACATCATCTTCACAAATTGACCCAGCACATACTTATTTTGTCATTACATTCAACTACTTCCCGGATCTGGTTTTGGTTGTCTGGACCGTACTACGAGTATAGTGCCCCACCGACACACATATTTCACACACAACTACTATTCTTTCGCATTCCAATTCAATCTTTTCTTTGCAAGATATTTAACTGTATATCTAGTAAATACAAAAAACACTGTACCTTTGGTTAATTACTTGAAGCAAATTGAACATGGGGAATTTCAATCATTCACCAATTTGTTTGGAGTTAGGTAATAACAGTGTGTGATTGATGATTATGCAGGAGCATCCGCAACAGCACTGAAAGGAGGCAACTGGCGTTCTTCTCTTGTGGAACTGGTAATCCAATTGATGACTGCTGGCGCTGTGACCCCAACTGGCACAAAAACCGCAAGCGCCTTGCTGACTGTGGCATTGGTTTTGGCAGAAATGCCATTGGTGGCCGTGATGGTCGCTTCTATGTTGTCACTGACCCCAGGGATGATGACCCTGTTAATCCCAGACCTGGCACTTTGCGTCATGCTGTCATCCAGGACCAGCCTCTCTGGATTGTGTTCAAGAGGGACATGGTCATACAGTTGAAACAGGAATTGATCATGAACAGCTTTAAGACCATTGATGGTCGTGGGGCCAATGTACACATTGCTAATGGAGGGTGCATTACTATTCAATATGTTACCAACGTCATCATTCATGGTCTCCATATTCATGACTGCAAACCCACTGGCAATGCAATGGTGAGGAGCTCCCCTAGTCATTTTGGGTGGAGGACAATGGCTGATGGTGATGCTATATCCATTTTTGGTTCAAGCCATGTTTGGGTTGATCACAATTCACTCTCCCACTGTGCTGATGGCCTTGTTGATGCTGTCATGGGTTCCACTGCCATTACCATTTCAAACAATCACATGACCCACCACAATGAGGTCAGTCTTCAGTCTTTACTTGTGATATCTGTCTGCAATTGGATTTTATTATTTGTTAATACAAAGGCTAATTGATATTGTTGATGCAGGTGATGTTGTTGGGCCACAGTGATTCTTACACTAGAGACAAGCAAATGCAAGTGACCATTGCCTATAACCATTTTGGAGAGGGACTGATTCAGAGAATGCCAAGGTAATCAATCGAAGTCTATTTTTGAACCATTTGGCTTGTAACGTTTAAAATGAGCTGACATTGACAAGGAATTGAATTTTATGCATAATGCAGATGTAGACACGGATATTTCCATGTGGTGAACAATGACTACACTCACTGGGAAATGTATGCTATTGGTGGAAGTGCTGACCCGACAATCAACAGCCAGGGTAACAGATATGCTGCTCCAACAAACCCCTTCGCAAAGGAGGTACTGTCTCAAGTCTATTGCCCCTTCCTTACAATGAAGACCATTTACTGTACGTAAATTTCTGATTGTTAACACTGGATGATTTTCATTGACAGGTGACAAAAAGGGTGGAAACAGCCGCAAGTCAGTGGAAGAGCTGGAATTGGAGATCAGAGGGAGACCTCTTGCTGAATGGTGCCTATTTCACTCCATCTGGAGCAGGAGCCTCAGCCAGCTATGCTCGTGCTTCAAGCTTGGGTGCCAAGTCTTCCTCCATGGTTGGATCCATTACTTCGAGTGCTGGTTCTCTCCCCTGCCGCAGAGGCCGCCGGTGCTCATAGCTATCTAGTCAATTACATCGGTCAAAGAAAAATGCCTAGCAAAATTTCTGTTTGATATTCCCTTTTTTACTGCTATATATAGTTGTCACCGGTCCAATTTCCGTTGCCTTCTCGCCATTGTTTCACTACCATTTATCAAGTTCATATATTTTGGCAAGTGTACATTTTTTGCACATGTCATTATATTGTCACAGCTATTTGGTATATTCCATTCCAGTTTGTGTATCCAGTTATTTTGCTCAACCTCGGCCTGCTTCAACCGAGAAAACAAACAGTGGCAGTTGTTAGAAGCAGGTGCGGAAGCGTTGCTGATTATCTCCCCCTTATTCCTGATTTGTTTAGCCACATATCAAATCTCCTTCTAACTTTCCCTTTGTTGCGTCCATTGTCAATCTTGGTCTCTACATACTCTTTTATCTTTTTTGGGTTTTTTTTTTTTTTTTTATAGGGTCTGAATGATGGTTTTCCAGTCTTTTGTTGTGTCTAGTCTCTTATACAAGAAGCAATAGTATTTGAATGTCAAACTTGAGTCATGAAAAACTTTGTTACACATGATGCAAAGCAATAGCAGTGATGTTTCTTTTTCTTTACCCTTTGTTTGTTATTTTTAGCTTTTACTTTTTGGTTGTGGAATTGTGATTATTCTTTTATAAAATAGTATGTTTATGTTAATAATGTTGTTTATATCCTCTGTTGGCGGTTGTGATTCTTTGATCATGTGCAGCACCCAGCTCAGCCACATGACATAAAGTCATATATTAATCAACTGAGGTTATGACCCTTTTTTTTTTAAAGCTTTTATGGGTCTGTCTGTCTTTACCGTATAATGATTCCCAACTAGCAAAAGTGCTTGGAAACTTTTGGGAAACCCACTTTTACTCTTTTCCTGATTTGTAACAGTGACCCAACATGTTCCATAATTTGTTTTACCAATTTTACATCCCAGGAAGATTAAAGCTTCCCACAGCTAATAATGGTTCTTTTTTCCATTGCAGAAGAAAATATAATATTCTTAATAAACTCATTAAGAAGGAGAAATTAACATGTCATTGTAAGGTTGTTAATTGTATGATGGAATTCACATGGGTTAGCATGTTTCAAAGGGCCCATATGGCCATATGGCATGTGAGAAGTTTCTTTGCTCTCCAACTAAGACATGGGAGTGGGACCGTACCACCCCACCCACCACCCCACACATTTATCTATTAAGTGTGTTTTGGGTCTTGAATGGAGCTGTCACCTCATAACACCTCCTGCAGTTAGTATTATTCATATTTGACGCTTAATTTCTCTATCTGCCTCCCTATTATTTTCACACTAAAGTTAAGCCTTTCAAGTTATTCCATATTGTTTCATGTGCAATTACCTTATAACTATTTTCATACTACTACTACTACTATAGGGCATGTGATGGTTTTATTATGTTTTTACAAAATTATCTTAATGATGCTATTATATAGCTGGAGAGATGATGAGATTGGCAGCAAAAAAACAATTTAATAAGTTATGAAATTTTTACCCAGCATGTTGTATTTGAAGATTTTACCCAGATCTGGCTTTGACTAATATGGTCCAAATGCAAGATCCAGCCTGTAAGAACCAAACAGAACCAAGTATCTGGAAATGACACATTCAGTGGTCTTTTTATCATACCCTATAAGGCAATTGATGCTTTTCTATAAGCAACAACTGTGTCTGTGTGAGCTTGTACTTGGGTGACTGCTTGCCAGAGACAATAACCAAAATCTTCAAAACTCTAGTTTACCTTATTTGCTCCTTGTATACTGTCATGATCACATCTCTTGAACAAATATCAAATGGACAAGCCAGAAGATCCAAAATGATAACCTGTGGTTGCTTGAAGAGGTTCTATAAAGTGATGACTAACTGCCACCAAAATTCCTAATATTTTGGCATATGAAATCAATGTATTTGTTGATCACCAACTAGGCAAGCACTTATGACTTTGTTCCTTTCCAAAATCCCTCTATATTCATCCTTTCACAGTCTCACCATGAATAACCAACTCACATGTCACATGTTATTAAAGTAACTGTTGAACATGACAGTAATCCTTGAATAGATGATAAATTCAACTTCACATTTGGCAAACATTATAATCATATCAAGGATTTAACTGTCTAGATTTCAAGCAGACAATAAAATTTAATAAATCTATTTACACTCATTGGTTACTTCAGGTGGATGAACAGAGTAACCACCCATTTGAATTTAAGAAAAGAGACAGTGTAAAATATGCTTTTGGATATTTTTTCACACATCCTTTGTCTCTTCTAATCATTAGAATCTAAGAGTATTGTATAAACACCTTTCTGTGTCAAATCCAAGTGCGCAAGAGGAGGATGAATAACATGAATTGAAATCATTAGAGGCATTTAACTTGAAGGCTGAAGTCCTCCACCTATTATGAATGAACCAATCAATAAAAATAACATCACAGATTCACGGGATATAACAAGGAATTAAATATGTATTTATGGGTAGTTTGTTTTTTTTACTTAAAACTTAATGGGTCTGAATCATAATTGTTAAGTTGTTTTGTTTGTTTTTTTAAGTGGTCAAACAACTTAAAATAAAAAATAAAAAATCTTGACTTCTAACTTTTTACTTAATTGCAAATCACTAAATTGCTTTAAATGCAATCCAAAATATTTTCTTCTGATACTATCCCTATATATAAAACATATTTTCAATTTCATCATAATTATATATGGTATAGAAATCTTTATTTTAATATATTGCTTATTTTAAATAGCTTTAAAAATAAAAAAAGAATCATAATCACCTCTCACATTGATGTTTAATATCAATACTTTATTATGATATTAGGGTAATGGATTTATATATATATTTTTTGAGTGTTTTGTATGAGTTTTCTTACTACCCCTTTTATTTTTTAAAAAAGAAACCCTTTTATTTTTTAAAAAAGAAACCCTTTTCTTTTTTTATTTGTTTGTAATCGAAAAAGAAGATCAAAATCATACGTATTCGTATATAATTATTATTTTTGAATTGTTTTTATTCCATATTATATGTATCATTGTTTAACATGAATATAAATGTAAAATTACTTATTTTCAGACAATTTTACTTTTAAAAAACAAACGTGTTAACAATACATTCGGATGTGACGAGAAAAAAAAACATGTCATTCAAATTCAGATTTCAGTCCCTATTCAATCTTTATAAAAATTTAGAATTATTCAGTCTTCAGACAAAAAAACAAACGACCCCTTACTGATGCATTTACAAATAAACTAGACCAAGGAAAAAGAAAAAGGAAAACAAAGTCATGTATTGTAAAAAAAAAAAAAAAAAACAGAAAAAAAAGATCACCTTGCTATTAATTTTTCCCCCTTTTTCTTTTTGTTTTCATTTCTCTTTTTGTGAATCTAAGAAACTCTTGCCTCATAATACGAAAATTATGTTTAGAATGTGTAGAATGTTGCTCCATAGTTGCAAAGTTCTCATTGGGCAATAGCATATGGAAAAAGAGTTGCTATCTGATTTTCTCAAAATCAATAATAAATTATCTATCAGAATACCTTCATTTATTGCCTCCCCCTATTTCAATACAAGATTATCATGACAGAGAATTATAAAATGAGGAAGTAGAGCCGTTGACTGTCTTGAGTTAGTTCACTCTTTCAAAGGAGGTGTCTGTCTGAAAAGTATATCCAGCTTCGGCGAAGTGTAATTTCACCATTGCAAGAGCCTTGGAGCGATGAGAGATTTTATTCTTTTCTTCTTTTGGCATCTCTGCATAACTACATATAAACACTCAACATAAATCCATCTACAACTTAGCTTAATGATTATGCACCACTTGCACCCAAATAATGAATCACCAATAGTTAAGGACCACTGAGACAAAACAGCAGAAATAAAAGTGGAAGAAAGATGGACTTACGTTTGCTCATAGCCATCAGGTTGAAAAATTGGATCCCATCCAAAATCATTGGGTCCCCTTGGAGGAACTATCTTCCCCTAAAATATCAGCCATATATCATATGTTAGTAAATATCAATTTTCCAAGTACATTAAACTATGTCAACCCAAAACTCAGGCAGAAGTAGTGCAAAAAGATTAATATTTTGTATGGTTGTTCGGTAAAACCAAAATTCCTAGTTTTTCCCACTCTTTCTTATCAATCTCTAATTATCCTTAAATCAATCTATTTGAAGACCCTAATCCTAATCCCTAATTAGTGTCAAAGTGGAGGTATATCATGCATCAAGCAACATCTTCTGAGCAGCTTTTCCAATTGTGCCTCGTTGAAACTTACTGAAGGCTGAAAAATAAAGATGAGATGCCATTTTCTTTTGAAAGTACAAAACCTTAACTGATTCTTATGGTCAGGAGGTCACACAGTTTCTTTGTACTATTGCTTTAAATTATACTACATAAACTTCCCTCTTGACAAATAATTTCTTAGGCTATGTTTGAGATTGCTATGCTTAAAAAAAATCCACTTATAGTTTAACTTTAGAAATAATTAGCTTGACAAAAAAGTGGGTAAGTTTTTGGTAAACTAATTTTAAAATTGCTTTTCTTTAGAAAAGATAGAATATTTATCTGATGAAATGACAAAAATAGACATTATTTTAATGTGCTTATATTCACATTGCTAAGCAATTTTGGGCTTTTCAAATAGCTTTGGGGAAATGGACTCATTGCAGACAAGAGGCCCAAAACTTACCCGACCAGTGACTTCGACCCGTTTTGCTTAAAACCCTACCCGCCGCCGACCCATGCCTAACCACAGCTCGTTCAACTACGCACAAGCTCGCCGGAGGTCGACCGATCCACCCATCTCCTTTGTTCAGTTCGCAGAGAACCACCGCAGTCGAACGACAACGCTCTTCACCAGGAAATCGAACCAGCAGCCGGCGGAGGCAAAATCAGAGGCGAGGATGGTCGAGCTTGGCGTCGGAGATCTGGGAGACTCAACGGCGAGGGAGATCTGGGAGAGAAGGTCGGCTTGGCGAGGTCAGCGTACGTAGAGCAGATGGTGTCCTGTCGCACGAAGGCAGTGACTGCGAGGGAGGCGAGGTGGCGTCGGTGGAGGTGGTGGTTAGGGAGGGATTCCGGTGCCGATCATTTTTTTTAATATATTTTCATATTTTTACTTTTTATTTTTTTATTAGATTATTAAATATAAAGGTAATATTGTCTTTTATGAAAATAGTGGGAGTATTATAGACATTACATAAACAATAAGCTAGTTTCTGCTTCCAAAAGCAACCCTCACCCAGCTTCTCAGAAGCTGATTAAGGGAGAAGCAAATTATAAAATAAGTTGTTTTTGGAAAGTTTACCAAACACCCATTTACTCAAAACTTGAGAAATAAGTGATTATTTCCCAAGCTTAAGCAATCCCAAACATAGCCTTAGCATGTTCTCTATAGACTAACCAGGGCTGAATTTTCACAAAACAAGCTTTTCCCATGATTATTGTTTCCTTATTATCAGTGAAATGAAACCATAATTTTATTCTCAACAACCCCTAAAGTCTTCTTCTTGAAGCTCTTCAGACAGATATTGATCAAAATTTGAATTGTAATTAGTGAATCCATTAATTGTATGTGTATGTAAGTGTGTGGGAATAACTCATAAAGCATACCGGAGTTTTTCCCAGGAATGTAACAGGCTCGGAATCGGGTCCAAGAGCAAAAGCGAATGCACACAACGCATAAGCTGATTTATCCTCATATGCCATTAATAAGTTGTTCAAACCTAGTCAGGGACAAAAACAGAGATTTAATCAAAATCAGATATTCAAGTTCACAAAAATACCAGAAGGAAAAGAAACAAAATAAAATAGGTTTTAACCTTCATGACCAATCTTCTGCAGGAACCACTTGCTGCATGATTTAACAATCACATTAACAATAAGCATCAGAGACCTTGCACTGCAACACTAGTAAGGTAACTCAAAGGAAAGGACGAAAAGATTCAGCTTGATAGAGGTATTTATTTTTAAAGAATTATATAAGGAAAAACGGCATAACATTTTCCATAGATTTTCCATAGATTTTCCATATAAACTTCACAAACTGGTTTTGTAGGAAGTTAGCACCTTAATCAAAGCCAATATGTGCATCTCAAAATAGCATAGCTATATTCTACAATGAACTGGTCTTTCTAACTAAACCTCTATAGTATATCAGACTGAATCAAGATTTAGTAGTAATTTTTTTTTCCCATCAAACATTTGAAATTAAACGGAAGAAATAAGAAACCGGCAAATTATAAGAACAAAACTTTGTACAAGAAGATTTCTTTTTACTTTAAAATAATAATAATAATCGTTCAACAAGTTATTGTAAAAGACAAGTAGAATAGGCCTCCAAAATCCTTCAGAGCCAGGGTAAGGAGAAACAGTATAAGTAAATGCTATCTTCTATTAAGAATTTGAAAACTGCTACAAGTTATATCCCCTTCAATGTCTGTGCAGTACTCTGGTAGGATGCAATAACAATTACCACAAAACTATCATCTTGGACCTCCTGATTTAGAGTATATTTCTATCATTCGGTGGAATTAATGAAGCAGATATTACAGTCAACAGGGTAGTGTACTTGCTGAAGGATAAAATATAAAGGCAACATTGTGCCAAATTATAAGGTATTGTTCTCACTTATTTTTCTATTAGGTAAGGAAAGTAATAAACCTCTATGCTAACACAGAAGTCTTAAAGGAGATACACAGCGGCAATGCAATGAATTATATCTAGGAACACTTGCAATCATCGGCCAACCACAACACAGAGGAAAGTAAAATTTCCAAATTACACTGAATTTGGGCACCACTATGCTTGGTCCAGTCATGACTTAAACAAATTCCAAGTTAATTTAACAAAGTTTCCTGTCACAAACTTCTTTAAAGCTCAACTGCTCAAGCAAAAACTTAATACTTGGCTTTTCCAATTTGAAAACATGACAACCCTTAATGCTTTAAAACTTTTCAACATAACTTAAAAACTTACAAAATAAATCAAATTCACTTAAAGAGAAGGGAAAAACCTTTTCACCAACCAATTGAGACCATGTAACTCTCAAAGTTATGTTTTACGGTTCTTATGATTCTTAATTTCGAGGTTTTCAAATAGGATTCAAAAGAGCCATGTTTAATTAGTTGTTCCTCTTTCTCCAGCAAAATCAAGTTAAGTGTTGCTACAAAATATAGAATAATCAAACTATGAACATCTAAAAAAAAAGTACAAAATAGGCATCACAATGATCATTGATAATCTTAGATTTAAAATGCACAGTAATGAGCCACCAAATGCAAAAGCTAGAGTGAATTACTATTTTTGATTCTATGTTACGTGATCCAATCTCTAGAAGATAAGAAGAGACACAACTGGATAATTGACACTTAGGTTGAATCCTTCATTCCTTCTACAGTAAGTTTACAACCTAATTCCATGAGAAACAGGAATTAAACACAGTTATAAATGCTTTATTGAATCTGGGAGCATATATTAACCAAAAATGAAATACAGATACAGAAAATTCACCTCCCAAAACTCTAAAGAGAAGTTGATGTTCGAGTTTCTCCATTAGTGTTTACCAACTAGAGAGCGTAGTATTATAGCTTAGTGCCATGGAGATCCTAAAAAGGAATGTTCTATGTGATATTTCCTAAAGAATTAATCCAATAGATATTAAGACAGTATTTCAACAAATCCAGCCACCACAAAGTTTGTGATTACGATACTAAAACCCTGATTATAAAAGAGAGTTCTACTCCTCCCCAAAGACTTACAAAAAGACTAAACAAATTCTCCTAGCAACATTAACTATAAGTGAGAATTGAAGCTGAAAACCATGGTCCTAAATGATTGTCGAAAGTGAACACAGGTTAACTCATACCACCACAAACAAATATTTGGTAACTTTTCTTAGCTATGTCAACAACATGCCTCATATCAATTAATGATTAATCCTGTTTATTACCGCATTCATGAGGTTGGAAGAGAGTTTCTCTAACTAAAGGAACATTGCCTTTTATAAGGTGAGATACAAATACAACAGAGTCACAGAATCAAGCCGGTATACATTCTATAGATCAATTGCCTGTTTATACAGGTAAGCCATTCAAACTAAGTATTGGGAAATCCTAGTCTTGTCATTTATACTACAGCTAGGGAATGGCTTATAAAATGTCAGTTAAATCATCAATTGAAGTTCAAGCCCACAACAATATGAAAAAGAAAAAGAAAGAAACAATTATAAACGGAATAACAGCAGGTCACCTCAATCCTCAAACATAGAACAAGAATGGAACAGAAACTTACATGTAAGGCCCTACAAAAAAAAAGAGTTGCAAACAAAGAAACTATGATCAGCATCCATTCATTGCATATAGAGTGAATTAGAACAACAAAAAGGAAAAAAAAAAATTTACCAGGAAGACCCTTCAAAGCACTGAAGCAGAGGCATGTATCTTCCACCAGCACTGGCCCATTAACCTTCTCATTCGAAAATAATAAGTAATTAGCAGAGAATTTGGTGCTGGTGATGGGGATTAACAGAGATTATATATATATATACACCTGGAGGGCAGCGAGACGAGCTTTTTCTTTGGATATATCTTCTGGTTCGCCTTGCAATTCAGGCACTGTACACATTCCAAAACAACAAAAATTGATAATTAGAACCGAAACAGAGAGGGAGAGAGAGAGAGAGAGAGTGTGTGTGTGTGTAATAGTTTTGACGAACAGTCAAGCTTGAGAGACTGGAAGGGAATAGATTGGCCCAAGATGGACTTCACTTCTTCAAGCTTCTTAGCGTTCCCAGTCACGAACGTCACCGGCCGTGCCAGCACTGCTCTTGTCGCCGCCATTTTGATTTTTTGCTCTCTAATACTGAACAACAGACCACGGGAGACCTTGTAATTATTCAGAGCAGAGAGTGCCAATGCCATACTAAATCACCGTGTAATTCTACATTTTTTTTATACCGTGGGCCACTCCAAACTGGGACAGTGAGTAATATGCCCAAGACCCGTGGGCTTAGAGGGTCTGCCTTTCACAGGCTTCGGGGCAGGGTTGGCTTAAAAATTGAAAAAAAAATTCAAAATGATGTAAAGCCCGTCCGGCCACCCAATCCTGTGCGGGTAAACCCGGTTTGGAGAGATCTCATACTCATAGGCAGAGCCGGATCTTATATTTTTTAAAGTAGGGCCTGACCCGTACCCGAAACTCAGTCCGGCCCAGCCGTTTGACACCTTTATCCAATACCTCACCAATATCATTTGTAAGCATTCATATTATAAGAAAGTAAATATTCATAATAAATGAGTGACGATAATAACACCCTAACAAAATATATTTACACCCATTTCATAATTGCACCCATTAAAATTTTAAAAAAAATCTCTAATTTGTAAATAAACTTCACTTAATACCAAAAATGTCATTTCTTTAATTATATTGTATTATATTTTTATAAGTACACACCATATACGACTATTATTATGTTATTTAATCAACTTTATTATTATTTCTAATTCTGTTGTTACCTTTAATTCTTTTACTATTCTTTCTCTTCCCTACTTCTTTTCTCTTCTTGGTTTTTTTCAAAATCAAACTTCATTTTCCGTTATTTATTTTTCATTAAAAATCCATTTTAAGATTTTTTTTTTATTAGAGAACCATTTTCTGTGCAAGATTTGTGTCGTGTCTCAATCGATGTGAAAGTAGATAGGTGTTAAATGATATTTCAAAAATATATATAGGTGTTCAATGAAATTGAAGAACATCTAATATATTTTTTTACAAGAAAGAACATATAATATTGATAAATAAATAAATAAGTCTAAAGTGTATTTGAAAGAAATATATATATATATATATATATATATATTATATAGTTAATTTAAAAGTCTGTGTATATACATAATGGTTTTGTTCTTCTAATAAAAATTAATTTAAAACTTTACTTTTTTACAACCAAATTTGTCTCATGATTTTGATTAATTTTCCATACTTAGCAATCAATTTGTATTTCCTTAAAAGAGATTGAAAATATATTTAAAATAGAATATAGGGTTTATTAAAACAGAAAGAGTTTTTATGGTATATATTAATATCAAACCATTAATAGGAAGAAAAAAATTACAAAAGATTAAAATATGAAACTAATTAATAATTATTGGTGGGTGTACTAACAAACAATTAATCCTTTTAGTAATTTTACTCTAGGGTATTATTGAATTTTTAAAAATATACTAATTTGGGGTGTACATATAGTTTTTAAAGGGTGCAAATATCGTCACTCTAGTGAATTTTACTTGGGAGAGTGGCATATAGCTGTTATAACAATTTTTATCGAAGCCCAGTATGCTCTTAGATTGTAAGAAAACACTAGCCCAATAAAGGCCCATTTACAGATAAAAAGTAATTTGAGCAGCCTCATCTGTTGTCTGCTTCTTCATCTTCTTGCATGCTCATGTGTTTCAATTGAAATTTTGAGCAGACAGCCTGAGCCTTTAGTTTATAAGAAAGATAATAGGAAATGGAGTTGCAAGTCAAAAAACTTTTGTCTCACTCTGCTCTACCTCCCTTTTTTTATTTATTTAAATTTTGTTCCTGCTCAATCTTGGATCACTTTCAAAACCAAGCTATATTCAATTTATATATAAGGAAATAAATACCAAGTGGTTGTCCTCACACTAAGGACCATCATCAGCCCTCCTTTCCAATGAGACATGGCCAGTGGTCCATCCAACGTGGAGACTTGCCATACCAAGACCAAATGCTATTAGCACAATCCGAATAGATCCTCCGTCACGTGGCACAAAGGACTCACTAGCTTTTTATGAATATAGTAGAACTCAAACTTATTATTAATATGAATACGAATATGAATAACAACTCAATCAAAAGTTGATACATATTTGGTTTTTTGAAATATTGGTTCGGCTAATGTATATGATTTGAATAGTTACTCCATCAAGAAAATCACATTTTTTTTTCAATTGGATTGCAATAGGATGAATATTAATAGTACATTATCGTTGGAACATGATTTAGATTTTTCCTTTCTTTTCATTTCTATTCTTCATAAAGAAGTTGTTGATCAAATATTTATGTGATTTTATTGGGTTCAAAGTTCAAACATATGCAATTTGCCAAATTTATAGTCATGTTCTCCATTATTAAACATAACAATGGTGTTATGTCAGTTAACTTTTTTATTTTTGGCCGCAACCCAACATCAAATCACTAATACTGAAGATGACAACAATTTAATATAATTTATAGGAAAAACTTTTTTACACAAGAGTTTGATTCATAATTTAAATAAAATCATATGTTATAAAATTAAAATTACAAATTTTAAAAATAAGAACATTTTATTTTTCTAATTTACTAGGCTGTACAAACTTTTTTTTTTAAACTCAAAATTTTGACTTGAACCACAAATCAAACACCCACTAATTTATTCAAATTTTAAGACTGGAATTGAAAGTGGAGGTGGCACTGCATATAATCAAGTTGTATTGACCTCAATTCGAACCCAAGTCTTTAATTTATATTTTTTTATTTAATATACCAACAATTCGTAGAATTAATGATAAGATAAGATTGGTTTAATAGTAAACCCTCACACTTAAATCATAGCACCATGGAAATATTGTGATAATCCAAAAAAATAAAATAAAAAAACCCTCGTATAAATAATTGTATCCAAAGGTACCATCGTACTTATGTTGAAAAATATCTACATATTTGTGTGAATTCATTGATTGTTTAAAAAATTATCGGACCCTTTTTTGCTCGAACTTTAACACTAAACGGATGGGGGTTATTCGTGACCTGTTAAAATCAAATATTATATGTACGATCAAAATATTTATTCCTATAATAAAAAAAAAAACTCTCTACACATAACGATAAATACACACTGTGAGACTTGAATCTGTATCAGAAAATGGAAACGGAAATGGACATACACACTACTCAACTTAATAGGTAACGTGCACTATAAGGATCCTCATAAACATATTACATATGTATAGTATAGAAGCAATAAGTTGAAAAGATACTAAAATAAAGAGATATTATCATTTGAGTCCCTATATTTTTTTCAATTATTTGTTCTTTACTCACTTATTTATTTTAACTGGATTGGTTTCTATGTTTTTAAAAACCACTCAATTTGGTTCATCTGACCAGAATTTTAAAGATCAACCATCACAGAAAATACAAAATGACTAATTTGCCCATGGTTTCAGTTTTATGACCTAAAAGTACCATTCTGCCCTTTAAAAATTCGACAATTACAAATATTTTATATAAAAAAATTTGCTAGATGGATCTTGACCATCCATCTCAAATGTGGATGGTGATGATCAAATCACAACAACAAAAATGAAAAAAGAACAAACGAAAAAAAAAAACAATTGAAATAAAAATTGAAAAAAGAAAAAGAAAAACAATGAATGGAGATCCAGATCTCCATCTCAAATCATCAACAAAAGCATCCTCTAATCATCATCAACACCATCACCACTAGCCTCTCATCAATGGAGAACTAGACAAGTCTCCATCTTGTAATCGAAACTGTCACTGAAACTCAACCCCTAATCTGAGATCCAATATGGGATCCCACCAGCTCTTAATTATATATAATAAAACAAATTCAACAATATTCATCACCCACATCAACATTACCAAAACCTAGCCACTCAAACCCACTGCCACCACCCAGACCCACCACAACCATAATTCATCACTGCAACTCACCACATAACCTGCCACTCAAACTCACCACCGACTCAAACCGATCGCTGACTATCCCAACTCCGCCGCCGCCACCTAACCCAGAATCTTCGAACCAACTCAAACCAACTGCCACTCAAACCCACTGACACCAAACCTAGAATCTTCGAACCATAGGCTTCTTGCTCTGCAACTCTCTATCTCTCACGCCCTAACAAAAATCAAACAACAACAACAACAAAAATCATGGGCGGCTAGGGTTTGGTGGTTTCGTAGCGGGTGGCGAGAGATGGATTCGAGTAAATTCTTCTAGGTTTTCATGGAGTTTAGAGAGAGAGATAGAGAGAGAGAGAGAGAGAGATGGTTGGGTTTGATCCAACCTTCACCACTCATATATCACCAACACAACCAAACCCAGATTCTGACCACCACCACTAACCCAATGGCTAGGTTTAATAATTTTTATTTTTATTTATAATTTTATAATTGTTCTTTTATTTATAATTTTTTTAATTTGTATTTATATATTAATTTTATTTTTATTATATATATTTCTATTTTTTTTAAGTGTTAGACACGTATCATATCATTGGTTAAAGATAAAAATACCCTTAGAACCGTTTAATTTGAATAATTGTTGATTCACAGAAGGACGAAATTGAGTGGTTTTTGAAAACATATGGATCAATCCAGTGAAAAATGAATAAGTGAGTAAAAACAGATAGTTGAAAAAAAATATAGGGACTCAAATGATATATCCCTAGAATAAAAAGTAAAGGCAGAGCCGCAGAGGGGGTGGTGGTGAGTTTAGAGGTAGTGACAGAAACAAAAACGTGTATAGATTCCTCCATCGGTGAAATTCCCAAGGCAATTGCAGAACCAGCCGTCCATGCCACCACCCTTAAAGAAGGGTAGCTCTGTGAAGCTGCGCCGTTTACTTTTATTTATTTAATTTTTTTTGGCAGTGCCCTTTATGGTCCTAAAGTTTTATAGTTTATAACACCAATTGACTCCTACATTGGACCCATTTTTTATCTTCAATTACAATGTGGTCACCAAGTTGATATTATTATAAGGGTTTCATTTTCATGTATTATAAGGTTTATTAAAAGAGGTTTGGTTTGTGGAAATAAAAATACTATGGATTCTCAATCTCACGTGATATGGCCTCAAAATCAGGGATGTGTTGTTTGGTATAAAGCTACTTCTCCACTCAAAACCACTTCCTTCCAAAACTCACATCAAATCTTTATTATTTTATTTTCCTTCTTTTCATGGTTCATATATAATTTGAGATTGACCCTCTTGAGTTGTGGCTACCCCACATGATTGATTAACCTTTTAGTTTCTGAATTGTGATACATAACTTACACGTACGTAAACTGTGTAACATTAAAATGCGATCATTATTTGATTGGGGAATTGTAAATAACCCTTGTTTAAAAAAAAACATTTGAGAAATACGATTGTTTATATCATTTATATATTGGCTCCAAAATTTCGACTTCAGTACACACAAGGCAGCCACCCACTTTGTCCTTGAAAGTGCCCTAGTGGGATTAAGGCTTAACCTTCACTTATTTATATAAGGGATTAGTCTTGTTTTCAACAAACGTGAGAAAAAACCTCTAGTTACGGTTTATAGAAAGGATAGTCTGAGTGTTTTATTAAGAGCCTTTTTATGGATAAAATTGTGAGATTCAATGGATAAAAGCGGACAATATTTCATGGATAACGGTCTTATATGTACTTAATACATATTTTGATATTAACAATTTAGTACTAAAATGAGAGCCTCAAGAATTCACACACACTACCCTGACTAGTGGATATTAGGAAGTTTTCTCTCACATTGTTTGAAGTCAAGACTTTTAACCTCACGAGTGCCCTTTTAAAAATAAAACTGTTATATTTAATGCTTTAAAGCAGATAATACCTCGTATGTTGTAGCTTTGTGCAGTTGTGCGTACACAATGTAAACGTTAGTAAAATTAACTTGTTACAAATTCTAAACTATTTTATGGATAAAAAATAAAATCTACTAAATTAAAAACAAGAACCAAATAATATTTAATATAGAAACAAAAATTATATATGAAAAAGACTCATGCATTGTTACCAAGATTGATATTTGTATGTGAGCATCTCCTCCGTATATATATAAAATTTTAATTCTTGTGATTTTATTGTTTAATTATTGTATATTTTAAATATATATTTAATTTTGTTTAATATTTTTTCTATAACTTTTTTAGTATATTTTAATTTTTAGTGTATATAAAATTGATTAAATAATTGTATTTCATTATATTTAATCAAAGTCAACTAACAATTGGTCAACTAACATTAGACGGGTTTTTGGCTGATTTTTTTAAACGGACTGTTTCATTTGACATTTCATCAAACATATGGGTTATCTACGGTTCTCTATTATTTGAATGTCAAATTTCAATTGATAAATATACTTCAAAACCCCTGTAAAATAATATTTTTGGGATTAAATTTTTCTAGAGGGATTATTTATTTATTGATAAATGAATAATTTATCAATTTATCAATAAATTAATATTTATTAATTTAAAATAAGTTTTATGTTTTTATTATTTGTGCATTTATTATTTTTTAGGCCATTTTAGTATACATGTGCACCCATTGTGATTATGTCTTTTTAAGAATGATAACACGCGATCACAATAAAATTTTGTCTTGTTTTAGACTTTTAGCATAATCACATGTTGCAGTCACTTGTGAATCGGTGTATCGGTGTACCAGTGTACCAGTGCACCAATGTACAATAAAATGCTCTTATTATTCTTTTTTACTAAGATACATATATGACTTATATATATTTAAAAAATAATAATATATGTGGTCAAACTATAAGAATGTGATGGATATTGAGCAACTTTTCAATCATCCTAGTGAAAATGATATATTGATTAAAAATACATAAAAGTGTGTCTAAACTAACTTATGGGGGGTGGGGGGAGTCAAAATTAATCTCAACAACTCCTAACCTCTAAAACAATAACAATAAACACGGAATATAAAAGAAATATACAATGATTTGTTTTACATGAGAAAACCTCAATAGGGTAAAAAAAAACTCACGGGCCTATTACCAATCGAACCATCAAATCCACTATTTGTAAAAATGATTAAAACTTAGGACTGCATCACACCCAATCGGCTATTAATCAATTCATGCTACCTGCAAGTCTTTAATAGTGATTTAGGCTCTTGCTTGTATACTACCTAAGGTACATACAAGATTTAACTCTCAATACAATAGATATGCAACATGATGTGAATATGAAGAATATTCTAAATGCATAAATGTCAGGTCAACACATTTAATGATTATCTAGCCATGGACGAGTAAGTCAAACAATCATATATATCATGTTGCTATATGACATACATACAACTTAGCTATTTGAAACGAATGCAAACCTAGATGCAATAGCTATCACAATACAAAACCCAACAATCAACACAAAAATCTCAACTTCGAGATAAAAACCCAATCTTGATGCAAACAAATCATATAAGAGATATCTTGTTAAGGAAAAACACAAAAATGAATGGAGATGGTGTTCTACTTACCAAGTCATGTGTATTGATGAAGACCCATGTACGAACATATCCTAGACGAAGCTAGATGATGTTTGATTCATGAATGAAAGATGGGTATTTGGGTTTTTGTTAAGAAATATTGAATCTTGATGGCTTTTCTTGCAAGACACTCTTAAGTTATATCAAATAATTTGAAATCTACAGCTCTCAAAAGACCAAGAAGATGAAATGATCTATTTATATGAAGCCCTAGATGAAATGACGTCGTTTTGAACTTGAGCAACAAAATCCCGTAAGTACCGCTTGTGTGTACCGTGGTTCAAGCAAGTTGTAGGCCGCGGTAAACAAATCGTATAACTACTGGAGAATTTCGCAGTTAAGTCCACTGGACATACAATGGCATCAGTCGGGGTTCAATCAGCGAGAGACCTGCTAGAGAAGACCGCAGTAGGAACCGCTGTACAGGCATGGCAGCAGCTGCGGTACACTACGCGAGAAGCAAACTGGAACCAACCACTGTTGGGACCACAGTTTAGGCAGGTGCATGGATAGCGACATGTACCGCGGTGAAGAGATAAAATCTCTTTTCCAGACATTTAAACACACTTTCAAACAACCTATCCTATAGGAATATTGTGCAAGTGTGAAGTGTGAACATAGATGCACATTTCAAGGGTACTCAAGTATAAGATAACAAAATATGCATGCAAGTGTGTGTGCGTGCAATTAATTCTCTTCAATTAAGAGTAGAGTCAAGTTAACGACCTTCCTTGAAGCACTTGATGTCCAAAGGCCTTTGATGATGGAAGAACTTTAAATCTAAGCTACCCTTACACATTAAAACCCCATTGTGATTTTATCAACGAAATAAGTCAATCATAAAGTGAGACACTTACAATGATGAGGTTGGCTACAAGAATATTAAAATGGTAATGAATATGTCTACTAATGATAATTATTATCAAGATGATAGTTGTGTTTTACCGATTGTCTCTCTAAAAGAGACATATCAAATAGTAGCAACCTTAGTAACTACTTGCTGCAAAATAAAATAAAAATACTAAATGTGATGGATGCTTTGAAATAAAATCAAGGATGGGTTCGGTTTAGGTTGAAAAGAAAATGCTAATGACTTTGGATCTATTTTTTTTTAGATGAGCTGAATATAGAAAATATAAGTTGTCAAGTAAAAAGTTCAATAATATATATTATGAATTTTCATGTACGTGATATTTCTTTTATGTAATTAATCAGTTAATAATTTATAAATTTGTTGGGCCTTAAGAGAAAAAACTATTATCTTAGAGCATCTCTAATGCAAATATGCATTCGAAGAAAATCGACTGTCACATAGGATAGATAGTTAAAAAAGTTAGAAAAACTCTCTCCAATGCAATTATCTAACTTCAATATGGGGATGATGTAGCAAAAAAAAGTTAGAGAATATGTAGCTGAGTTTCTAATTCTATAACCTTTCATGTAAATGCTGACTACGATTTATAACTCTTTCCATAAATAATATTAAATTTCATTTAATTGTAAAATAAAATAGGAGAGAGTGTGTGTGTGTGTGAAATAATTGTTTTATTGTGATTAGTCATAAAATGAATGCATATTTGACTTTAGATAATTGTACTGGAGATGCAAATATACATTTTTCTATTTTAAAAGTGCACACATAATGAATAGAAATGCTGATATGATACTATTTATAAACTCAAAAATATATATTTACATTAGAGATGCTCTTATACATTTAGCGATGTTATTATTTTTAATATACTAACTCAAGTTAAGAGTTGAGACCAAAATATTTTATTATTTAAGTGAGGTTCTTAATTTATTAAACATTTATTTATCGATAGTTTTATTATATATAAATAAAAAAGAGTTCGGGAGTGATACAATGTCCATTTTGATATATTTTTTAATATAATTATAAATTGATCGCTTTCAAACAAAACCAAATTATTCTTACATTTTATGTTCATTGTCTCCTTATCTACATTTCTACAAAACAAGTGTGTTGCCTTTTATTTTTTCATAAAATTACTATCATTTTCTAAAACTTTTTTATTTTTATTTAAAAATCTAACCCACGAACCATAAACTTGAAAATGGCATTACCACAATCTAGTATAACCTCAATAAATTAATAATTTTGTGATCACATGAAATCTATTAATTAATAGAGATATTACTTTATTTATAAATTAATATTGTCTTAATTTAACGATAAATTAATGTTTTATTAATGTATGGAGATATTAAATGTACATTTCATTATTATTAATTTCATACATACTTTTTAGTCAATTAATCAATTAAAATTCAATCACAAAGCTTATAACAGTTATAAGTGCATTACAACATGCTACGGGTCTTTGTGTTAGTTTTGGCTGGGTGGTTTGTTCTCTGGTGGATGTTTCCTTTTCTTGTCTCCGGTGCTCTGTTGTGTGGTTGCCGGCCTAAGTGGTCCGATGAATAAACTTTGTTGTTCAAACAAAAAAACATGCTAGAGATGAGATCCAAGTAACAATATATTCATGTCACGAAAGTGTAATAGTCAATTTTATATGTAATTCTTAGCAAAATATTAATTTATAAAATGAATGAGACTACTGACTACATATCTATATAAAGTTTTTGTTCTAAGTGCATCATTTTATAATTTAATCGAAATTATTAATTTATCCCGTTGGTTTAAGTCAGACCGGTAAAATGTATTATTTTAAAGAGATTATTAATATATTGAGTATTAATCTATAGAGGTTCCATTATATTTGTAAATTTTTTTATTAAAAAAATACAATTTAAAAAGATTTTTGCATAGATGAATTGTGATTTTCATTTTAGTTGTATGTTATTTTATGATATATATATATATATATGTATATATTATATTCAGTCATTTTCCTGTCGGTGCGTACTGATAGAATTATATAAGAACATTACATGTGAGCCACTCATTTATAAAGGAGTTTTGACAAGTGCATACATACCAAGTCAATATATATAAAATGAGTGGCTCATATTCAATGTTCTTATATAATTCTATCAGTACGTACTTATGTGAAAATTATTGATTATGTATTAGAATATTTAACAACTTCTAGGCCTTGTTTTTGAATATATATATATATATATATATACCTCTCTCTATATACAAATTTTATAGGTTTAATATTAAAATATTCCATCACTTTTGAACTATTATTGGATCACTAGTTTAAAGTGCTTTTATTTCATAAACACCTATTGTGAACTAACATGTAATGCTTTTATTTTGTAATAGTCAGAGGGTATAATGTTCAATTCATACAATTGAAGTTTAAATAGGGATATTTTAGACTTTTTAACATAAAAACTCAATCAATTGAACCATTGTATATTAGTCTACATGGGATGTTTATAAAATAAAAGTATATTTATCAAAACATCCAATAATAGTTCGAGGGGAGGTCTTTAATATTAGGGTTACTAGCACCAATTCCCCTCGAACTTTACACGTTTTTGCATTTTACCATCTGAACTATTTACTTTAGGCGTTAAACCCCCTAAACTCTCATTTTCTTTGCACTTTGTTCAAAATCCTCAAGCCGTCCGTTTTTCTGTCATGACAAATTGCACTAAGTTCCCTTGATTATATGTATAATTGCATCAAACCGAAAACAATATAATAATATAACCTAATTACCTCTTTGACTAAATTTTAAAAATAAAAATTTAAAATTTAAAATTTAAAATTGAAATAATGGTTAAATAATAATAACCATTATTATTATTATTTAAATATCTCTAAATATCACTTATTCATTTACAATAATAGAATATTAATAATGTCAAAAATAAAAATAAATAATAATAATAATAATAATATAATACAATAATAATAATAATAATAATAATAATAATAATAATAATGTAATAATAATAATATAATAATATTGATAATAATAATAATAATAAGAATAATAATATAAAATATAATAACAGTAATATATAATAATAAAAAAATTTATTTTCAATTTTAAATAATAATAAGGGGAATTGTCATTTAAATTATATGTTTTTATTTAAATATTCATAAATATCACTTGTTCATTTACAATAACAAGGTTATTAATAATGTCAAAAAAGAAAAATAAGAAATAAAATAATAATAATAAAATAATAAAAAAGATTAAAAATAAAAAATAAAAATTAAAATAATAATAATAATAATATATTAAAAACAAATAATAATAATGATAATAATAATACTAAAATAATAATAATAATAATATAATAATAATAGTAATATGAAAATAATAATAATAAATTAATTATTTGTCAATTTTCTTATAATTTTTTTTTCTTATTTTGTTTTTTGTAATTTGATCACCACCGTGAATATTTGAAATAGATGGTGGAGATCAATCTAAATATCTAAATATTTTTAAAAAATTATTATTATTTTTTTATATTACTATTATTATTATTTTATATTATGATTATGATTATTATTATTATTATTTAATTTTTTACTTTTGTTTTTGACATTATTAATACCATTGTTATCGTAAATGAACAAGTGATATTTATGAATATTTAAATAAAAAAGATAATTTAAATAATAATTCATATAAGTTTTATATTTAAAGATATTTAAATAAAAAAGATAATTTAAATAATTGTTAAATCAATTTAAAGTTTTCATTTTCTCTATTTATTTAATTTTTCTTTATCAAAAAATTCAGAATTTTATTATTATTTAACTATTATTTAAATTTTAAATTTAAATTTTTATTTTTAAAATTTGATTAGAGGGGTATTTGGGTTATACTATTATATTGGTTTTGGTTTGATGCAATTATATATATAATCAAAGAAACTTAGTGCAATTTATCATGACAAAAAAATGAATAGCATGAGGATTTTGAACAAATTGCTAAGAAAATGAGAGTTTAACGGATTTAACGTCTTAAAAAAATTTCAAAAGGTAAAATGCAAGTTCGTGTAAAGTTTTGAGAGATATTGATACTAATATCCCTTAATATTAACTCAATTTTAAAAGACAAAATCATTTTGTCCATACGATCGATGTTGACTGATCAAAGGTCAAAGTGGAGCCCATTAAATTGAATGTTGTTGGTGACTCATAGTGGTAGTATCGAATGCGTATTGATAGAACTTATATCAGTGCGTTGCATGTGCACCATTGATTATGAAAAAGTTTTGACAAATGCATACACTTTGAGTCGAAGTATGTAAATCTAATGGTTCACATCCAATACACTAATGAAGTTATATCAGTGCGTGCTGATTTGAAAATTTATGATATATATAGTCTTTATACTGTCAGTTCGTCCTGATATAAAATATATCAGGACGAAGAATGTTGACCACAGATTATTGAGAAGTTTTGACAAGTGTATATACTTTGAGTCGAAGTATGTAAATCTATCAGGAAGAATTGACAATAGAAAAATTGTGTATATATATATATATACATAAATTTTCAAGTCAGTACGCACTGATATAACTTCATCAGTGCGTTGGATGTAGATCATTGGATTTACATACTTTGACTCAAAGTGTATGCACTTGTCAAAATTTCTCCATAATCAGTGGTCTACATGCAACATACTGATATAAGTTATATCAGTGCGAACTGATGAGAAAATGAATGTATATATATTATATATATATATTTATAAAATTAATTTTGTATTGAAAAATGGCAGTGGCAGACCTTACTCTTTTATGTTAAGTATTAAATTTAGTGATTCTCCTTAAAGTCTTAATTCTTCAGACCTTATATTTATAAACAATACCCACCCTATATAAATATTTTAGACCGTGCTTTTTTAAAATAAAATAAATAAATTAAAAGCCATTGGATCTAATAATCTCTTCTTTCGAAGGATGCTCCTATACTTGTTTGTCAGATCAAAAATATTAGGTAAATAATTCCATCCATGCCGATACCAAAACCTTACTAGCGCGTGTGCGGACATATTATCAGAAAATTAAAATAATTAAACAGTGATAAAGTTTAATATACCTATATTTGATATTATAATGTAAGATTAAGCCACGCTTAGAGAGGCGCATGACATTTTGACAGAGCAAGCTTGCAAAATGAGCAATCAACAATCATCTTTTGCATTGGTGGCGTTTCTTGGAATACAAGCTTTTAAACCAAACATTAGGGTTTTCTTTTCTCCTTTTTTATCGGTTGCTGACTATGGAGAAATTTTTCAATGAGACGGTCTCATATCCATTTGGTGAGATTGTCTCAATGAGATTGTACAATTTATCTCGAGAACGTAAATATGTATTATTAAACTATTAAATTGTGCAATCTCATTGGACGGTCTCATCAAATGGATATAAAACCGTCTCATTGAAGATTTTCTCCATTATTAGATTTGAAGATGCTCTAATTATTGTTTCAATTTCAGGTTAAAGTGAACCTAGAATACCCAATTAAAAATTACTAGAACAGCTGTAAATTGTTTCAGCGTAGACTGTTCATGCATTATTTCTATATAAATATTGTTAGAAGTAGAAAATCGGGGGTTTTCTCCGATACCGGCAGTTGGTGAAGTCAAAACATGTATGTAATATAACTAAACAAAAAGCTAATCTTGAACCCATGAGAATCCTTTTAAGGATAAAACTTTAAGATCCTATTTGTTGAAATGGATCCAAAACAGATAATATTCATCGTGGTATCGGTCTTATACACTGTATATAGTATGGTAAAAAGCTTAGATGATGCTCTATTTGGAAAAGATTAAGTTGGTTTGGTCCAGGACTGGTCTTGAGATTTTAGGGGTTCGAGACGGACTATAAAAATGAGATCATCGATCCCCTCTATGTATAAATATATATATATATATATATTTTCTTTAACAAATAGTAAATACTTATAAAAATTAATATAATATCTAAAAATTAAGAATGTAACACAACAAAATAACAAATAAAAAGTCACTAAAATCTTACCCGTCTCACATTTTTAGAAGTGAAAAAAATACTAATTAAGTATTATATTACCGGTCTTGATTTGGTCAAATTAGTGATCTTTACCCAACAAACTCAATATTCCAACCGAAATAAAGCATCACCTAATTTTTTAACCGCATCAATTACAAATTAACTGATGCATTTTATTTGGGGTGGATTGAATTGGTTTGGTAGAGGTCATTAATTTGAACTGGACCTCCTCACTGTCGAATGTCTCACACAATTTGAAATAAAGTAATGATAAACTAAAATAAATGTCTTAACAAAAATAAGCAAAGTGTATAAAGTTAGGAGGACAGGATCAATTGAGACACTCTGTGATAAACTTTCTGTCATGTACTATAAAAAAAGCCATACAAGATGTTAGTATCATTCTAATTCGGTGGTCCACACCAACACTATTATAGATTTATAGAGCTTTATGATAATTAATTAATTAATACAATTTACAGAGAATTAATTGAAGAACCAAATTTAGATTGTTAAATTTCTACTAATTGCACCATTAAAGCTTAGAATTTATTCTATTCTTTTTTGTAAAGAATAATGTAAAGTTGCAAATTGATGGACAGGTGAATGTAGAAGTCAAATAGTCAAATAGTCAAATATAGATATAAGTGTTGTTGACATAATTGGTAACAAACAAGACCTCTTTTCATCTCTTATCTCTTAATTCAGATTTCAGACAGAAAGTTATTTGATTGCCAAAAATAATAAAACCAATTCACTCATCATTAACTGCTCTCTTATTTTTGGCATATAAATTTCCCTTTTCCTCAAATTCAGCATTTTCAAAAAACACACAGAGAAAAATACCCTTCTCTTATAGTAAAACATTATATATTAAGTTATTTTTTTTAATTATAATAAATAGAATCCAAATCTTTATTTGACCAAACCAGTGGGAGGGAAATTAAACTCAAAAGACCTCTTGTACAAGGTACTCACACATTCACACTGCAAATTTAAATTACAATATTTTGATGCATTTTTAAATTTTTACCGTGGCACCCTTTTGCCGCGGATTAGTAATTTAGTATCAAAATCAAATCAAATAGTATGGAGATTTGATATAAAACAATCAAACTAAAAATGGAAAATGCAATTTTTTTTCTTAGTATTATATTTTGAACTAATAGTGGAATTAATATCACCCATAATTTAAATTTTTTTTTTTTTTTACTTGGCAGAATTGGAGATGAATACACAATAAATTTTGATGTGGCATAAGATGAATGTAACCCAGAAAGCTTCTAAAGAGGAAATTGGAGAGGAGAGAGCAGTGAGGCCAATATATGTTTGTGGTATTTAAAGAAATTGTAAAACTGATAGACCTCTCATTAGTCATCACCCTCTCTGCCTTCTATTGTCTATTATACAATTATACAAAACCAAGAAATCCCTTCTGTTTTTGTTTGTTTGTTTGTTAGTTTTTTGTTTTTTACATTTACACAAGTATTAAGTATATGAAAGTCAGATTTACAGGTGGTATCTAATTCTTCCTGCGCGTGGGAACCCATTTAGCAACACCACCCAAGTTAAGCAATTCATATAAATATATATATATATATACACACTAGAGAGTAGAGAGAGAGAGAGAGAGAGAGGTGTGGTGGTGGTGATGGTGATGGTGGTGGTGGTGCAGTTGTTGTTGATCTCTAGGCGTTCTTGGGTTTCGCTTTCTTTATTTGTTTAAACTTAAATATTTTGTTCTAGTGTTTCCTCTTTGTGCTCCGTTTTGCATTACTATACTACTATATACTAAAAAAAAAGAAAAAAAAAAAAACACTTGCTACTGGTTTTGAAAGCAAGCAAAGAAGCACAGAGAAAGAGAAGAAAAACAGCACAACCCAATGATGCTAACCCGAGAAGAAAGGTTTGGAAATTGAGGCAAATGTCGATGCCCACCTCGAAAAACCACTCCTCTTCCTCCTCCTTCTTCTTCTCCTTATACAATTTCTCTTCTTTTGTCTTCCTCACTACTCTTCTTCTTCTCCTCTCAACCACCTTCTCCGTTGCATCTCAAAACCATGAAGCTTCCATTCTTTTTCAATGGCTACATTCCTCTACTTCAACACCACCACCTTCTTTGTCTGACTGGAACACTTTTGATTCCAACCCATGTAACTGGACCTCCATAAAATGTTCTCCACACGGTTTCGTCACTGAAATCTCTATACAATCACTCCCTCTTCAACTACCAGCACCAACAAATCTCTCCTCTTTTCGTTCTCTTCAAAAACTTGTCATTTCTGATGGGAATCTCACTGGAACCGTCCCTGTTGATATTGGTGATTGTACAGGTCTCACAGTCCTTGACCTCAGCTCAAACAGTCTTGTGGGTACTATCCCTTCAAGTCTTGGCAAACTTCAAAGCCTTCAAGTCTTGATTTTGAACTCTAATCTGCTTACTGGGAAAATCCCAGTTGAGATAAGTAAGTGTATAAGTCTCAAGAATCTACTGCTTTTTGATAATCGGCTAGGTGGGTATATTCCACCTGAACTAGGCAGATTATCCAGTCTTGAAGAACTTAGAGCTGGAGGGAACAAAGACATAGTTGGAAAGATTCCTGAAGAGCTTGGAGATTGCAGAAATTTGACTGTTTTGGGTTTGGCTGATACACAAGTTTCGGGTTCTTTGCCGGCTTCATTGGGTACACTAAGCAAGCTTCAAACATTGTCAATATACACTACAATGATCTCTGGTGAGATTCCTGCAGATATAGGTAACTGCTCTGAGCTTGTAAACTTGTTTCTATACGAAAACAGTCTATCTGGGTCGATTCCAATAGAGATATGTAAATTGCAAAAGCTTGAACAGTTGTTGCTGTGGCAAAATAGTCTCTCTGGGGCAATCCCAGAAGAGATTGGTAATTGTACTAGTTTAAGAATGATTGATCTCTCTTTGAATTCCATATCTGGGACTATTCCATTGTCTTTAGGAAGCCTTTTGGAGCTTGAAGAGTTTATGATTAGTGATAACAATGTGTCTGGTACTATACCTGCCAATCTATCAAATGCTACGAATCTTTTACAGTTGCAACTTGATACAAATCAGATTTCAGGCTTGATCCCACCAGAGCTTGGATTGTTGTCAAAGCTCACTGTGTTCTTTGCTTGGCAAAACCAGCTTGAAGGGAGTATTCCTTCAACTTTGGCTAGTTGTACTGATCTCCAAGCTCTAGACTTGTCTCATAATTCACTCACAGGAAGTATTCCTGCTGGATTGTTTCAACTTCAAAACCTAACGAAACTTCTCTTGATTGCCAATGATATTTCGGGTTCAATACCGCCAGAGATTGGTAATTGCAGCTCTCTTGTAAGGTTAAGGCTTGGAAATAATCGCATTGCTGGTGTGGTTCCTAGAGAAATCGGGGGTCTCAAGGACTTAAATTTTCTTGATCTGTCTAGCAATCGCCTTTCTGGGCCGGTACCTGATGAGATTGGTGATTGCACAGAATTGCAAATGATTGACCTTAGCAAGAACTCGTTACACGGTCCTCTGCCTAGCTCACTATCTTCTCTATCTGGCCTACAAGTCCTTGATGTTTCAGTTAATCAGTTTGAGGGCCAAATACCAGCAAGTTTGGGTCGCCTTGTGTCATTGAGCAAGCTCATTTTATCTAGGAATTCTTTCACTGGGGCCATACCTTCATCGCTTGGCCTCTGTTTAAGTCTCCAGTTGCTTGACCTTAGCAGCAATGGGCTCATTGGTAGCATACCAATGGAACTTGGTCGAATTGAAGCTCTTGAAATAGCTCTCAACCTCAGTTGCAATGGACTTACAGGGCCAATTCCAGCTCAAATCTCTGCTCTAAATAAGCTTTCCATTCTTGACCTTTCGCATAACAAGCTCGAGGGGAACTTGAATCCGTTGGCTGTACTTGATAATCTTGTATTTCTCAACATCTCGTACAATAACTTCACAGGTTATCTTCCTGACAATAAGCTCTTCCGACAGTTGTCGCCAACAGACCTCGCTGGAAATGAAGGCCTTTGCTCTTCAAGCCGGGACTCGTGTTTCTTGAGTAGCAGATCAGGACTAGCAAGAAATGAAGAAAATGTGGGGCGGTCAAGGAAACTTAAAGTAGCGATTGCATTGTTGATTGCACTGACCGTAGCAATGGCAATCATGGGGACGATTGCATTGATTCGAGCAAGGACTCTCAGAGATGATGATGATTCTGAGTTGGGAGACTCATTGCCATGGCAATTCACTCCGTTCCAGAAGTTGAATTTCTCGGTAGAGCAAGTTTTGAGATGCTTAGTTGATGTCAATGTGATAGGAAAAGGGTGTTCGGGAGTTGTTTATCGTGCTGATATGGACAACGGTGAAGTCATTGCTGTTAAGAAGCTCTGGCCAACAACAATGGCTGCATCTACTGGATGTAATGATGATAAAAGTGGAGTCAGGGATTCGTTCTCAGCAGAGATCAAAACGCTTGGCTCAATTCGTCATAAGAATATTGTAAGGTTCTTGGGATGTTGTTGGAACCGAAACACTAGATTGCTTATGTATGATTATATGCCAAACGGGAGCTTGGGCGGTCTCCTTCACGAGAGGACAGGAAACGCTTTGGAGTGGGAGCTTAGGTACCAGATTTTGCTCGGGGCAGCTCAAGGCCTTGCTTACTTGCACCATGACTGTGTCCCTCCTATTGTTCACAGAGACATCAAAGCCAATAACATTCTAATTGGCCTCGAATTCGAACCTTACATAGCTGATTTTGGCCTAGCCAAGCTTGTCGATGATGGTGATTTTGCTCGGTCTTCCAACACAGTAGCTGGTTCTTATGGATATATTGCTCCTGGTAAGCATCTCTTGATATATTGTTATTTTGCTTAAAAACATGTTTGTCAATTATGTATTCATATAAATTACTCTTGTCTGAATTTGGATATGAAGCTGCATAAAAATTTTGGTCACACAAGATATGGTATATTTTATATGCTTTACAATAGGCCTTTCAAATAACAGATTCAAGAGCATTTTAGAAACCTTAAACTAACATTTACTCTTCAATTCAGAGTATGGTTACATGATGAAGATCACAGAGAAGAGTGATGTGTATAGCTACGGAGTTGTAGTTCTTGAAGTCTTGACAGGGAAGCAACCAATTGATCCAACGATACCAGATGGATGTCATGTAGTAGATTGGGTAAGACAGAAGAGGGGAGTTGAGGTTCTTGACCCGAGCCTACTTTCTCGACCTGAGTCGGAAATCGATGAAATGATGCAAGCATTAGGCATAGCCTTGTTATGTGTAAACTCACTGCCTGATGAGAGACCAACTATGAAAGATGTGGCTGCAATGCTTAAAGAGATAAAACATGAAAGAGAGGAGTATGCAAAGGTTGATGTTCTCATCAAGGGATCACCAGCAACTGAAGTTCTGGCGGCGACGTCTTCGTCTAAATTGGCAGCCCAAAACTTTAACCCAAAAAGCAATAACACAAGCTTCTCTGGTTCCTCACTGTTTTACTCATCTTCCTCGAATACCAGAATGAGTTTCAAGTGATAATCTAATTAGTTTTCATCCAAGTATAGTGGAAGTTTGCCTTTATTATCAATCAGCTTCTTCAATTACAAATCTCTTTTGGTTTTTTGATGTAAAGAAAATGTTGTTGTTATGTGTCATAAGTTAATGCAGAACTACCACAAAAAAGAGCCAAAATTTACAGGTTTGGCTTTTGGTACTAAATACATGCATAATCACTTGTGCAGCTTCTTTGCTTAAAATTTCCAAGCTCCATTTCATTAGTTGCATGCAATCAAAACATAGTAAAGTGACTGGAATTTGAAGTGACAACTTGGGTTGGGCATATCAGGTTTTGAACCAACCAAGTTCTTGTTTGTTTTACCACTTGAGAAGCAGAGAATTTCAGGGATTCATGAATACAGAGAATCTAGTAAAAAGGTGATAAAAAGGTTAATGAAAAGAATAATTCATAGTGAAAGATCAAGTCACATTGATTTTGACATGATAAGCTCTGCAGGTGTGAGTGTGACTGTATAATGGAGCCTGGGAGGCATACACTATATTTTATTTTATCATTCTCTGGTGAGAAAGAATTGATTCCACATTTGCTCTCTCTCAGTTCAGCTTTTCAAAGATCTTAGCTGTGCTTACAAAAGGTTATGATAGCTGTGTTGACTGTTGTACCCAAATATTATTATGTCTCTGATGAGAAAATGCTCTTACCTGATTATATGTAGTATTTTTTATTTTTATTAAAGCAACAATTTATATATGATGTACTTGTTTTTGGATCTCAATTTAAATGATCATCCTCAGTTTGGTCAAATGAAGACCAAGATTCAAGATTCAAGATTCAAGATTTAAGAGGCAAAACAAAGCAATAAACTCCAACAGCTCAGAATCTTTTATGATGTTTCACATCAAATGAAACTGAATTTTGATAGAATAGAAGAGAGCATTGGACAAAAGAAGTAAATCATAAATCTAGCTTTCTTCTTGAAGGATTCTTTTCTGGTACTGACTTTCTAGCAAGGACACTTTTCCAGCAACCCTTTGTACCTTTCTATACTATAATATATGCACACACAAACTCCATAAAGTATCACTTCTCATTAAATCAGGTAAGTTTGATTGATTATTGGGTGGTGAAGTAATTTATTACATTTATGTTTTTATTTATTGTTATTATTATTAGGGAACCGGGGGATTCAAACTTGTTACCTCAACTTCATTGAAATGTGTGATTACCATTAGACTATTGACTCCGACCATATTTACATTTGTGTTTTTAAACGTTGTATTTATGAACATATGTATAATATGTTAAGAATTTTAAACACTAAATTATGAATTTGTAACGGTATCCTGCATATATTAATGATTATTAATGATACATATACTGCACATTGTGGCTCTGAGTGACTTCCAAAATCATATATCTGTAATGGCTATGAAGCAATAGTACAAGAATTGTTTCAAAATTTAAAGGGAAAATTTCCAAATTGGAGCATCAAAAAACTAATATACAGCTCGCCCTATCCAAAAATGAAGCAATGAGTGAAAATGTTGCCTTACAAGGAGAAACAAGACATTTGTGGTTTCATATCCACCAGATCAGACATGACAGACTGAAACTGCACAACAGCTCCATCTTCACAGCCCATTTCAGATCGGCCCAAGTTGGTCACAGGCCTGCCCCATTAACACTGATTTTTTTTTTTATAAATATTTTTTTAATTGCTCTTAACTTTTTAGAGGGTCTTTTACTTGTGATAAATTGGGCGTTAGAACCCCTGAATTATACGTGAAATTACAGCTTACCCCATAAATGTTTTTTTAGATGTTAAACCCCTCGAGCTATTAGAAATTGACAAAAAGAGATAGGATAGGGACAAAACCCTTCTGTACTCAAGGGTATGTTGCAACAGTTTCTACCAATTTCCAATAGTTTGAGGGATGTAATGTCTAAAAAAATATATTTAGGGGATTGATTGTAACTTTGAATACAATTTAGGGGGCTTTTGCGATAATTAGTCTTTACTTGTTGGTCACTTGGTTCTGAATTTTCAACAACGTTAAGAATTTATTTTTGTTCATGACCAATATGACTAGATAATGATTTACGTTTTACTGTTGTTAATGTAAAAAATTGGATGCGATGAATGGCTGAACGCAATCTAAGGTAATTTTTTTATTGATCAGAGCGGGAGTAGGTAAACACAATTGGCTTTAATGATACAATTTTGAGGTTTGTATAGGAGCTGATTGCTGATTTGAACTGATTGCTCAGATCGGGTATACTTAAACATATAACTGAATTTTCTCTTTATTTGTCAACTGTCTCTCATTTGATTTCTCCTCTCTTTTTCATAGTGTTCCCATAAATTTGTATAGGACATGTTTGCTTTTACTTTCAAGCCACGTTGACACTCTTGTTTTTGCTCTTGACACATGTTTTATTAAACATCTCCTATGTAAAAATGGTTTGTATATCGATAACTGTTGATATGGTAACAATGTCAAGATGTTTGCTTTCTATGTGACACAAAAATAGACTTATAGATAATCAACTAAAAATTTGGTCTCAAATGCTTCTGTTTAAAATAGATTTATTTTTAATGACATGTCAAAATTTTTTTATCCTATTTTATTTTTTATTTTATTTCCTTACTAAAAATAGATAAAAAACTAATGTCAATTTTAAATACTTGCTGAGTCAACCGAAAAAATTATTGTGCAACATAGAACAATAGTATTGGAGATACAATTTTTTAACAAACTGTCTATTTATCTTATATGACATTTATTTTTTTCATAGATCAAACCACTCTTTTATTTTTTTTCATAGATCAAACCACTCTTTTATTGAAGATTCTCTGTATCCAACTTTTAACATCTTCTTTACTTTTTCTTATTTCCTTATCAAGAGGTATGTAGTGCTCCTTGAACTTGACAGATGCATTATGAGCTTAGTTCAGGCATTTGCATATTTGACATCTTATTTACTTTATCTTATTTATTTACTAAGAGGCATATAATGTTCTTTAAACCTAACATGTGCACTTCTTCTTGACTTCTTGACTTTCAAAGTTATAGTTAAGTCAGATTGGCTTTTAGCTGACCTAATCTATCTATAGGATGTGCATATATAATTTCATCAAATTGGCTATTAGCCGACTCAATCGATAGGATGTGTAATATACGTAACATTTCAATCTTTTTTACGAGTTCAAATACTAATCAATCTAAACTCGAATATTTATACACAACAACAATTAAATTATTTCAAAAAAAAAAACCGGAATAAGAAAGCGTAGGACGAATTTTAATTACAAAAATAAAGAAAGAAAATTTAGTTAGACATAATATATAATATGAAGTAAGATAAACGGATTAGAGTAAAAAGAAATAGTTGTTGTTGGATACACAAAAGATGTAGTAATATTATTCTACTTGTTGACAATTCTATTTTTGATAACCTCAGTGGTTGCCTTGGCTGCATCTGTGACTAAATCTTTTGCTTTGTCAGTGACATCTTTAGTCATCTTGTTCACCTGTTATCGGCACAAACAAAATGTCAATATGTAACTAAGCTTAGAAATTATCATGTCACCATAAAAAAATTAGAGAATTTTGATAAAGTGAATTAAGATTGCATGTAGGGCAGGTAGTATATATTAATGAGAAGATAGATTGTGCATGTGCTTACAGATTCTGCAGTAGAAGAAGCCACATCTTTGACATATTCACTGGTTTTCTTGACTGCTTTGGCTCCTTCTTTGACAGCATCCGCTGCTTCTTTCACATTTTGGCACGCCTCTACTGCCTCTTTCTCCTTTTTTGACTGTCATTCAATTCCCATCAACATTTTCTCACTATATTGATTATTATTGGACAACCTTAATCTCACTATACTACAAATTAATGCCTATGTTATCGAATGAAAAATATTTTTTAAATAATTTTGAACAAATATACTTCACCGCAAGAGACAAGACTTATAATTAAACAAGATTTTCCTCCTCCTAAAATGTGTGCCTAGAAGAGAAAAATTACTATTATTTTATAATAATCATTTTTATCAAACTTTTATTTTAGAGAACTATCAAAGTTAACAAATCGCGTAAATCCAAAATCCCGCACCCGATAGAAATTATGATCTCCTCATTATTATAGCAAAAACAAATAAAAACAGTAAGAAAAATTGGAACTTACTTCTGAGAGTGTAGGGGAGGCAGTGACAAACACCCTTGGGCTCAAACCATTTCTGGTAGGAATTAGAAATGTGGAAACCTTTGAAGTCATGAGTTTCAAGATTGTCATTTTTGTTTTTGTTTTGTTTCTTGTGATGGAGGTTTTCTTCCTCAGGCAAAACAGCAGTTAAATTTTTATAACTATTGAAGTAAATATACATTATTAAGATCCAGTTGAAATTGCCACTTGTCAATTGTTTAACATTTCTTTGTGTTTGGATGGATAACTGCCTCATGTTTAACCTTAATATTCCGGGTCTACTGCTAGCTGCTTCCTCCGACTTCATTGATCCTTCTCAGGTTTGAAATAGGTTTTCAAAATTACTCTCTACCTCCACCATTTGCTCTATGTTTTTATTAATAGAAATATAGGAAACAAATTATAGTCTTTAAACTTCAAATAAGCCTCTAAAATAATGATAATGTTAAACGAACAATGTTTGGGTACATCATCCCATCAATAGGAGTATAACACGTGTCATTTATTCTTTTATTTTTTACATTTATCTTACAAATTAGATCACGTGCTACATTTTAGGATCAATATTTATGATACTGACCGGTCAGTACTCAAACGTTGTCCATGTTAAACTGCCCAAATCATCTACTTAATAAACGTGGTAAATTGATTTGTAGCAACATATGTCCATATTGATTATTAAATGATGTAGGTTCAGGAAACGATACACCATAATCACATTACATCAGGATATGATTGGTTACCTACGTACACCATGCGGCACGTTGTGATTGCCGATTGGGTAGGTTCTACAACCTTGATTGATAGGAGAGTTGATGACCGTTTGATTGAATCATGAAAGAGTTAAAACAGTTAATTTGTGCTGCATGCAGCAGACTATCTATCTTTGCACGATTTCTATATGTACCTATCTTCAAGCACAAACGCGAAACAATAAATGGCACCCCATTGTCATGTAACAGTAAACAGTTATTTAAAATTTATAGAGGCCCAAAGTGTCATAGAACTCGGTTATGTCAAACTTTGAGTAGGTTATATTCGTTATTAATTATTTTGTATGCCTTTTTTGTTTTATATTTATTTATGAGAGCGTCTTTTAACGATTCAATTTTTTTTACACGTCTTTTTAAAAACACACAATTCTCAGTATTTAATTTAAAAAAAATTCTAAACACTTCCTTTGTGTTCAAGATTATCTCCTTTATCTTTTGACAATATTATTTTAAATATATTTCATTTTAAAAATAAAATTCTAAAAACATTTCATTTTATTTTAATACAAGTTAGGACGAACCATCGTAGCCTTTGGATTCATCTAAGGAGTAACATTTTTTGAATTAAATTATTAAGAAAAGAAATTATTTATCCTAAATCATTAGATTAAATATTACATATTAAACACTTTCTCCTAAATTTTTAATTACCATATTAAACTCTCTCTCCTCCAATACATATCTCTAATTTTCTATTTCTATTCTTTCTCAAGCAAAACTAACAGTTAAGAAAAAAAAACTTATGAATAAAATTGATTTTTAGGAACCGTATATATGTATATATTATAAAAAAAACTCTAAAAAAGTACTATGTTTAAAAAGAAATCAAAATATGAAAATGCTTTTTGTTACTTATGTAGGTATATGATTGCCTAGAGAACTTTAATTCTTTCATTAGTCCTAGAAATTCTAAGTTTAATTGAATCTAGTTGCAACAAATCAAGTTTTCATATATCTATTTTTTTTTAAACAATGTATTTGTATTGATTTTTTAATATATATATATATATATATATATATATTATATTACCATTAGTAAAAAACCAAAATATTCATAAGATTTTTTTTAACTATTAATCTGAGATTGATTGAGAAAGTATGGAGATATGATTTTTTTTTGAAAATGGAGAGAGAGTGTTTAATATGATAATTACAGATTTAGGAGAGAGGGTTTAATACATAATATTTAATCTAATGATTTAGGAGAGAGAATTTATTTTTTTAATAATTTAATTAGTTTGAAGTTTCTTTAGAATTTTTTTTGTCTTGTTTAGTACTTTTAATTCAGGTTAAAATTGTTATTAATAAAAAAATTAAATTGGAGTGTAAATAGATAATTTGTAGATTGTATGAAGAAACTCTCTTATTTATTTTTTTTACTTTTATATTGAAAAGACTAATATAACCTTTGATGGGAGTTCAGTTTAAATATTTGTGCGGTGGTGATTTTAGAAAACGTAATACTATACAATCAGAAATTCAACTCAAATAATGTGTCAAGTGAGCACATGATTATAAAGATAAAGAACTTGAATAAATAATTTATATTTATTTTCTCAATATATCAATTAAAAAATAAATATACTTTTTTTTGTATTCACATTATAAATCCTTAATACTTGTCCTAATATTTTCCTTTAAAGATTACAGGGATCTTTGGATGCCAATAACTAATAGTGTTCGTTAAAGAGCAAATCGACAAAATTAATCATTTAAAATTATTAATTATCGTTTTTAACCGCATACATTTTTTATATAACCACATGTATTGGTTTTTTTATATTTTTAATTACATATAAAAATTCATTTTCATTTCATAACCAAACAATTATATTAATATCCATAGTCGGAGAAAGTATTATATGGACCCATATTTCACGTTGGGCCCAATATGAAATAGGGCTAACTTTTTTTTTTCCTCTCCTCTGAGTTCCCTCCTTCAAACACTCTCCATCTTTCTCTTTAGTGTTTGTTTGATTGAATTTTCTACTGTTTCAAAAAGTCTACAAACGTTTATTTGAGATTGTTTATTTTAAATTGAGTAGAGGCTAGTAGAGGTTAAACCTCTACTAGGCAAAAGCTCATGAGGAGGTGCTTCTCAAAATAGAATTTTTTTAAAGTCTACCAACCAAAATATATATATATATATATATATATATATATATATAACTCTATTTCTAATAGATCTGCTATAATTAGATTTTTTACCAATATCGATTTTTCAAAAGCTCAACCAAATAAACTCTTAAGTCTCCCTCAGTTTCTACTCCAACTTCGGAATTGTCGTTGTTCGTCAATGACGCCTCTTCTTCAGCACCTATGCTTCTATGTATCCTCTCTTCTTCCCGTTCTATCTCTCTTTTCCTCTTTCTCTCTCTTCTCCCCCTATTCTTCGGCTGGAATGACTTCTTCTTCTCAGGCGCCAACCATTTCTTCCCATAGTCAGTGTCCCTCCTTTCTATTCTCTCTCATGCTTTCTCTCTCTAGGGCTGTGTGTTTGACGTTGAGGTGGGTAGGTTTTCCACTAGCTAATGGGGTATTTTCACAAGAGGGTAGTTTGATCATCGAACATTTCATAAGATTAAATACATGAAAAAACAAGGCATAATGAAGGTTAATTAAAAATGATTTTTAATAGTTGTATTTGGTTATTTTTGTAAATACTTAAATACATATAGATTATAAATAGATAGTATTTCAAGAACTCATAGGATGGTTTTGAAAATATCTATGATATTGTTAGCTTTATTATTATATATTTAAATATGAAGTGCATCTACTTTTATAAAAGGAAAAAAAAACGTCAATATAGTCTATATATAAAGACCGCGTTAAAATGAAGTTGAAATTAATTTGGCTCTCGCACCTATGCCATTAAAATTTAAGATTGTAGCTAGGTTTGATTCTTTTGAGTTGTGTCCAAGCCTTTGCTACAAACCCGAAATTAATTATAATAATAATTTAAAAATAAATAAATATTAAAGATTATATACAGTGGTCTATTAATTGTCATGCACTTGGATGAAATGGTTTATGATTTTGATAAAACACAACTATTTGCTACCGATTGAAAATATCTATATGAAGTGCTAAAAAACACTAAGCCATTCAATGGAACGAGAATTTCCGAAATTAAGCAAATTCACACTAACTATGAATGAGGATTCGAATTTATTTGTGTTTGTGTAGAAAGAGGATCCATGAGATGAGGCGTGTGGTAATTAATAACAGCAACACCAATTTTTCATTCACCATATAATTAATTGACAGTTGTGGCTTTGTATTGCTAAATAATGATCGGCATTCAATCCCACGAAGCCAAATTAACGAAACAATAATTGTTGTTCAGTGAAGGCATGCATATATGCACAGGAGTCAAACATCAAACATGTCTGGCGACAGCCCGTCCTTATTAATTTGATTCACCTACCTCTATCTGATGTCTGAAACCCTAATTCAAAGAATTACCCTTCTCGAGATTGTTATAGTAAAGTCTCGTATGTCATTTACTAGAACCTTTTTATTACTCTCAACTGTCACCAACCCTTCTCTTCTCTATATAAAGCACCACCTTCCATGCATGGAATCTCATCAACTCATCAAGCCTTTTCATTTGAGAGAGTTAAGAGAGGGAAAGATATATATTATATAATGGCTACGTGGTCAGCTCTTTTTGTGCTTGTTTCAGTATTTGTTCATGCAGCAACTGCACGTAATGTGCCTACCGATGTTGCAGCTCTCAATGAACAAAATCTTGTTACTGATAATTCGCCAAAACAAAATCTCAACGATAATGCTCCAAATGACCTAACAGTTTTGCATGCTGATGCTCCAAAGGCTGAGTCTCCTACCGGTGTTGACGACAAAAAGAATTTGATATTCGGTGGCATCGGAGGGTTTGCGGGAATGGGAGGGTTTGTCGGTGGTGCTGGGCTGCCACTGGTTGGTGGTGCGATTGGAAAATATGGAGGAATTGGAGGGGCTGCCGGAATTGGTGGCGGTCATGGTCTTGGTGGTCTTGGCGGTATTGGTGGAGTAGGCGGTGCAGGTGGTGTCGGTGGTCTAGGCGGTGCAGGTGGTGCTGGCGGTCTAGGCGGTGCAGGTGGTGCCGGCGGTCTAGGAGGTGGAGCTGGTGGGGCTGCTGGCGGCGTGGGTGGTGCTGCTGGTGGCGCTGCAGGTGGTGGTGGAGTTTACCCCTGTACTCCTTGATAAATTTGAGTATTTTGTATTTAATTACTAGTGTTATTGTTGTTGGATTTAGAGTTTGAGTTATGGTCGTCATAAGTTGTCTCTTTTGTAGACATGAGGTTGTATGTTTTTCTGTATTTCCCCAACTGTTGTTTCAATGTTCGCCGTCTGAATTCTGAATTATATATTTATATATGCATCATACGATATTGTGTTCAGTGGAAAGTACCGTTAGATTTTTCAATTCTTTCCTTAACCTTCCATTCCATGCAATAATGCTTAGTGGTAAAAGATGTTCATTCAATAGGTAGGATGTTTATGTTCCAATTGCAGCACTGTAAACGTTATATAAAAGAAAATAAGCAAGGATATCCTTAATTATAATCTATACATGATGCATGATATTACAACATGAAAATATATTGCATATGTGTGAGCTCGATTCATGAAAACAAATATTGCTAACAACATAAAATATAATGTTGCATGCGTACGTACACCATGCATATACCTTATAACTAGTTATAAACCGAATAATTAACAACATTTTTAAGATTCTCACCATTCCTTACTCTAATTTGATTTTTATGTTTTAATGTTTCGCAAAACAACTAAGAATGTAAAATACAAATCACATCCTTTCGTACATGCTAATTCAAGTGTACGTTTATCTTTAAAAGGACACGTGATAAGAAATAAAATTTTCCAAACACCCGGATTTACTTAGTAGTTAGTAGACATTGTTATAGCTTTGAGTTTCAAGGAAATGTTCTTAATAAATTAACTCCCACTCTCCTAGCCCCCCAGGATATGAGCTCCATGCTAACACCACCCACTCATAGACCTAAAATGGGCTTGTTGAGGCAGGTAGGCAAGCAAATCCAAAATTTATTATAAATGTTGTACGTGAGATTGAGATTAAGTGTATATTTTGTATGACTTTTGTAAGGATCAAAATCACTTTTTTAATGCTAGAAACTATTTTAAAGTTTTTTTTAAGTTGTTTGGTAAAACTCAAAAGTATTTTTAAAACATATGAATTATCTCAACTACCCTTTATAAATTTTAGATATTTCACCATACAACTCTTTCATTATAAATACATTGTTAATACCCTTTTTGTAATTTATACGACCAAAAGCTATTTTAAAAAATATATTGTCAACACTTTTTTTGTAATTTACATAATCAAAAACTTTATTTTTGTTAGAAGCTCTACTATAAAAAGATATATACTCTAGAAACTCTATTTAAAAAGTCATACCAAACATACCCTAAAATATACCATTGTATCAAAATGTTTGGCTCTAAATGTATCAAATTAAATTCCGATAGTCAATAGAGATTAAGATATTAGGGTATATATATCAAGAGAGAATCATGAATTGCAGTAATTGTATTATATATTGCAAGATAAATGGCGGCAGATCTGAAGCTTGTAGTGGAATTCATTAATATTTGTCCTGAGGGCTGTTCTGTTAATTCTGCGCTAATCATACTACAAGTACCATTTTGCATGTCCACCACCTGTACGGTGATCTGGACCTGGCATCTGTTTTATGTTTGCAGTTTGGTTGCTTTTAATGCTGCCTTCTTACTTCTTAATTACAATTCTGACCTCAATATATTAATGGATTTTCTAGTTTGTACAGGAAACACCTACCTTTAATTTTAGTGAAAATATATTGCAACTTCTGAGGAAACTACACGAGTCCATTTTTGTTCATCTCCCTTAATTAAATAAGGGTGAGCATTACCCCCATCAAACTGAATACCAAGTGTCTCTAAGTTAACCCAGAGTTAACAAATATCCACAGTCGATAGAAATTTCATTAAATAAATGAGGGTAATTAAGTAAATTTGATAAAAAAAACTTAAATTAATTTTTTTTAACAATTATTAGATTAAAAAACTTACATTAAAAAACTTTAAAAAAACAAAAAATTAGAAATAAGAATTCTTCCCATTGTCTTCTCTCTTCACATCGTTTACAGCAGTTTCTCTCCGGCGATCTTCTCCAGCGCAACTCCGGCGGTCTCCTCCATCAGTGATCTTATGTCATTACACCAACGCCGTCTTCTTCTTCGGTTGTCAGAATCTGATCTCCAGCGGCGTTGATCTCTTCGGCTGCCAGAGGTTGGATTTGGGTGGCTTCTGGTGCGGATTTGATTTTTGGTAGGGTTGTTGATAGTGGGGTGGGTGTGGTCTTGTGGGTGTGGGCGTTGGAGTGGGTTTGATTTCTGGTGGTGATGGGTGTGATTGATGATTTATGGAGATGATGATGTGGGTGTTGATAGTGATGAACGGATGATGGTGTGGGTGATGATTTCTAGTGTTTATGCATACTTCTCACTATGCAAGTTGTGACTTGAACTAATTTATAGTAGTTGATGTTTTTCAATTTTATTTTTAGATGATGGTGTGCGAACAGAGTAGTGGCCGTTGGATTTGTAAATTTTTTGAGTGGTGGGTGGAGGTGGATTAGGTTTTGAGTGGCGGTGATGGTCTTTTGAGATGGATGGTGATGTTGATTTTCTGGGTTGTGTCTTGTTTTTTTCTTGTTTTGATGGTGATGAGAATTATTTGCATATTGTGTCAGATTGGTTTGTTTAGCATAATAATTAATAAAAACCAGATTTTATATGGGGGTAGATCATGGAGACTTGTAGTAGTATTTCTAGGCAGATTGGTGCTGCTGGTGTGATCCAGGGATCTTTTGAGCTTAATGTTGATGCAGTTATGGATCCTAGGAATGGCAGATTTAGTGCAGAATTGGTTGTGAGAGATGATATGAGTTTGGTTGTTGATGATGCAGCTTTGGTGTTTATTTAGGGATTTGTTTTTGTTCCGTGGACAGATGGTGTTGATATGGGAATTTTTTTTTTCAATTTCTGGTGTTTTTTTTAATCTCAGACTTTGGTGTAGTTAAGAAAAATAAATAATAAAAAATAAAAACAAGGGGTAAAATTGGTAAAATAATATTTGTTAACCCTTGGTTTATTTAGAGACACTTGGCATCCAGTTGGGATGGGGGGTAATACTCACCCCAGATAAAATGGGTGAGCAAAAATGAACTCAAACTGCACTATGCAATAACTTTTGCTTTTATTACATCAAAATCCCCTCACTTTCGTTAGTTTGATCACTAACCTTTGATTAACAGTACTTTAGGGGTACGTAAGAACATCTTCTTGAACATTAAATTAATTAATTAAAAAAATTAAAACAACATCAAAAATTTCTATAACGCATATCTCTTATTAACACCGGTTGTAGTCCATATTTTCTTCCACGTTAATATTAGGATGAGTTTCGAATAATCGAATCCCACCATATACATTTAAAAAATATACTAGTAGCTATTTGGGTTACATATGTGATATTTGATCTCCACGGCTATTATATATATAAATTAATTAACTTTTAATTTTTCGTGAACCATTGGATTAAAATCCAATTACTAATTATTTATAAGTTATAACAGCCCTTGTAATGTTTATATACAGTAGCATGACTGATGACCCTTGTCCTAGGGATTACAGAAAAAAGAAGTATTTCCAAATTTAACTTTTTAATTTTAAGAAGATAACGATTTTATGACCTAAATTTTCTTGTTGGTTCGGATAGCTATTCTACCATGGGATGAACCACCATATTTAAGTTAATTTTCTAGAAATATACAATTATTTAATGCATGCCATATTGCCATCCATGAAGTCCATTGTGAAACCTGAAACCTATATAGATATTGGTAGACTTTAATTGGAACCTTAGATCATCTCCAAGGCTATTATGCATTTGGAGAAAATGGAGTGTCACATAGGATAGATACTAAAAAAGTTAGAAAAACTCCCTCCAATGCAATTATCTAAGTTGAATATGGAGATGATGTGGCAAAAAAAAGAAGTTAGAGAATATAGTGTTGAGTTTCTAATTATAGAAACTCTCCTAGAAATGCTGACTAAGATTTCTAACTATTTCCACCAATAATATTAAAGCTCATTTAATGGTAAAATAAAAGAGGAGAGATAATGTAATAATTGTTTTATTATGATTGGTTAAAAAATACATACATATTTGACTTTAGATAATTGCATTGGAGATGTGAATATACATTTCTCTAAAAAAAAAATTTAAAAGTGGGCCCAGAGTTAATAGAAATGCTGATGTGGCACTAATTAGAAACTCAAAAATACATATTTGCATTGGAGATGCTCTCAATATTTCAAAATGGAACAATTTCCATCGGATCATACAATTATAAAGTAAATACAGAATTAAACCTTTTTTTTTCCACTTTATTGATCACTTTATAGGAAGTGAATATTCTTACTAAGCACAAACATTTAACTCGCTAGTTAATTAATTAGGATCCATTAATAATTGTTGAATATCGATTAAATTAACATCTAATCATAAAAGAAAATATCATATGATCAAGATTATTCTTTATTTTTATCTTTCATGCAGGTGTTTCTCTTACACTTCCGAGAAAAAAACAAAGCAGAGTATTCTAACTCTGACTAAATACATGGAGTTACAATTAACTTCCAAGCTACTTTTATTCTCTTAACCCCCATTTCTCCCATGATCTCCACCTCCACCACCCCCTCCTCCTCCTCCTCCGCCACCTCCACCTCCACCTCCACCACCACCTCCTCCACCGTATGAACCCCCAAAGCCAAAACCATATCCACCTCCTGCACCACCACTGCTGTCGCCACCGGAACCTTTCCCGCTTTGCACCACCTTTATGACCGTGCCCAGTACTACCAGCATTACCTTCATCATCATCATCGCAACCGCCATCACAACCTCCTTGTCCACCTGATCCAATAACTTCACAGCCTCCTCTGTCACCACAGTCTTCACCTTTTCCTCCACCATAACCGCCACAACTTTCACCATTTTGGCATCCATTACCTTCTCCCTCGTCATCACATTCTTTTCTGTATTTTAAACCTTTATCTTTTGTCGGCATGGTCATGGAGGTGGAGAGGCCAAAACTAGAAGAGAACAAGGATACTGCCACAACGATCAGAACAAAGTTCATAACACAAATTTGCTTCATTTTAATGTCTTGTTTGAATAAATTGGAAAAACAAGTACGTTTATATAGAGCATGACCACGAACACGAAGCATATTGTATATGCATAAAATTCATATATTTTGCATGGCCATGTGAATCTGAAAGATGGTATCTGTTGCTGCTCCCGTGAGAAGCAGACCTCGTGAACATGCAACCAATGCGTTTGACATTTTTGTTGTCTTTCAAGGTTTTTGAACTCACGTTTTTGTCTTTCAGGGATTTTGAACTTATGTGATATGAAATTAATAAATTGAATTTGGTGTCCATACATGATACATGTAGATTGCTTGCTCGTCTTTTATCATTGGAAGTTGAACAATAAGGACACCTATTTTTTGAGAAAATTAAGCTAGCATCATCCAGTGTTTGATGACAGCTAGTGGACTTTGGTAACTTTGGTTCATCTCAGTCACTCAGTGTATTGTAGTCTTGTAGATCGATCTTCTGTTGAAATCACATGTATGCATTGCGCACATCTTCTATTCAAATCAAAAGATCATGTTAGTTGAGATTAATTAAGATTGACCGACTAGTACTCATATCACATATTGTAACATGAAAGGCAGATGGATGTACCCTATACTTAATTTCTGAATCTAGCTAGAGATGCCCGTTAATAAATACGTTGTGGGTGGTTATTGCTAGGGGTGGGCACTAAGTTCGGAATCGAACCGAACCGAACCGAAAAAAAATGTTCGGTTCGGTTCGTATAATTATTTCGGTTTAAACCGGTTTAAAAATTGAAAACCGAAAAAGTTTTCGGTTCAAACCGGTTTGCTTTTCTGAAAACAGGTTTGAACCGATTAAACCCCTTATAAAACTATAAACAAAAACCCTAACATTTATAGTGTTCTTTCTCTTACACAACCACGCAACATCTCAGTTCTATTTATTTTTGGGGAGATATTATTATGTAGTGTACTCTTATTAACATATTTTGAACTTTATTTACGAGTTCGGATTTGGAATGTATTAACATGTTTTTTATATTTTGGAATGGATTTGTTATTAACTTATTATTATGTATTAATATGTTTTGGAATGTATTAATATGTTTTTTATATTATGTAAATGTTGTTTTGGCTTTGGGCTATTCAAATGGCCAAAATTAGGTCCATTAAACTATTCATTAATTTTAAAACAAATTAAAAAGACCTATTATGCTATCCGGCCCATTAGGCCCAAAACCAAATTGAACCGAACCGAACCGAATCGATTAAAATCAATTCAGTTCAGTTCGGTTCCCATTTTTTATTCGGTTTAAACCGATTTAATTTTGGATGAACCGAAATATTTTCGGTTCAGTTCGGTTTTGCCCAAAACCGAACCGAACCGAACCGTGTCCCACCCCTAGTTATTGCTATAGACAAGCAAGCGAAACTGGCATCATTAAATTTGGGAGAGCATAGCCGAGAGCTGCGGCTATGGCGACAAAGTTTTAAAATAAGTATAATTAACAAAAATAATTAAGATAAAAAATAAAAGAAAATAACTATATTTTTGTTAAGAAAAAAAATCGAGCGCACATCACTTCTTCGTAGAGATGGTAATGCACATCCCTTCCACATCTGATGGTAAGGGTTTCGAGTCCCACCGTACATATTTTACAAGCATGTGTGAGGATTTTTCTCCCAATTGGTAGGAGTAGTTTTTCGGGATGCCCATGTAGTGTCTTATCTTGGCAAGTCCCTACAGCCCTATTGTAATAGTTGTATATGTAATACTTCAAAAAAAAAAAAAAAATTGGGCCCCTCCAAGCCTTAATTAAAACAACCTGGATCATCTCCTCACCTTTTCTCTCCTCACTTTGTCCTCACATTTACAATCTATTGACACATGTCTAATATAGCAAATCAATGGTCTGAATTATTTCTATTAATTTTCAAGTTTTATACAAGTAAAAATAGAATTAATCCAAACCATTGATTTAAGTGAAGGACAATATGTGATGATGAGAGGATCCAAATTCTAATTAAAACTTAGGTGGGAGAAAATTTTCGATGCACCAGGTGCACCAGCTGAGTGGTGCACCCAGTCAACTGATATATTGACATATAAGCTTGTGTCATATAAAATAAAATAAAATATTCAGTGTGATAAAAGAGAAAAGATAAAATAATAATAGAAATATATATATTAAAAAATAAAAAAGTTGACACAAGTTATGTGTCAAAATATCAGTGACTGGGTGCACCATCCACCGATGCACCCGATGCATTGAAGATTTTATGGGAAAGTGGATACTACTTGAGATTTGAGGTGACCAAATGTTTTTCAATGTGGTTCATTCGTTTTGAGTTGACGATTTGATGCAACCATGATAAGTGATAAACATACGATTAATGACCCAAACCGGAGTAGATAGTTTAGTCAAACACCAACTCTAATTCTCAAAATCTTCTTATCTTTTAAAGTATTATATTATTAAATAATTTTGAGATTTTTTGGGAGTGGATAGACCCGAACCCACAATCTCATAATACAAGTATGATGATTTACCATCGGACCAACCGCATATCGTTATAACTATGTACATTTTGCAATGTTATTTATGTGACCATAATAATGTGCAACACGACCACCTCCAAAGTCTAGACGTCACAAGAGAGAGCGACGAATGATCAGATAATAATCTATCTTTTCATTTTAATGGTTTTATAAAACGAAACAAAAATTGGTATTAAGGAGTGGTTGGCTGTTTCTTTCCCACATGCATTTGTAAAATATCTCTCTCTCTGATATGTAATTTATTTATATATTAATCAATTATTTTGAGAAAGCCTAAAAACATTTATTTCAAAAATTAGCAAAATATGATGGAACAGTTATATAACGTTGAATATGCGTTTTGCTGTGGTATGCAATATTCAAACAAATTTATAAAATCTCAAGATGTACTCAAACAAGTATAAAACTAGTATATGACAAGTATGTGTATCGTTCCACAGAGATCGAACGATAGTTATGATTAAACTAATGCTTAAGTAAAAATGCAAGAAAAGTAAATTGATTTGTTTTTAAAGAGAAATAAAACTAAGATGCAAGCTAAGCTAAAATTAACTAAAATGTACTATTCTAAAAAGTATGAATATATGATATATGGATTAAGGAATTGATGAATTCAACTAGCAAACGATGGGTAAAGAATGAACTCATATTAATGATCATTAACTAATGTAACCACCCTAGGATGTGTATGATTGGTTATTTACCACTTGTGAGTGCCCAAACCATCATGTATAGCATTGACCCCCCACAATTGGTTATGCAATGAAAGAACATCTATCACATAAGGGACAAATCTCTTTGTTAAAATCACCAACCTATCATGTATAGTGTTGATGCTTAATCTATCACAAGCAACCAATCCTAGGATGTATAGTCTTAGTTACCCATTAAAGATTAGAATTAGGTGAGATTAATAAGTCTGGATCTCACTTGAGTCATGTACTATTGTTTGATACTTCTATTCAATTGAGCTTAGAGAGCCAAGCATCATGTATACTCAATTCTCTACACATATAATTTCTCAAACAACTCATGAAGAGAGTCATGTACAATCAAACACAAATTGCTTTTGAAATCAAGTAAAACATTGAATAGAACAAATTAGATAGATTTTAATAAAAGATATTGAGTTCATTACAAATACTCATATTTACATTTGAATCACATCAATCCCTTAATGGGATTTAGCTACTCATAACAAATGGAATACAATAATAAAAATGAGGGAAAATAGAAAAGACCCATGTAGAACCTTCTTTCTTCAAGCTCAAATCCACCTCCAATGTCCTTGTGAGTAGCAATTGATGAAGATGATGATGGGTTTTTTTTGGTGAAGTATTGAGAGAGAAATGTTTTTAAGATTTTGAGAGAGAAAGAATGAATGGAATGGGTGTATGGTTGTAGGTCCCTCCTTTGAAAAATCAGATATGAAACTGTTTATACTTCCATCAAAAACTAGGCCAAAATGCTGATGTGGCTAGCTGAGAATCCCGTATAGCACGGGTAAGGTACCCGTGTATTTACCTGTGCAATCTTCATTTCCTTCCTAACTTGTGCAATATGCACGGGTTAGTGCATGGGTTGGTGACCCGTACATTACCCATGCAATTGATCTTCGTCTGAGGTTTTGCTCCCTGGTCTGGTGGATTGCACGGGTGTTACCCGTGCAGTTATCCGTGCACTGAGATCTTTCCAAATTTAATCTTCCGGTGTACGGGTGATTGCACGGGTAGTGCACGGGTGTTCTACCCGTCCACTATTGCCTTCTTCATCTATTTTGTTCACCAACTAGTCCTTTTTGTCCCTCTTCATGCTTTTTTACCTAAAGCCTGCAATAACGACCAAAAGAGCCATAAATACATATAAAAACGCTCAAGAAAAAAACAAAAAGAAAGAGTATGAGGGCCAAAATGTATGACATTTTCGGCTAATCAAACGTGCTCTTATATACTTTTACTGATCGGTGAATTAGTAAATTTAAAAAAAATCTGATACTAAGGCACTTGGTTGAATTCATCCTCAAAAACCAGCTTGTAAGGAATGAGTGTCCAATGTGATATATACCTTGATTAATCCCTTACTTAGTCAATGTGGGATCCTAATATTCCACCACGCTTCCACAACCGTCATTTATGGCAGCCCATCTTTCCTAGATAGGTGACTCCTCAGACCCCTCTTTTTAGGGTAGCAGCCCTCTTCAGGTCGTCCCGTCCACGACGAATCCACTGCTCTGCGTGGTGTAAACTCTGATACCACTTGATACGAACTTACTGGGTAGAACTCATTCTTAAAAACCGGCTTGTAAGGAGAATGCGCCAAATAAATTATATACCTTTACTAATCCCATATTTATTCAATGTGAGGTCCTAACAAAATCACAGTCAATCTTCGCTTAAATTGACAATTGTGATGAACCAAAAATATCGACAGCATCTGCACATCTCTGCTCTCTAGGCATGTTTAGCAAATTGTGGGAGTTTTGATTAATAAGCCAAAAAATAAATAATCTACATAAAGTTCATGCTAATGGACCGTCTCCGTCTGCAAGGGAAGTCATTATAATGATTAACGAATCATTCATGAATCCAAAACTACAAGTGAGGTGAGTATCTTGTTGTGCTGGGTTTTAGCCAAGATCCATAACAAGTCCAAATATTATCATATTGGATTATCTTCAGAACATATTGGGTATTCCTAGATGATGATCTCGCTATCACAATTTTATTAACATTCCCCGTCTAAATGGGAATTGCACTAAATAGCAAAACAAAAAGTCCATAATACCCTAAAACATTATATGAAATATGTTTATAGTCTTTGTAGTATGAACATTTAATGGGTTTAGATTGCAATTTTATTATTTTATGATTTCTGAATGTGAATTATCGATTTTCTAGATCAAAGTTTCGATTGTCATTTTCCGTATGTATGTTTAGTTTTCCGGGTCTAGGTTCACTTTTGTGTTGAATTCACAAAGAAAATTGCACAACATCCCCTAGATTTAGTCAATATTGCACTTAGAAACATCTTTTGCCATAATTATACAAACATCCCCTAAAAATCGTTGACCACTTTTAGAGACTAAGAGTTGATGTTTGACTGACCCTAACTCAAAAAGTGACCAAAATGTCCATAGCTAGTTATTTCATTAGTAATAATATAAAGATTAAAGAACTTCACCACTGGTGGAGCTGGGGATAAGGAGATCTTCTTCAAATCTCTAAAAAATGGACGAAGAATTGCGCATATCTCTTTCACGGGAGGAGATCGTGCAAATATCCTCATATTTCTGGAAGAGTTCAGGCGATCTCCCCCAAATCAGAGCTGATCAGGATCTCTACCCATTGTCGGCAATGGAGTCCCTTCCACCACCAGCAGAGTTTTATATTCAATTTTGAAAAGTTTTGGATTCCCTTTAAAAATTTTATTTTAATTTTTTGTAGATTTTATAAAATTTAGGGTACTTTCATAAATTACTAAATGTTAATACCAAGAATTGTGTTAACTAGATTTGGAAGAGGAATTCTTAATACGGACTTCTTCTAGTGTAGATCTGCTTCTTTTAGGGTACTATTTGGTTTGTTCTTTGGAAAGGAAGCAAATCTTGGGATATATTAGCGTGTTCTTTGAAAGATATGAAGATCAAAAAATTTACGAGGTTTTGAATGGGTAAGAGATGGTGTAGACTAAGGTCGATCATCACTTTCTTTCTTTTAAAAATGGGAATTTATTTTTCAAAAGCATGGCTTCGTTATCTCTTTGTAGTAATGGAGAAAAGATTGAATATATTATTGAGACTCGTGGTCTATTTATAGTACAAATTCATGCAATTGGGTGGACAAATGTTTCATTTCTATTTGCCTACATTATTTTCCCTAAAATATTTCATAAGTTATGTCTGGAGGGAGGGAACCAAAATTTAACTCTGGCGCCACTTTTCTTGTTTCCTTTTGGGCCACCTCTTTTTGTTGGCGTGGGGCGTTGTTATTGATTCTTTGATGCTGGTCCATGGAAGTCTCTGATGGTCAAGCCTATTTTGTTAAGTACGTTGCAGAAGGTTGGTTTGGTCCTGTGAATTCTGTTATCTTTCCATTTCTCCACCTTTTTTGTTGTAGTTAGGACTCTACTCAAAAATTTGTGTTTATCTTTAATGCTGACGTCATTCCGATCTTCTAGATCTTTTTTACTTTTTAGATCGATGGCATGGTAGATTCATTACTCTTTCTTATGGGCGAATCTTGTTGTGAACGCAGACTATCCTCAGAGAGACCATTGATGATCTAGATCCTTCTGGTGGGGAGATAAAGCTAGTTCTCTAGTGAAGAGCCTACTCAGATTTTTCAGGAAAGTTTATTGACGTTAACAAGTCTTCAAGTCCTTTTGTGTTAAGCTAGTGAAACTTTAAAAAGGCTCGTTAATTCACATCAAAGTAGGCGAAGTGTGAGTGAACCTTATGGCTCTGGCTCCTGGAAGATTTTTAGCTTGTCATCATTTCTTTTACAATTACCAAGATGATGACGTCATGCTATCCGCAGCTCGGGCGCGTGCTTCCACCTGATTCGTTTTATTCCTGACATGTGGCTGCCTTTGACAAAATTTCTCTGAACAATTTTGTTTTTGTTTTTCTGAGGTATGAGAATCATCCAAGGGCCAGGGGCTCTTCTTAGGCTTCCTCATTTCTTTTTAAAAAAGAAATCTGAACACCTTTTCTATGTTATTTTACTTAGTCTGATAAAGAAAATGAGATTTCTCCCTCTGCTTTTCCTCAGTTCGTTTCCTCATTCTTTTCCTTCCTTTTTCCATTATTTCTTTGTTAAAAAAACATATTGAACCTTGCCTCTTGGAGTTTTTGGTTCTCTTTCTTTTGCAGGTGTTCTTTTGAGAGTGAGGTTCGAATCTTCTGCTTTTTCCTGGTTCAAATCTCTCTACTTTCTTCTGGTAATTTCTTTTCATCGGTCTTTCTTCTTTTCTTTAAATTTGAAGCAAATTTTTCCGGGATAGAAATATGTCTGAAGGGGATCTTTAGGAGTTGCTAGCTAATATGAACCTAGAAGTTTGTCCTCCTCATCCGTTAGTAATGAGTCAAATCACGTGTCGAAGACTTTGTCTTTTGGGGATATAGGAGATGATGGAGTTAAATCTTGTGTTTCTAGAGGCGTTTCATCTAGTTGCTCTGATGGGGGAGATAGAAAAAGTGTGGTAGTTCCTCTAGTGAGGATAAAGATAACCTTATTTTAGTTGAGACTCATGTTCCCTTGTTGACTCATGTTCCCTTGTAAAAGTGGAAAAACGCAGTTGGTTATAAGACATGAGGTGCACTTTCTAGTACTATGCTTTTGGATAAAACGAAACGTCGTCACTCTTCTGGAGATTTGGTTGCGTCTCCTAATGTGATTTCTTTTTTTATCTTCATTCCATACTCCTAAATTAGTGACCTTTGTACTCCCTTCTGCTGGGTATGACCTGCAGAATCTGAGGAAGGCGAACTTCTTATGCTTTTTTGTGCCTTTGATTAGGGGTTAAGGTTGCCTTTGCACCTTTTCGTGAAGAAAGTTTTGGCAGGTTTGGAGATTGCCCATTTCCAACGTCGGCCTTTGGCTTGATGAAACATTGTTGGCCTCTTCGTCCTGTGGATGGAGGATGACAAAGATTCTCCTACCCTAAAAGACTTTGTTTCCATTTATCAAGGGAACAAATCTGCCTCTACAATAACAGAAAAGACAATAGCAACACCTTTCCAAAAACCAGTATTAATAAGCTTCGAAAGATCTGTGACATCTTTCCTCCCCCTATTTTCCCCTTTACGGATAACTACCCTAGCAATCTTTTCCTCAAAACTACTAGTTATGTCAAGCAGATGAGGGCAAGAACTTAGAAGAACCAAAAACACAGGGAAAAAGAAATAATTTTTAACTCATTATCTAAAGGCTTGAGCCAAGACCACAAAAAGTAAATGAAGGCAAATGAAGTGCCTTCCTAGTTCAAAGAGGTACGAATCGACACTCTTTCCTGTTGCATCAGCGTAGTTTTTCCCCATGAACCATAAGCGATCACCAATTTCATCTTCCAGTCACCCTCAGACTTTTTACCTAGAAGAACAGGATTACAAGCTGGATGGGTGCACTTCAAATAAAACTGACCTAAGGTCGAGGCAAATTTGTTCCATTGATAAATGGAAACAAAGTCTTTTAGGGTAGGAGAAACTTTGTCATCCTCCATCCACAGGATGAAGAGACCAACAATGTTTCGCCAAGCCAAATGCCCAAACTGGAAAGGGGCATTCTCCAAACCTGCCAGAACTTACTTCACGAAAGGGTGCAAAGGCAACCTCAACCCCTGATCAAAGGCATAAAGAGGCAAAAGAAGATCGCCTTCATCAAGTTCTGCAGGGTAATAACCAGTAAAAGGGACTACCAAGGTCACTGATTTAAGAATATGGAACACAGAAGATAAAGAGAAAATCGTGTCAGGAGACTGCCGAATCTCCAAGAGAGTGACTACATTTCGTCTTATCCAAAAGCATAGCACGAGAAATAGCACATCGTGTCCTATAACCAACTGTATTTTTTCCCTTTTTCAAAGGAACGTGGGTCTAAACTAAAATAGGGTTATCTTTATCTTCACAAGAGGAACTGTGACACTTTTTCCTATCTCCTCCATAAAACCAACTGGATAAAACGCCTCTAGAAACACAAGATTCAACTCCAACATCTCCCATATCCACAAATGACAAAGTCTTCGACACGGGATTTGACTTATTACTAACGGAGGAGGAAGACAAACTCCTAGGTTCATATTTGCTAGCAACTCATAAAGCATCCCCTTCAAACATAATTCTATCCCAGAGAATTTTGCAGCAAATTTAAAAAAAAAAGAAATTACCCGAAGAAAGTAGAGAGATTTGAACTAGAAAAAAACAGAAGATTCGAAACTCACCCTCAAAGGAACCTCTGCAAAAGAAATACAACTAACAGCCCAAAAGACAACGTTTGGTACGTTTTTTTTACAAAGAAAACATGGAAAAAGAAGGAAGAGAATGAGGAAATGAACTTGAGGAAAAACGGTGGGAGAAATCTCGTTTTCTTTCTCAGACGAAGCAAAATAACCTAAAAAAACGTCCAAAATTCTTTTTTTTTTTTAAGAAAAGGGGAAGTCTAAGAAGAGCCCATGGTCGTTGGATAGATCTCACGTCTTAAAAAAAATTAAAAAAAAGAGTTTAGAGAACTTTTGTCAAAGGCTGTCGCATGTCAGGAATAAAACGAATCAGGTGGAAACACGCGCCCTAAGTTGTGGATAGCATGACACCATCATCTTGGTAACTGGAAAAGAAATGATGAAAAGCTAAAAACCTTCCAGGAGCCAGAGCCATAAAGTTCACTCTCACTTCGCCTACCTTGATATGAAATAACGAGACATTTTAGTGTTTCACCGGCTTAACACAAAAGGACTTGGGGACTTGTTAACGTCAAGAAGCTTTCCTGAAAAAATATGAGTAGGTCCTCCATTAGAGAACTAGCTTTAATTCCCCATCAAAGGATCTAGATTAGCAACGGTCTCCCGGAGGATCATCTGCGTTCACAATAAGATTCGCCCATATGAAAGAGGAAGGAATCTGCCACACCATCGGTCCAAAAGGTAAAAAAGATTTAGAAGGTCAAAATGACGTCAACATTAAAGATAAAAACAAATTGTTGAATAGAGTCTTATCTACAACAAACAAGGTGAAGAAAAGGAGAGATAACAGAATCCACAGGACCACACCAACCTTCTGCAACGAACTTAACTAAATAGGGAGGGAAAAATCCCTATACAGCTCAACCATCAGAGGCTTCCATGGACCAACATCAAAGAATCAATAACAACGCCCCACATAAGCAAAAGGAGGTGGCCCAAAAGGAAACAAGAAAAGTGGCGCCAAAGTTAAATTTTGGTTCCCTCCCTCAAGACAAAATTTATTTGGAATATTCTAGGGGAAATAATGTAGGCAAATAGAAAGGGGACATTTGTCCACCCATATGAATTTGTACTATAAATAGACCATGAGTCTCAGTAATATATTCAAGCTTTTCTCCATTATTGATGCATGAGATATTATTAAAGATTTTCATGAAGATTTTAGATTTCAAAAATATTTCTATAGTTAATAAATATTATTTTATTTCCATTTATTATGTATCTAATTAGGTAGTTACTTATTTTATAATTTGATTTTATTAAATCAAATCTTATTTCCTTATCAGATAGGTTTTTAATGTTTTAGAGTTCTAGTATTTTTAATTTCCATTGTTATCTCAATTATCCCTTTTATAAGGAAATTGATAATTTTATTGTTTTACTAGTTATTTTAGGTTTCTTTTAGGATTTTATTTTTCCTATTTAAAGATGATGTACCATAACAGGGATTTCAGTTTTTGATGATGAATAAAAATTTGAGAGAGAGCATCTCTTTTTTATCCATTTTCGGTACCTTTGCGAGGGTCAACGAATTTGAAGCCTATTATTCTGGTATTTGTGCGCAGATCAACAGATTAATAGTAGGGTTCGCTTCCGGTAATGATTGCAGGAGATATTATTGAAGATTTTCATGAAGATTTTAGATTTCAAAAATATTTCTATAGTTAATAGATATTATTTTATTTCCATTTATTATGTATCTAATTAGGTAGTTATTTATTTTATGATTTGATTTTATTAAATCAAATTTTATTTCCTTATTAGATAGGTTTTTAATGTTTTAGGGTTCTAGTATTTTTAATTTCCATTGTTATCTCAATTATCCATTTTATAAGGAAATTGAAAATTTTATTGCTTTAATAGTTATTTTAGGTTTCTTTTTAGGATTTTATTTTTCCTATTTAAAGATGATGTACCCTAACAGGGATTGCAGTTTTTGATGATTAATAAAAATTTGAGAGAGAGCATCTCTTTTTTATCAATTTTCGGTACCTTTGCGAGGGTTAACGAATTTCAAACCTATTATTATTGTATCCGTGTGCGGATCAACATATTAATAGTAGGGTTCGTTTCAGGTATTCTTGTGCGAATCAACGGATCTGAATCCGTTACCCTTTATTTTATCGATTGTTGTTTGCGTTGAATTTTCCGCTGCATCAGTTGGTATCAAAGCCATCGAGTCTACCGTTATGCTAGGCTCATCGATCCACAAACCATAACAAACTACTATCTCCATTAGATTTTCACCTTCCATATTTCTAAAAAAAAAAAAAATCAAATCAAATTCCCATGAATCCCCAAAACAAAATTTCCTCCTACCATTCATTGTTTTTCGATGACGATTATGTGTCGGACCCGGTTATCGTTGACTTCGATAAGCCGCCAATTTTCGATGAGGAATATGTGATGAAACCTGTTATCGTCAATTTCGATAAGCCACCGAGCTTCGATGAAGATCTGTTCCAGAACGAGCATGGGAGGAACTCAATTTTTGAGGATTATTTCGACGATGTCTCCATGTTTCATCATTCAACGACATCTCCAATTTATTTATTCCTCAAAGCTGTCAAAATTCGAGGACGAATTTTCTCCAACCTGGAGAGAATGATGCAGGAGATATTATTGAAGATTTTCATGAAGATTTTAGATTTCAAAAATATTTCTATAGTTAATAAATATTATTTTATTTCCATTTATTATGTATCTAATTAGGTAGTTACTTATTTTATAATTTGATTTTATTAAATCAAATCTTATTTCCTTATTAGATAGGTTTTTAATGTTTTAGAGTTCTAGTATTTTTAATTTCCATTGTTATCTCAATTATCCCTTTTATAAGGAAATTGATAATTTTATTGCTTTACTAGTTATTTTAGGTTTCTTTTAGGATTTTATTTTTCCTATTTAAAGATGATGTACCCTAACAGGGATTTCAGTTTTTGATGATTAATAAAAATTTGAGAGAGAGCATCTCTTTTTTATCCATTTTCGGTACTTTTGCGAGGGTCAACGAATTTGAAGCCTATTATTCTGGTATCTGTGAGCGGATCAACAGATTAATAGTAGGGTTCGCTTCCGATATTCGTGCGCGAATTAACGGATTCGAATCGGTTACCTTTTCTTTTATCGATTGTTGTTTGCGTTGAATTTTCCGCTGCATCAATTATTACAAAGAGATAATGAAGTCATGCTTCTGAAAAGAAATTTCCATTTTTAAAAGAAAGAAAGAGATGGTCGACCTTAGTTTGCACCATCTCTTATTAATGCAGCGGAAAATTCAACGCAAACAACAATCGATAAAAGAAAGGGTAGCTGATTCAGATCCGTTGATTCGCGTAAGAATACCGGAAATGAACCCTACTATTAATCTGTTGATCCGCGCACGGATACCAGATTAATAGGCTTCAAATTCGTTAACCCTCGCAAAGGTACCGAAAATGGATAAAAAAGAGATGCCCTCTTCTCAAATTTTTATTAATCATCAAAAACTGCAATCCATGTTAGGGTACATCATCTTTAAATAGGAAAAATAAAATCCTAAAAAGAAACCTAAAATAACTAGTAAAGCAATAAAATTATCAATTTCCTTATAAAATGGATAATTGAGATAACAATGGAAATTAAAAATACTAGAACCCTAAAACATTAAAAACCTATCTAATAAGGAAATAAGATTTGATTTAATAAAATCAAATTATAAAATAAGTAACTATCTAATTAGATACATAATAAATGAAAATAAAATAATATCTATTAACTATAGAAATATTTTTGAAATCTAAAATCTTTAAGAAAATCTTCAATAATATCTCCTGCATCATTCTCTCTAGGTTGGAGAAAATTCGGACTCGAATTTTGACTGCTTTGAGGAACAAATAAATTGGAGATGTCATTGAATGATGAAACATGGAGACATCGTCGAAATAATCCTCAAAAATTGAGTTCCTCCCATGCTTGTTCTGGAACAAATCTTCATTGAAAACTAGTGGCTTATCAAAATTGACGATAACAGGTTCCGTCACATATTCCTCATCGAAAATTGGCGGCTTATCGAAGTCAACGATAACCGGGTCCGACACATAATCGTCATCGAAAAACAATGAATGGTATGAGGAAATTTTGTTTAGGGGATTCATGGGAATTTTTTTTTTTTTTTTTGGAGAAATATGGAAGGTGAATATCTAATGGAGATAGCAGTTTGTTCTGGTTTGTGGATCGATGAGCCTAGCACAACGGTAGACTCGATGGCTTTAATACCAACTGATGCAGCGGAAAATTCAACGCAAACAACAATCAATAACAGAAAGGGTAACCGATTCGAATCCGTTGATTCGCGCACGAATACCGGAAGCGAACCCTACTATTAATCTGTTGATCCGCGCACAGATACCAGAATAATAGGCTTCAAATTCGTTGACCCTCGCAAAGGTACCGAAAATGGATAAAAAAGAGATGCTCTCTCTCAAATTTTTATTAATCATCAAAAACTGAAATCCCTGTTAGGGTACATCATCTTTAAATAGGAAAAATAAAATCCTAAAAGAAACCTAAAATAACTAGTAAAATAATAAAATTATCAATTTCCTTATAAAAGGGATAATTGAGATAACAATGGAAATTAAAAATATTAGAACTCTAAAACATTAAAAACCTATCTAATAAGGAAATAAGATTTGATTTAATAAAATCAAATTATAAAATAAGTAACTACCTAATTAGATACATAATAAATGGAAATAAAATAATATTTATTAACTATAGAAATATTTTTGAAATCTAAAATCTTCATGAAAATCTTCAATAATATCTCCTGCATCACTTACCCATTCAAAACCCCGTCAATTTTTCGATCTCCTTATCTTGTAAAGAACATGCTAATACATCCCATGATTTGTTTCCTTTCCAAAGAACAAACCCACCACAAACCAAATAGTACTCTAAAAGAAGCAGATCCACACTAGAAGAAGTGCTTATTAATAGTTCATCTTCCAAATCTGGTTAACATAATTCTTGGTGTTAACAGTAAATTTTTAGTTATTAATTATTGAGTAAAAGACATGTTTACCCTCAATTCAGTTAGTTAACGATTAGTCAACGAATTGTAGGGATCTTTGTGCAATTATGACAAAATTTACCGCTGAATGCAATGTTGCCTAAACTCAGGTGAAGTTTGTATAATTTGCCCAATTTTAGAAACGTGGAATATCCTTGATTGCTTGACATATTGCATAATGTCAAGGTGCCCTAAAACAAATTCAAAGGCTTCGATGATGGCGGGAAAGGGATACGATATAAAATTTTGGGTCGAAAATAAGCCTTATAATTCATAAATAATTGACCGGAAGAGAGAGAGAGAGAGAGAGAGAGAGAGAGAGAGAGAGAGAGAGCGAAAATGGAGAGACGATGCTCAAGCAACGAGCTGCACAACCTAATAGAAGCCATCAAATCTTCAGAGGTAAGCTTCCTTTGAACTCTCACTGATCACAATATCCAATTCGATTTGACTCTCAAATCCTTCAAAATTTTGCAGGTTGTCGAGAATCGTATTGAACTGCTCACTCAATTGAGAGATTTAGACTTATCGGAGAATTCCGATCTCAGTTATCTCATCCAATGTCTAACTGTATCCTTCCCTTCACTCCTTAAATTTATGTGTCAATTTCGTGATGATCTTGTTTTTGTTACCTTAACGAGGAATTTAGACGTTTTGGGAGGATTTTACTTGTTTGGATGTATCACAGTGCATGTTGAACAAAAATATTTTACACGTTGCCGCAAAATATATGGATTCAGACCTCTCTGGCTGTTTGTTACAGTTTCTCCAACTTGGAGTGAAGGTATGGCTGTTTTCTTTTTCGCGGTTTTCATGTTGTCATTGAGTCTGTACTATTGTTTCTTAACTTGTGTGTGTATGTGTTAGGCGAGCGTCTGGTGTGGAAAGCATCTGAAGATGACTCGTATGTCAAAAGAGGAGTCTCAAGAGGAAGAACATTGCAACCTCTTTTTTCAGGTACAGGGCTCGCACTCATGAAACCTTTAAGTTTTTGAAGCCGTTTTGATTGATTGTTCTTTTAAGACTTTTGATTTTGTTGCTAATTAGATATGTTCACTGACTGTGCATTCACCATTATCTAATTCATACTCCATTTGTTTCTTATTTTTCGTAATTAATTTGTAAATAATTGTGTGGTAGGATAAATTTGTTAAGTTATATATTTGATTTAAGTTGCACCTAAATACCTAATCAGCTTTATCTTGAGTTGCCACCAAGTTGAATGATTAATTATATTTGTTGATGATTGTATCTATAAATTAAAACATGGTTATTTGGTAATAGCAATAGAAGTGGATCCTGTTTAAACTTTCTGCTACCGCCATATGGTTTTTGAATGGATTCATAGTACCAATAAATGTAGATCTGTTCATTATCTGAATCCAGATGTTGTTATGTATGTGTATGTCCACACCTTTTATCCATTTGTGAATTGGAAGGTCCATTCTTTTGTCACATTCCTTTTTACATACGTAGGCAATAGCATTGGCTTTAGCAGGAATTGGTCATAAGCAAGAAAGTCATCGAGGAGCAAATTATAGTTTGTTATTGTGTGTATCTGATATCGTCTTCAGTGCCTCAATATTACTTCTTTGCTTCAAGCAAACATAGTCACTTGTGGTTAGCTTCCTCATTGTTGTACAGCTTGTAAAATATTTCTACAATCACTCTCTTCTCAATGAGAATCTTACTTTCTTGCTAAGGTTTTTCTTTTCGGTCCTATTTTTTTTTTTTTCTTGTCTGTAAAAATGTGGAGTTTGTGCAAACACAGAACATGTACATTTGCATTTTGTTTAATTTTTGAATCTTTAGATAGACCTGTCTTGAGCATGATCTTCTGTCAACTGACAATGTGCTAAATAACTCACATATCATAAAATTTCTTTGACGGATTAATCTTATCATTTGCAGCTGCTTATGGACTTCTTCAGCTATTCTGCTGCTAGTTTTTTAGCTCTTACAAGATATCCTGTTTCAAACAATGAAGAATCAATGTCTATTGTAGAGAAATTCACTCTGGAACAGTTAAATTTAACAAAAGATGCAATATCAGATAGTAAGGTAATTAGCTTTCATTTCTTGTTTCAATTGCTTATTGATCCAGGAGCTTGTACTTCAGCAAGTTGATATACGAAACTAATATTTTATTTTACTTGCTAAATTCTGTTTTTCTCATGTCTGGCACAAATTGCTGCTGAAGCTGGCACTTATCTCATGTTGTACTTTTTTTTTAATTGGTTCTCTGAGGGGATAACTTGGTTTGTTTAGATCTTTTGCATTGGAGTAAGAGGGAGGGTCTATGAACTAATCCTCCTGACACCAACCTTGGATGGGGATTCAATCAATTTGTTTTTGTGCATAGCGTGGGTTGGGGTGTGGTGTGGTAAAAGGAAAATACGTATCATTTGCTCAGAGAAATCTTTTAATGTTAAAGTTAGTGATAGATGCAGCATGTTTGATGAAATTCATTGTTTTTTTCTACTTCAACCATGCATTTTGAATTACACAAATTTCAAATTAAAATCTAAGGAAGATTATATTTTAGATTGTAATTGTGCAAACAAGCTCTCAAACTTGACTTACTGATGATTTGATTCACATATTAGGTGATCCAAGTTGAGACATTTAAGGTCCTAATTCTGGACAACTGAGCCTTAAATATGTACTGAAAATTAGTAAAATTTGGCTCATGAAATTGAGACATAACTAGGATTAAGACCGAGAGGTATAGTGATATCTTACCTAAATTCTCTCATTTTTATAATGAGGAATGGCTACTTTTTTCTGGTCATATATTTGTTTTGAACCATTCTCACATGAGTTAATTCCATAAATCAAGTTCAAGATTGAGGTATAGCATGGCTTTGTGATGTGCTTGTTCTAGTAATTTATATAGGATTTACATAATAACATGTGAGTTAAACATGAGCACTTTTCTCGAGCCCGACTTTGCATCTTTTTTTTTCCCTTTAGTTATGCTTGAAGCCTTGAACAGATCTAGAGGCCAAGGTTATATAGTTCAGCCAGGCTCTTTTGCAGTTTTATTGAATTTAACATGTATTGTGGGGCATAATTGGAATTTTTTTTCTGTATAGTCCATTAGCTGTTACTCATTTGAAAATCCATTAAGCAGATATTATCTTGAAGTCATTTTAAAGGTTACCCTTCCAGTTTCAATTATCCTCTTATATGTACTTGATGTTTATCCTCTCCAAACTAGTGGATGGAACAACCATCATAGAAGGCTTCTTCCTTCTGCCCTTTGTTCTTTTTTGTTTCTTCTACAAAGAGATTCTTAGTTTCCTGAAAATCATTTTATATTTTTTAATTATATTAGAGCTCAACAAAGGAATTATTTTCTTTCACTTAATACAATGTTAAGTAGACACTAATTGATGAGGGGGATGAAAACTTTCATTCTGTTTGTGCTTCTTAGAATAACTGATGATTCTAATGGGTGTTCGTTGATGAAAACACGTTTTTGAAGCAGGCAATCAGTTCGGCAGGCTTGGATATACTAAAGGTTGCACAAGCGGTCATTGATGTTGTTATAAGACTTTGCAAAGATTATTCCATAGTTGTTAACTGGGAGTCTTGTGATGCAAGATATGAGAAAGTTAAAATTGGCATAGACTGTGAAGAGCATGTGATTGTGAATCATGTTGCAAATATAACAAAATGTGCAATAGAAAAATTGTCTGAATTAGGTGTCCTAGCAGCAAATGGTGGTGGGAGCCTGGTGACAATTCTTAATGTGTCATGGAAAGGTGTGGTTAACTTGCTTCAGCTTGGTAAGGGTGAGTTAGCTGTAAAGGTGAACGTAGCTGATATTATCGTGACATTAATTTCACTGGCCAATGAATCTCTCAGATGTGGTGTTGAGGCTTGGTCTTCTGCGCAAAAGGAAGCCATTTCTGTAAACGAAGCTAGAAGGACATTCGTTCCGGTGAAGTTTTACCTGATTAATGCAATAAAGATATCTTCCCTATTTCCTAGCCAAGCAGTTATGGTATACAAAGAGATAACCCTCTGTGTACTTATTATCTCCACTTTGAGAATTTCACTGAGCCATGAAAATTTTTTAAAAGCTGCCAGTGAAGTGTTGGTTGAACTTCTGGAGAAATCATCCTTGGAATTACTTAATTCCTTACTGAACTCAGATCTGGTCAAACAAGAGCTCAAGTTTGAAATGCTGAACTGGTTATTTGCCAAGGAATGTCGCTCAAACTCTATCCAAGGTGATCCAAGTAATAGGACAGCTTCAACTGATGAAATCTTTTCCGTGAGTTGTGAAGCTATGCCTGGGGGAAAGGTTTTATTGCCTGGTCGAGTTGCATTGTTTCTTAGCTTTCTGATGTATTCTCCTGATCTTGAAGAAGATGTGAAACTTGCAATAACCAGAAAACTTGGTTGGTTCTTGGACACATTAACGGATGAAGATTTATATTCTTCCATTCTTGTTTCACAAATCCCAGTATTATATAGTTCTGGAAAAACTTTGGAACTAGTATGGGAGCCTCTATTTTCAGCTCTTTTGCATGGTTTGAAAACCTTCATGATTGTGGTGTCCTCATGTCAGGCTTGGGAGGAATTGATGTCTTTTCTGCTTGACAATTTTTTCCATCCTCACTTTCTTTGCTGGGAGATTGTAATGGAACTTTGGCGCTTTTTAGTGTGCCATGCTGAGATGGACTTGGTGAATGATATTATTGACAAACTTTGTGTAATGATGAAGTCATTGGTATCTTCGGAATCGGTTTTTGTTCCTGGTTCTGCAGTGAGAAAAATGGCAAGATCAATTTGCATACTTCTTACACATTGTAGGCAGTCTGTTGTAGACCAAGTTTACAGCATCGTTGTTGGTGATGACAATTCTCAATCATCTTCAATTATGTATGTAGCTCTGCTCTTGGAAGGTTTTCCAATGGATTCTTTGTCAGATAACTTAAGAAATTTTGCCAAACAAAAAATCATTACTGACTATTTCAGCTTCATTGAGAGGATAGATGACAAATCCATATGTGCCCCCTGTTCTGGTGCATTTGGGGTCCCGGTTTTTGCTCTATCTGCTTCCTTGCAGTCACTGTAAGTAAATCCTTTTTTGTTGTGCACGGCATATGACGTGTTCCAAATTGAAAACCATCTCTTCGTTCCATCTGATTTTTATTTCATAGCCCTAAAATTTGTGCAACAGTCCTGTATTATTTGCTGGCAAAACTAACTTTTGTATTTGATTGTAAATTACAATAAGTGAGTACTATTAGCTTTTTGATTGACTTCGCACTGAAATTATTAATTATTTGATTGATTTCCTGAATACATAATCTATACCTCATTCCCTGGCTAGCATTGCTTCTCTCCTGCTCTAATTATTAACAGGATCTCCCTCTTTTCCATTTCCAAAAATCTCAACACCTTTTATTCTTCAAGCTTCTGTACTTTTTGACCATAATTTTCTTGATGACCTCTGTTGTCAAAATTAGACTCGGTGAGATGATTTCTTAACTAATGTGCCTAAGTCATATATTCGTGTAACAGTACTAAATGATGTTATATGTTTTGTAGCCAGGTCATCATATCTGATATTGACATGAAGACCCTCAAGTTTTTAGTAGCTACAATTCGTAGATACAGACATCTAACGGACAAACTGATGAAGGACCATTATCGTAAACTTTTGAGTGAAACACTAGGGATCATTTCAAATATGAAGCACCTATATATATCTGATGAGATGGATGAAGTCATCTTTGAGCTTCAAGACCTGTTTATCTCAGGCTCAGTAGTCTCAGATGTTCAATTTTATCAATGTAAAGCAGAACTGGCTCTTTTCCTGACCGGGATTGCTAACATAAAGATGTCTGAAAGCGATGATTGTGCAAAGAGTGTGGCTGTGTGGGAGTTGTACCATATGGCCTTGAGAGAGCGGCACTGGGCTCTTGTTCATCTGGCACTTGCAGCATTTGGATACTTCGCTTCTCGTACCAATTGCACTCAGTTATGGAAATTTGTGCCCCAAGATGCAGCTCTTTCATATGATTTGGTGTCAGGTAATGAGCCAAATGAGGGGAGATTTATGTCTGAATTTAAGGTATTTCTGGATAAGGAATTGGCACTTGTCACAGTTGCACATAGTTCTGAACAGCTTGAGTTGCTTGTGAAAGAAGGCCTGATGCTGAGGGAAATCACTGAAAAAGTTTCGAATATTAAATTAGAACCTACAGGCTGTGAAAACATGGAAACTGATGGTGAAATCCAATGTAATAAGAGAAGAAAACTTCCTGATGGAATAAGCAAAGGAGTGGAATTGCTGCAGAATGGATTGAAGTTTATCGGTGATGGGATTTCCCAGTGGCAGCAAAATCAGTCCGAGTCCATTGAACTTCAGGACAAGTTCTTGACTCAACTCTCTTGCCTTGAAGATGTGATTTCTCAGATAGTTGGCATGACTAATAGTGGTTAAGTTGTGGTTTTCAGCTCTTTTGTCCACGATCACTTGAGGTCCAAGGTACTGAATTCATGCTGTATGACGGTTTGAGGAATAATGTATATAACTGAACGAATTTCTAAGCCGGACATTGCCTTCTCGGCTGGGTTAGATGGATTGCTGCAATTGAAAATTATATGCTCCTAATTCTTGTTTCAGCAATAGCCTTTTCCAGCCCAGTGGTTGTGACTTATGAGTAGTTTCAATGTGAATATCAATTTAAGTCTATATCATCATCGTCTTTGAAATACAAGAATTTTGGTTTAAAGAAATTCTGAATTCAAATTTCAACCTTGTAATGCCACTACATGTCTACATGAATGGTTGATATGTAGCATAACTTTAATTTTCTTTGTATCGTGTCATTTTGACACACTGTGTTCTTGTTTTTGGCAAGGGCCAATTATGGCTCTAGGATTGTGACTAGTTTCTGCCGTCAATACATAGGTATGGACCGTCTGGTATTGGTAGTGCATTGATCTTGCAATATTACTAGACAGATTTTGCTACTGTAAAGGTTCACTATAATACGAGAGGATACAAAACTTTTATTAATTTCCATTTTCTCTATTTTTTTATTTAAAAAGTTTTGATTTTTCTAAACCATTGGATACTGTATTTGGGTTTCAATCTAGTGGACATGATAATCTTACCCTGTAACCCTACAATGGTAACATAATTCGAGATTTTTGAAGAACTATGAAGTGTCAAGATCTAAGGTGGTTTTGAGAGGTCTAACGTGATGGACTTTATCTCTATATAAGAGATGATGTGGCTTATGAGAAGCAATTTCCACGGCCCTAGTGAATAGTGATATATCATCTTTTTCACGACTTGCTCATTTTCAGTAGTGAATAGTGATATATCATCTTTTTCACGACTTGCTCATCATTTTCAGTGATTTTTCATTGCAGACATAGTTCATCGTGAATCTTTACGAGGTTGTTGTTGATGGTAGGGTACTAGGGTAGCCGTGTAGGGGAGGGCAGGGGAGGTGAATGTAATATCTTGAATTTTATTTCCATCAGTAATTAATTTGTAACTTTAGGACAAGTTAGTGCAATTTGCTTGTTAAGATCTAAAAGGACCTATTTTAAAATCGGGTAAATTGTATAAACATACCTTGAGTTTAGGTGTAATTACAGCTATATTCAATTCTTTAATTTTTTTAATCTAAAATTACATAAATATACCCTATCATTAGTGATGTTCCGTTATAACTTAACACTGAAGGGCAAAAAAGGTCTTTTGACTTTTTAATAAGATAAAATTATTATTAATTATATATACAATAGTAATTAATTATATTTAAAACAAGGAAAATGGATGAGACCTTCCTTCCATCTCCTGATTTCCATCAAATAGATGAGATTTAATGAAAAAGTAATTTTTTTAAGATAAATTAAAAAAAAAAGATAAAGATATTGAATAACTTCCGTTTTTACTTCCAATTGCTCTTTGTATTTTATCATTAATCAAACTGAACAACACAAGATCCACATTACAAATATTTAACAATTAAACAATATCTAACCAAATTCAGAATTCTTTCAAAAATAAAATAAAATAAAAACCAAACTCAGAAGAAAAAAAACCAACAACATTGAATTCCAAGTAAGGATGAACTCCAAAATTCCAAGACAATGAAATGCAACAAATCCTAAAAAAAGGTCCTCATATCAGCTAAGAGCTATACCAAAACACACAAAACCACACCCACTTCATTATGTTGTGTTTCTACTTCTCTTGAGTGGTGTAGGCTAGTACAACACTACACCACTGATGAAATAAAACCAGAAACTCAAACTTTTTTTTAAAAAAAAACACAAAATGTCATGCTCTAACTCTCCACCACCAGTGAATGGCTTAGCTTCAAGAGTGGGAAGTCTTCTTCGATGGACAACAACTTCAATCTCCTCCGCCATTGGCGAATGACGACTCTCCTCCAATTTTCAAGTGGAAGATGTTGGTCTCCTCCGACTGGAGGAGATCGACATGGATCTCCTCTAAGAAGCTAGATCTCCTCCAATCGGAGGAGAACAACGTCAATCTCCTCCAGTCGAAGGAGATCCACACCAATATCCTAACGGTAGGAGATCAACGTCTCCCACCTGAAAATGTGCCTCCTCCGCTGGTAAAGATCTCCAGTTCTTTTTTTTTTGGTTGTGATAATGAAGTTCACCAACTGTTTCAAAAAAGTTCACTGGATTTTTTATGGAGATTTTTAGATTTGTTTAATAAGTCTGAATTTTTCCAAATTTGCTTTTTTTTAAAGAAAAAGTATTATATTATTTAATTGATTTTTTTTAAAAAGTTAATTAAATTTATTTTGATATAATAATATTAAAATGAATGATAAAATAATAACTCAGGGCATTTTAGACTTTTTAAAAGCAATAAGATAGTCTAATGTTAAAAATAACTATCGACCACTAACTGAAGGGTATATTTATATAAATGTTGAATATAGCTGCAATTACACCTAAACTCGGGATATGTATTTGCAGTTTATCCTTTAAAATCAGATGGGTTTATTTGCAATTAAGTCAAATTTCAAGGGCGTAAATGAGATTAATTCTAAAACAAAATATTATGATCATCTCATTGACCAGTTAAAAAAAACAAAAAACAAAAAACAAAAAACAAAAATAATGATCATTCCATTGACCCATTTACTCCACCAAATAAAATAAGATCCTCTCCCGCGTGCATATCAGATTTTTATTTGTCTAATGAGGAAATCTATTGATAGTTAATTCAGATTGTATTTTCAGGTTTTTAGGAATCTAAAGTACTCAAAAGTTGGCAAATGGCAATTAGAGATAGGGCATACGGCAGTTCGATCTAATGAATTTATCATGATTCAAGATCTGATTTGACCTGATTGGATCAAAGAAATTGTAATTCCGATTCAATTTTATAGCGGTATCTGATCCGATCCGATCTGATTATAAAATACTTCAATCCAATCCGATATGATCCAATGGATCGAATTAATATAAAGTCATTATTAATATATAAAAGTTATAATCTGAAATAAATAAAATCAAATAAATTATTCAAACATTACTAATTCATTCAAATAAAATTAACATTAAAAAAATATATAACATAACTTGAAAACTTTATATAATTAAAAAAGTTTATAATCATTAAACATCAACTCCAAATGTAAACTTGATAAGCCGTAATGTTGACGAAGAAGAATAGAAAAAAAGAAGATGTAATGTTGATGAAAAAGAATAGAAGAAAAGAAGATGGTGGATTGTTGGCCGTAGAGAAATTGAGAAAGAAAACCAAAAATAATAATATTAGAAATTGTATTTGGGTTGGGCCTTTACATTAGAAAGCATTGGATAAAATAAATTGTCCAATATAAAAATAAAGCCTAATATTTTAGGCGGATTCGGCGGTATTTCAAACGGAAATCCAAGATTCGATCCAATCTAATGAATTTTAGAATTTATGATCCAATCCGATCCAATCACCTCCGTGGATCTGATCCAATCCAATGGATTGGGTTCGCTCCAATGGATCATATTGGATTAGATTGAATCTTGCACACTTGTAATTACAGATTTGAAAATTAAATGCCAAAAGTGTATTTTTAGCAAAACATATCTCCATCCTCCTTTGAAAATTAAATGCCAATAGCTTCTCATGAATCATGACCTTATTTATCTCACAAAACATATTCTATTTAAAGCCGAATAAGAACACTTGTGTGACCATCCACTGAGAAAAAAAATTAAAAACCAAAAACCAAAAAAAAATAACAGAGACATGAGTCCTTTCAAAACTTATGCAGTGCTACTGATTTTGGCAATGGCAACTTCAATCTCCCCAGTTGCTCTTAGCTTCGAAGTGTTCATCTTCAACATCTTGGGGACCGACACTAACCTAAATGTTCATTGCAAATCGAGCTTCGAAGATTTGGGCACACATGTACTGGAACGCGAAGCTCATTTCAATTGGACATTCGACATTGGCAAAGGTTCGACTGTCATCTACGAGTGTGACATGAGTTATGACAACGTTTCGGGACATTTTACGATGTTTGATGAACAAAGAGATGCATCAAGGTGCGGTGATCAAAAGTGCTTATGGAAAGTGCAACAGGATGGAATGTATCTCTACATCAAGGCACATGATGCTTATGAGAAGCAATTTCCCTGGTCATAAATAATTAAATATTAGTACTGCTAATTAATGTTAATTAAATATAAATAATATATAATAAAGAATTATTGCATAATGCATATACATTACTTTCTTGAATGGAGGGCATGCTTAGATGTTGATTGTTTGTTCTGCAAGTACAATTTGACAACTAAAAAGAAGATAATTTTATGATATACTTTTGCTATTTGCAATAAAGCAATGGTGATAATGTTAATTAAAGTTGTAATTATCAATGAATATTTAATCACAACTTTATCTCTAGCTCTCTCACACATAATAGCTATATATACCCAATTGTTTGTTTTTTGTTTTTTTTTTAAAGGAAAAACAAATGCAAATCGTGGAGATGAGTAGTGGTAAGAGGATTGGCAGCATTTATCCAATTTTGGGAACCGGCCACTAGTGTTTAATGAGTAGACCTAATTTGAATGGATATCTTTAGAAGCCAACATAATTATCCTTGCTGTCAAGAAATGGGTGATTGGATCCAAATATACTCCAGTATAAGTTCGTAAAAGTTATTTCCAAAAACATACACAATATATTTAGAAAACCAATTGTGTGATAGAATTCGTTCCATGTAAAAGGTGTACTTTTTTTTTCCATCATTGTTTCTGTATTTGGAAAACATGAATGGGCTTAATCATATTGGCAACTTGCAAGCATGTGTTTGTTTGTAGCGATATAGGACATCATATATTTTAGTGTTGATCCATTTTTGGTACTATTTGATCTTTGATTAATCAATCCCTTTTGTTCCCGCATGATCATTGCCCTTCGCTGTCACAACAATATCTCACACAAACTTTATATATATATATATGTGATAAAGTAAATTTGAGGATTTTTTTTTAATTTTTGGAATTGTAGTGATATATTGAATGCATTAAAAATGTTTACAATCTTTTAATGAAAGATTAAATAACATATCTATGTGTTAGTAGAACTTTATTATGAGTTGTAACGATGGAGCAATGTTGGGCATATGATATCTTTAAAATAAATGGTGAGATTTGAGTCTCCAATGCAATGCTATTTTAGTGTATCAATGCTATAAGAGTGGTGATAATGGTACCTCTCAAAAACTGTATTTACATCCCTTTCGTAATTACACCCATAAAATTTTAAAAAAAATCTCTAATTTGTAAATAAACCCCACTTAATACTAAAAATACCCTTTCTTTAATTATACTGTATAGTATGTTTGTAAGTGTACACCACATATAACTATTATTATGTTATTTAATCAACTTTATTATTATTTCCAATTTTGTTATTATCTTTAATTCTCTTACTATTCTTTCTCTTCCCTACTTATTTTCTCTTCTTGGTTTTTCAAAATCAAACTTCATTTTCGTTATTTATTTTTCGATAAAAATCCATTTCAAGATTATTATTTTTTATTGGAGAACCACTTTCTGTTTGAGATAGTTGTAGGGAAGCAAGATTTGTGTTATTTCCCAATAGATGTGGAGGTAGATAGATATTAAATTAAAAAAAAAAAGACAGGTGTTCCATGAAATTGAAGAGCATTTAATATATATACACACACAATTTTTCTGTTGTCAGTTTGTCCTGATATAATATGTATCAAGACGAAGAATGTGGACCATTAGATTTACGTACTTTGACTCAAAGTATGTGCATTTGTCAAAACTTCTCCATAATCTGTGGTCTACATCCTTCGTCATGATATATTTTAAATCAAGACGAACTAACAGTAGAAAGACTGTATATATATATATATATATCTATTTATTTACAAGAAAGAACATCTGATATTGATATAAAAAAAATCTAAAGTGTGTTTGAAAGAAATAAAAATAATGATAATATAGTTAATTTTAAAGTCTGTTTATATACATAATGATTTTGTTATTTGAATAAAAAATAATTTAAAACTTACTTTTTCACAATCAAATTTATGTCATGATTTTGATTCATTTTTCAAACTTATCAATCAATTTGTATTTCCTTAAAAGAGATTGAAAATATATTTAAAAGAGAATCTATGGTTTATTAAAATGGAAAGAGTATTTATGATATATGATAATATCAAACCATTGATGGGACAAAAATATACAAAAGATTAAAATAGGAAACTAATTAACAATTATTTGTGGGTATATTAATAAACAATTAATCCTCTTAGTAATTTAACTTAAGAGTATTATTGGATTTTTAAAAATATACTAATTTGGGGTTTACATACAGTTTTTAAGAGGTGCAAATATCGTTACTCATGCTATAATTTAACAAAAAAAAAAAAGTTGTGCTATTGGCACACCGACTTTTGAACTATTTATACCCCATTTTTTTAAATTATTTAGTATTTTTCCCCTTTATGAAATTATTTAAAGAGACATACCATTTTTATTAAAAAAAATACTGGACAAAGTAAAACTAATAAAACCCAACTTTCCTTATTTCAAAACCCTAATAACATAGATTATTTCAAATTACTGAATATTTACTATTTTTGTTTATATTATCTTTCAGATCTTGATCTCATGTTTCCCATGTTTAGTATTTATTGATCTTATTGTTTCACATGTTTGTTTTATTTTTCTTTTCAAATTCCATATACATGTTTGCTATTTTTTTTTCCTTTCGGTTTATTTTCTTTCAGATATTCCAGGCATACTATGATTTGTATTAATTCTTTTGTAAAAATTTTCCGGATCTTCCAAAGTTAGTTTAATATTATTTACAAAAAAAAAACAACGAAATCGCACCAAGAATCTCAACCAAGAAAACATAATCTCTGACGAAATGAAACCACATCAAAACCCTAACTCAATCGTTTCTAAAAATCATTAGACGATGAATATTACTTTCACAATCTACTACCAGCAATCCAATCGACTAAAGAAAAAAAATTGCATCTAATAAAGATGGTTTCACCATGAAATAAGAAGAAAAAACAAGTCATGTGAATGAATATGAGAAAAGTGTATATAAAGATTAGAGATGAAATGTATTTTTATTTTTTTGAAAAAGATATAGGGTGAATTAAGATTGAAAAATAAGTACAAGGGTAATCCTGGAAATAAATCAAAAAATCTAATAAAACCATTTAATTTTATATAATTAAATCAAAATTTAAAAAGTGGGGCATAAATAGTTCAGTAGTGAAGGTGTTAATAGCACCACTAAAAAAAATACTTCAATGTAGTGCCAAATGTTGTGCCAAATTTGGCACAAAGTATAGCATATGCCAAATTTGACACAGTAATAAAAGCTGTTTTTCTAATTTCAAAAAGGGTAGTGTTAACCTGTGCCCTTAGGGCGGGCACATGTTAACAACAACTTGTTTTACTAAAAATAGAAATAAACACAAATACCAATGTTTGTATTTATTTTCTTATCACAATAAATGTAATATGTTTATTTCTCTTTTAAGTAAAAAAATGGTTGTTAATCTGTGCCCCAGGTTAACACTACCCTTTCAAAAATACCATTTATAATTGTATTGAATGCATTAATTAATTGTTAACATCTATAATTGTAAATAACAAAAGCTATTATATAAATTGAATGTATGAATTATATTTGTTGACTTTTATAATTTTAATTATTAAAAAATTAAAAATAACATTTCAAATAGAATTATGGTAGTGTTAACATGTGTCCAGGTTAACAATCACCTTATTGCTATAAATGGAAAATCGTCATTGCATTTATTGTAATAAGATAATAAATACAGTCATTGATATATTTCTCTTTATGAAAATAAATTAGGCACATGTTAACACTACCCATAAAATTATGTATTGGAGTACAATGTTAAAATGATGTACCAAATATAGCATTTTACTATTTTTACGCCAAACTTAGTATTGGCATTAGTATATATATTAGAGATTGTATTGACATATGTATTGGAGGTGGTATTGTGTTAACATACATATATATTCGCTCTTATGATTCATATATTAAAGAATATAAAAAAGAATAAAAAATTATAAATTTATTTCTTCGAAACACAAAAGGTTGTAAATTAATATATTGAACACATAATCAATATGAATTATTTATTTAAGTTTTGAATTATTAACATTCGCAACACGACCCTTTATTTATAGGGGCGCCCTAACAAGTACAGGTACAATTACAAATATAAATGCAATAAAATCTATAATAATATTATATTAACTAATTTGTGCACAAAGATATATATAGCATGTAATCCAGCACAGATTTGAGCAAATATTGGTCACTAATGACGTAATGAGTAATGAGTAATCAATTCCTCTATATGAGTGTGTTTGGTATGACTTTTCAAGTAAAACTTCTAGAATAGATCGTTTTGTAATAGAACTTATAATGAGTATAGCTTCTAACAAAAAAAGCTTTTGTTTGTGTAAATTACAAAAAAGTGTTCACAATATATTTTTTTAAATGGTTTTTAGTTGTGTAAATTACAAAAAGATATTGACAATGTATTTATAATGAAAGAGTGATATGGGCATTTAAGGCAATTCATATATTTTTTTAAAAAAGTTTTTGGAAAATACTAAATTTTGGGCTTCTCCAAATAGACATAAAATGATTTTTTTAAAGGGTAATTGAAACAATTCATACATTAAAAAAGTTGTTTTAAATTCACCAAACAACTAAAAAAAATTCAAAATAGCTTATAACATTAAAAAAAAAACCCTTTTAATCTTTATAAAAACCATACCAAACATACACTATATATTTTGCGAGCACTATATTATTTTTACACCATCACCCTCACTCACAAGCCATAACTCATATAACAATGAAGCATCTCACTACTACTATTTTCCTCATACTCTGTCTCTCTTTAGGCATCCTTGTTTTACAGCCAGTAGAAGACTTGTACGGCATAGAATACGACGTTCGTGTCATCAATGGCTTCACCAACAACTCCTCATTGCCTCTAGTCATCTGGTGCTCCTCCGGAGACAATGATCTTGGCGGCCGTGCCCTCCAGGAAGGTGATGATTTCAGTTGGTCACTCACAACTACTAATTTCTTCTGGGGGTCTTCTACTAGTAGTAATTTCTTGTGCACCATGAAATGGGATGCCAAGAGGAAGCGTTTCGACGCGTTTAATGGTCCTAGAGACAGCCGCAGGTGCTATAATCCTTTCAGGAAATGCTCTTGGCTTGTCAAAGAAGACGGATTTTATTTCAGCAACGATGAAGTCAATTGGAAGAAAGATTTTTCATGGTTTTGATCCACTTATCCTACTTAAAATGTTAATCACAACAAACAATGATCGTCAACAATAATGGAGCCATGTAGGAGATTTTGTCATTATAGTATTTACCATCATATATTATTAATAATGATTAGTGGTCACGATATTTGTTAGTTTTCTGGTGATCATTGACAACCCTGCAACTGATATATATATTTGCTTTATAAATGTAATTGCACTACTGTTTATTCAGAGGTAATATTATCTATGGCCATGGATTCAAGTTGAATTTTGCTTCTTTTTTTGTAGAACAGTTGTACTTGCATAGGACATCCCAGTGCCCCCCATATAAAGAAATAAAGAATTACGAGTAGATTTTGTAGATTTCATGGAATCTTTCAATTCTATTTTATTTAAATAAACATTTTTTTTTTGTTGGTTTTCTTAATTTTAATTGACAGATATATGTATCTAAAGATGTCAGTTGGTCAGAAATTATATTATATTTAAATTATAAAGATTTAAGTTAAAGTAGATTGTATATATATATACACAGTTGGTCATATAATTATATATATTATGTTTCTTTCATAATTAAGTTAAACAGTTTTTTGACAATATATTTCATGTTTTTTGTTTCAAAAAATTTCTTTATTTGAAAAAAATGACAACATGGTTGTGTTGATATGATAGCAGAATAGAAATGACATGAATATTTGAGGCATGAAACATCTCTATAGTGGTGGTCAACATTGAGATTGAATAAGAAGGATTCTTTTGTTATAATGTGACTCTGATCATTCATCCACTTTTTATCTGCTCACTGTTGCCCAACAAGAAGCACTTTGATGCGAACTGGATCAACTCAAATGTTATCGCTACAATTCTCTATTTTTTGAAATAATAATAATAATTTAAAGAAACTTAATTCAATTGTATTATATCTGAAAATCATTTTTGGATCTAACCTTAAAAGTGAATCAATTCTAATTAAAATGAAGTTGCTTCTTTCTTTTCCAATAATTGCAAAGAAATTAGGTTTATCATTGATCCTAGGATGATATGATTTGATGGTGGTGGTGGTGGAAGAAAAAGACATCCAAAAATGTGTGAAACGTTTGGGTGTTGATTTATGATAATATAAGTGAAGACCCCATGCACAGTGCCAAATTAAAGACTGACATGACCATGATTTATCAACTAGGATCACCTGGAATCACATCCGACCTGCTGTTTTCTTGAAGAAGCAGCAAATAAAAAAGTATTGTGTTGTGTGTATTGTCTCGATTAACATCAAAGCAAAAAGCAGTTCTAATATAGCAAAGAGCCAAAGATCGAGACAAATCATAACAGGCACAATAGCAGGCTGCAGTCTCTTTCCATAGAGTTCTGTTGTTTGTAAATCAAAAACAATTCTAGTTCGAATCTAAATATCTTTGCTATGTATTTCTTGGACTAAGGTTTTTATAGAGTTTGCTCCAATCAGTGCAACATTCGTCGTGAGAGAGAGCCTTTATACTTCACATATTGATAAGCTAATATCACACCATCAATTTTCCCTACACAATGAGTTTACTTTGAGATTCAATTTTCCATTCACTCATTAATTATTTTGGGAGTTTGAGTAAACCAATTCGATACTTTCACGAAGGAGAATTTGAATATACTTTGATCTTATATTTTCATGAAATCAATTATACTCAAATAATGCTCTCAAAATGAGTGTTTTATCACAAAATTTTCCAACAGGTTCTACTGTTCTAGAATCTAGAGCCTTCACACACTCCTGGCAGTGAAAGGATCACTGGCTCGTGCCACCTGAACCCAATACGACTCACTGAGTTGAACCGAACTGGACCATCACCTTTTTCCTCTCCAATGTTTTATTATGAATGGCTATTTGAAGTTTCTTGACCTATGATGACAAAAAATGTCATTGCTTTCTTTGAAAAATTTCTCTCACAATTATACAAAGCTCTCTGACACAGTCTGATTAGGATTCCGCCAAATCAAGGGTGTTTTTGTCTTATATTCTTATGGGTAATAAAAAAAAAATCTACTAAATGTTGTGTAAAACTAACGGGTCAAGTTATATCAATTTAATATTAAGATGTTGAAGTGAAGAAATTAAATCAGAAATTTGAGTTGTTATATCCTAATCCAAAACTAAAACCATAATTTTTAAGTTGCTTTTGCTAATTCCCCAACCACAAGTTGGCATAATATTTATCATTTTTCTGCTTAATATGAGAAGATTCTGGGCAAAATAGTTTACACCAATTCTAGTTGTTCTCACTCCATGAATTCTGAATTAACTGAAATATATAAGTGTTTGCTTAGTGGTGGAGGGATGCTGGCCATAGGGCCATGTCCCCATCCACAAAATTGGTTTTTTTTTTTAGTTGAAAATAATAATAATAATTTCACTATTAATTTTATTACCTTTTGGCTTTGTCCCTGAGTGGTGCTATTGGCACATCCTCTATGGTCTATTTATACCCCATTTTTTTAATTATATAATATTCTTTTTTTTTCCTTTATCAAAATTACTTAAAGAGACATACATTTTAGGAAATAAATCTTCTACAAAGTAAATCTATTAAAATCTCACACTCCTTTTCCAAAAAAATACCCAGTAATCTGTCTTTAAAAAATATAATTTTAATTCTTAAACCCTAAAATATGCTTCTTATATAGATATAAAATAGTATGGAAGAGTTTGAGAACGATATCAAAAAATTGGAAGAATTGTCTAAGAACGATATCAATCATCTTGAAGAATTGTCTGACAATGATAGTAAGCATCTGGAAACAATTCATTCTCTAGAAATAAGTTTGAAGTTTATTTTTACTTTAGAATGATATCACGTTGTGTTGAAGTACCCTATTATTTTTTATTTTTTATTTTTCATCATGAAATAAGAAGAAAAAAAACTAAGAAAAAAAAATATGAAAAAAATATGAAAAAAATCAATCAATGGAGGTGTATGAGATATATACAGAAACATAGATCAAAGATAAAGAGATCATATATGGTATGTATTAAGTTTGAAAAATAAGTAAAATTTGTAGTTTTAGAAAAAAAACCAAAAATTTTAATAAAAACATTTAATTTTATTTAGTTAAATAAAAATTTTAAAAAGTGGGGCATGAATAGATTGGTAGGGGGTGTGCTAATAGCACTACTCTTTATCCCCTCTAACTATGTTTGGATTGTTAAATGAGAGGGAAATGAAAAGAAAAATGAAAGAAATGGAAGGAAAATGAGGGAATAATTTCTTCTTGTTTCACCCAATTTGGTTTCCATCCAAATTTGGGAGGAAAAGAAAGGAAACAAATCCAGAATTAATGACTTTTTCAATATCCCAAAACTAACCCTATTAATATTGGGTATTAATATTGTTGAAATAATATTATTTTAGTAAATAGAATAAAATTATTCATTTATTTCTCCCATCCAAATAACCATCCAAACAACAACCATTTAAAACACTTTCTTTTCTTTCCTTTCTCTCATATTCCACCAATCCAAACAAAAATTTTCGGCTTCGCCCATCTTCTGGCAATTTCTTAAATGAGGCAGTGTGTTCATAATTACAAAAATTAAGTTTCATGGAAGATAATAGCGAGATTACTCTACCAGCATGGTCTAGAATGCAACTTTCGTTCAAAACCTTGAGTATGGATCATATACAATTTTTTTTTTAAATATGGGGTATGGATATATTCAATTTTTCTATTGTCAGTTCGTCCTGATATAAAATATATCAAGATGAAGAATGTTGACCATTAGATTTACATACTTTGAGTCAAAGTGTATGCACTTGTCAAAACTTCTCCATAATTTGTGGTCCACATTCTTCGTCCTTGATATATTTTATATCAGGACGAACTGACAATAGAAAGATTTTGGATATATTTGCCATCCATATGAGATGCCATCCAGCTACAAAACCTACAATTGGAATCTTGATTGGAATTGGCGGGATGCACTTATCAATTTTCATTCCTAGTTTATCAGGTGACAAAATGATACAAACATGTAGAGAAAAGTGGTCTTTGGTTAATTAATAGTTTTATAGACAATCCAAAAACTTAAAGTCAGTCAAGTTTAAAGAATGATAAACAAGTCATTTTCTTTTGAGTTTTTTAAATTTGAAAACATAAAATTAAAGTGACTTATGAAATGCATTTTCGATACTACAATATACGTTGATTAAAGTGACCGGTGGGAAGCGGAAATGATGGGAAATATCATTCTTTTTAGGGTAAACTGCACTGAATCCCTTGAGATTTGAGCAAGTTACATTTAGATGGAAAGTTTCTTTATTATACACTAACACCCCCAAGATTTAAATTTGACTTTTAAAATACCTAAAATGCCCCTAGTTATATTATTTTATACTTTATTTTTTTTACCTTTTAACCAAAAACTTTATAAACTTTAATAAAAGTAAAAAACTAAATAAAAATATGATTCATTAAATAAATAAATAGTTTTAAAAAAATTAAATAAATAAATAGTTTAAAAAAATTAAATAATTAAATAATTAAAAAAATAAATAAAAAAGTATTAAAAATCAATTAAATAAACAGTTTAAAAAATAACTTAAAAACATTAATTTTTTTAAGAATATCCATTAATAGGGACAAGATAAGTTCTTAATATCCAAGGAGTGTTGGGAACCTTGAAGCTTCTCTCACCATCATCTTTACAGTAAAAGTTTGGATATTTAGAGTTTTTCTTGTCCATATTAATGAATATCCTTATAAAATTTAATGTTTTTAATTTTTTTCATTTATTTATTTACATTTTAAAACTATTTATTTATTTTATTTTAAAACTATTTATTTATTTTTAAATTAATTAATTATTTATTAAATTTTTCAAAACTATTTATTTATTAAATTTTTTAAACTATTCATTTATTTATTTATTTTAAACTATTTATTTATTTAATGTATCATATTTTTTATTTAGTTTTTTATTTTTATTAAAGTTTATAAAGTTTTTGGTTAAAAAAGGTAAAATAAAAAGTATAAAATAATATAACTAGGGGCATTTTAGGTATTTTAAAAGTCAACTTTAAGTTTTGGGGGTGTTAGTGTATAATAAAGAAATTTTTCCATCTAAGTGTAACTTGACCAAACCTCAAGGGGTTCAGTGCAATTTGCCCTTCTTTTTAGGTTGAATTTTAAAAGTATCACTACTTTAATAAGTTATGTTTAAATGATATCAATAGACTAAAATACCCCTATCTCCTTTTATTACGTTTGTGCCTTTTTTAGGTTTTTTATTTTATTTTCAAAAACCTCCATGGTAGGTCAAATTGACCTCCAATGGAGGTTGAAATCAGCCTCCAATAAGTCTTAAAGGCGAAGGGGACAAAAAAAAAATTGAAAATTTTCATTTTGGTCCAATAAATCTCGAAAATTGTAAATATATCTAATAAGTTTCGAAAAATACCTAATAAGTCACGGAAATATCAAAATAAATCTCGAAAACACAAATAAGCGCGAGACTTATTTTTGTTCTTGTATTTTAATTTTTAAGGATAATTTTGTCAGATTCACACTTTAGATGCTATTAAAATTTAAATTATTAAATTGGTAATAGTCTTAAAACTAACTCATATTAAATATTTGAACCTGTGATTGGAATGCAAGATATATTAACAATAGATTAGCGTGCGTTTATCATATTCTTAAAGATTTAGCTGACACACTGGTCCTGAAATCATGCAAATGTACTTTGCTTGTTCTCTTAACTAGTACTATTTAATCTTGTTAGTCGGTTGGCATTGTCGGTTGGAATTGTCCAATTTGTTCGAGAAAGAAGATCGCAGCCTCCATTAAACATTTAAACATGATATGATTGCAGTGTTCCGGTAACCGCAAACACTTGAAAAGTCGAATGTGACACTCTTTGCTTTGAAAATTATATTGTAAAATCATAAATTTGTTGAGAATTATAAAGATCAAATATTATTTGTATAGTTCGGGGATAAAACAATCAACATATATTGTAATATCCTTTGAGGTCAAATTTGTACCTCATACCATTGACGTAAAAGGAAGAAATACACCCAACTTAAAAAGGAATATATTCGAAATTCGATTCATAAAGATAATAATTAAAAATGCATTTAAATATATTTGAAAATTCAAATATTCATTTGCAATTATCACCGCTATGTTCCTCAAATATAGGGAAAATGTCAATAAATTAGCATCTTTCTGTGCTTATAAAAAGGCTAAGATAAGGAGAACCCACGACACCAGTTTCAAAACAAAACAAAAAAATGACCAAACTCATGATCAGCTACTTTGTTCAAATTATGATTCTTGCATTGTTGTTCAATATAGGTCAAACAACAGTGGAAGAAGTCTGGAAATTATGTGGCCAGAGTTCAGGTTAGAAATGGGCTGCCAGGAGGAGGAGAAGTCAAAAGCATTGAGAATAGAGTGCAGTTTGAAGGGAAAGAGTGTTGGAATATTTCACGATCTGGTGGTGGGCGATGAGTATAGTTGGAGTGTAAAAAAAAGGGATTGTATTTTTGTGAAGCTATTTGGGGGAGCCTGGTGGGTTCATGGCATGCTTTTCAACCCAGTAGAGATGCTAATCGTTCTAGTGTTTTCTGGCTAGTCAAACACAATGGATTCTTTCTTAGCTGGGATAATTCTACTTGGATCAGAAGATCTAATTGGGAAACTGAGTGATTTTTTTGTTGTGTTTCATCATGTAAAAGTTGGTTTAAGAGAGAAATAAAAAGAATGAAACCCAGTCAAGTTTCTAACTTATTGTTTTTTTTTACAATATATATCCATCAACGAGACATTTTTTTTCAATTTTTTTTATTATGGGTAGGATTTGAACCCCGAGTACATCCATTTGCCTACATAGTTTTGCCCCTAGGGGCTTATTGTTTTGTTTGGGTTGTGATTTATATTATGGTTATGATATTTCTCTAAGGAGGGTGTATTCAATTAAGATTTCAAGAGACTTTTTAATGACTTTTATGGAATTAAAAAGTTTGGGTGTATTCAATGTAGACTTTTAAAGACTCTATAAAAGTCATGGAGTATTCAATACGGACTTTTATAGACTTAAAAAAGTCTTTAAAAGTCATGTGGTATTCAATCAAGATTTTTTTTACGGTCTATGAAAGTTATAAGGTATTCAAAATCTTAATGACTTTTAATGACTTTTAAATATCAATAACTTTTAATGACTTTTAGTTATAACAAATCTCACAATTTGTGTTTCATTCCTACCAAAGACTTTGAATGACTTTTTTTAAATAGAAAGAATTTTTTTTTTGAGGAAAAAAAAGAATTTTACTTTAAAAAAACATAAAACTCTTTGAAAAACATTAACCATCAAACATATGTTATATTTTCAAATAAAAGAACACACATTCTTAATAAATTTTACTGTTAAAATAAAATGAATAACTTTTAAAATGAATAAACATTATAAAAAAATACATAAAAACACATTAACGATCTATAACAAAAAAAAAATTAGCTAACAAATAATATAAAACAACTCTCTACAGGCTATGCAATTAAGGATGAGAGATTTCAAATTTTTTTTACCTCTATTTTCAAAACAACTAAACAACACCAAAACAAATCAAATGAACTTCATTTATGTTAATTAAAAATAATAAAAGACAAAAACTACTATTCAATCATGTCAATATGCCATAATCAAAGTCGCGTATGAGCGTGGCTCCATATAATTATGATCAATATCAAACCACCAATTTTTATGCATAAATCTTGTTCAACAATTATGTGCAGTTTTTATATTTTATCTTTAGTAATTTGAGTTAATTTTTGGTAAATTTTTTATACCCATTGTCATACTTTAGTAGAGACGTGTAAACGATAATATTATTGTCGATTTGCTACATTTATTCTAAAATAAAATTTACAATATTTTGACTAATTATAAAAAACAAATAAAATTTTAACTAATTATTAAAAAAATATTAGGTGTATAATGTCTTTATGATGTAAAATATAATAAAATTACAAATAAAAATTTTAAAATCACATATATATATATATATATATGCAAGAATGCTTTTGTCAAGTTTAATTAACAATGATTTTTTTATTCTTTAAAAAATATTTTTATTGATATGAAAAATCTATATAATTTTACTAAAACAAAGTATATATCATATTTAAAAATCAATAAATGTTTATGAAAGTCTTTTAAAATGAAAGTCTATGAAAGTTTTTTATAATTCTGTAAAGTTCATAAAAGTCCATGAAATCTGCAAAAGTCATCCACTTAAAAAAAGTCATTAAAAGTCTTTTAAATCCTAATCGAAGAGTTGGTCAACCAATCATCCCTGAGATTATAGCTATTAATTATTTATATAATTGTAATCCTATTAGTTAGCTTTCTGTTTAGTTTCTTTCCTATTAAGATGTACATCTTGTATTCATTTATAGAGGCTTGACCCCAAATGTAATATTCATTGGTAATTATCAAATTCTTGATTTAATTTGAGAAATATCATAACCATAATAATTTAGAATTATTATTAGTGTAGAGTTGGTAGCCATAATGATAACAATAAATAAAAACCAAGAATAATAATACAAACTACATCCGAAATAAAAATGTTTCAGTACATCTAATGTATAAATCTAACTCAATCAAATCATATCATGTGATATGTTTAATAATCAATCATAAAAAAAAAAATTCGTATATCACATGACACAAAATAAGTAAATAAAACATGTCAAAATTTTCTAACACAACACAATACGACTCTTCTACAAATGTCAATAATCTTGATACTTTTAAAAAGCATCAAATTTCTACGATTTTAAAAATCATCACAGTTCTGTGATGATGATTGAAAAAAATGTCATAAAACTCGATTTTTCTAGCAGTGGGAATTTTTTTTGGTTGGAAATTATCCATGTAAAATGTCTCTAGCCTTAACACCAATAGCTTGTAAACTAGGCTTCTGATCTTCTCCGTGATTGTTGCCCAGCTAACCTAGCTTGTTCAACATCTCTATGATATGTTTGTTACATGAGGTTGGATTAAATTGGATTAATCTCAGTCTAATCCCACATTTGTGGTCTACACGGGATTAGATTTCTTTAATCCCGTATAGACCAATTATCCAACTGTGGCGGAACAAATTAGTCCTACTCCCGCCACAACAGTTGGGATAACTTTTGTCCCAACTGTTTTTTTTCTCAAAATGAAATTATATATATCATATTATATTTATTTAATTTATTTTAAAAAATAATTAATATATTTTATTCTTTTTTAATATTAATATATTTTATTCTAACATTTAAAAAAATTAATATCAATTAAAAAATATATTATATTTTATTTATTTTTAAAAATATTTTTTTAACCAAATTTAATTTAAAATAATTTTATTTTTCTTTGAATTGAATTGATTTAAAATAATTTAAAAAATTATTTTAATATAATTTTATACAAATCTCTCCCAAAAACAAATATTGTTGGGGTAATTTCATTAAAGTCCCTATTGTTTGGTAAAATGTCGTTTATTTAAACGTCTTTATTATATTAGTGATTTTAATCCCATGTTTTTCCAAAATACATCACTTTAATCCTTCTGTCAGTCAAAGATTAGTCAAACTTAATGGAACTAGGGTTATTTAGTCTTTTTCTTAATAACATATAACAACAAAATTAGCTTAAAAACAAAATTTCTCTTCAAATTAAAGAACTAATTTTTTTTTCTTTCAATAACCATTGTAATTCTAGAAATGACCCAAATTAAAAATATTTATTACTTTTTTTTTATGCACCCCGCACCCATGACCCAACTCAAGGGCCAATCTCGAGTCGTACAGAGTCTTGCTGGGTTGAGTTCACTTTTGCAAGTGAATTTTAGTAGTCATAAATGCCTCCGGATTTCTTTACCAGGTTAATGTCTTTATAAGACTGGATTACAAATTCTACAATCTCTTTTCAAGAAAAAAACAAAAAAGTTCGGACTACAGTCAGTTCTCTTCTTGGGAGATCAAATATTTCAGGGACTATTCATGATTTTTCGAGGGTGATACGTTTCTTGGATTGATTCAGCTATGAACAATCTTCAAAGACCAATTTCATCAAGTTTTGCCCAGTCTTCCATTCAAGCTCTTGGGTAGTTAGGTTGAATGGCTAACATAAGCTCAAGTGGTGTCAATTTGGGCCGTGCCTGGCAGACCAAGTCCGGTCGGCACAGCCCACGGACAGGCTAGGCCTAACATGTCTTGACACAATTCCGTGTCAAGCCAAAACCCCTTAGGGGGCATGTGCCGTGTTGTGTCCCGGAGTTGAGGACCGCGGGCCGGCACGGCACGGCCCGCCTCCTGGCAGACTGTTGGAACGCAGACTGTTTTAACTTTTAATTTTTTTTAAAAAATAAATCTTACTATTTGGGGGGCACAAAATTAAAAAAAAAATTAAATTCTCAAAATTACCATTTTTCCCCATTTCATTTTTTCCATAAATACCCCCTTCCAATTCAAAAAAAAATTCACCTCTCTAGTCTCTCTAATATCTAATTTCTCTCATTCTCTCTCTCTCTCTCTCTCTCTCTCTCTCTCTCTCTCTCTCTCTACTCTCTACATACTCTATAATATTAATCTCTATAATCTCTAATCTCTAATTCTCTACTCTCCACCAATTCACCATTTCTCTACAAAGTACAAACTACAAACTACAAACAAAAGTAATTTCTTATTTATTTTTAATTTTTAATTTATGCTTTGGTTCAATTTATTTATAATATTTATGCTTAGTTCTTAGTATATTAATTTATGATTAGTTTTTAATTTTAATATTTATGCTTAGTATTTTTATTCTTAAGTTTATATTTAATATTTAATATTTTATGTTTAGTATATTAAATATTTATGGCTTAGTTTTTAATTTTAATATTTATGCTTAGCATTTTTATTCTTAGGTTTATATTTAATATTTAATATTTTATGTTTACTATATTTAATATTTATGGCTTAATTTTTAATTTAATATTTATGCTTAGTATTTTTATTCTTAGGTTTATATCTAATATTTAAGATTTTATATTTAATATATTTAATATTTATGACTTAGTTTTAACTTTAATATTTATGGTTAGTATTTTATTCTTAGTTTTATATTTAATATTTACGATTTTATGTTTACTATATTTAATATTTATGACTTAGTTTTTAATTTAATATTTATGCTTAGTATTTTTATTCTTAGATTTATATTTAATATTTATGATTTTATATTTGATATATTTAACATTTATGGCTTAATTTTTAATTTAATATTTATGCATTTTTTTAAATTTTAATATTTATGTTTAGTATTTTTATTCTTAGGTTTATATTTAATATTTATGATTTTATGTTTACTATATTTAATATTTATGGCTTAGTTTTTAATTTAATATTTATGCTTTGTATTTTTATTCTTATGTTTATATTTAATATTTATGATTTTGGGTTTAATATATTTAATATTTATGACTTAGTTTTTAATTTAATATTTATGCTTAATATTTTTTATTTTTAGGTTTATATTTAATATTTATGATTTTATCTTAAGTATATTTAATATTTATGACTTGGTTTTTAATTTTAATATGTATGCTTAGTATTTTTATTCTTAGGTTTATGTTTAATATTGATAGTTTTATTTTAATATTTATGGTTTAGTTTTTAATTTAATATTTTAATATTTATGCATTGTAGGAAATGGGTCCTACTAGAATTCCTAGTCATTTTCTCTACGGATTGAACATGGGCAATGATAACTATCAAATTTTGTCACCACCACCGGAAGTCGAAGTCAGGCAAGGGCAAGATAGTCAAGATCTACCCGGTCATTCCGCCTCCATACCGGGGTTGACCACAATAAGACCCAGACCAAGAAAGACGACATCTTAGGTATGGTATTGTTTTGACCAGGAAAACGTAACCAGTTCGGACAGTCAGGTAATATCTATGGCTTGTTGTATATTTTGTAAGAATTTATTAACCTGTTTTAAGCACAGAATAGGACATTCGAAAAGGCATAGGGATTCATGCGTGCGTAAACACAGTGAGGAAGATACTACTAAGACAGACACAACTACAATGGAATCCAGACGAGTTCGTTACAACGTGGAGAAATGATGATGCCTATGCTAGGGAATGCATGGCACGTTATATTGCACAAATTGGTCAACTGACAGTCCTTTTTTAAAAAAAAATTATCAAAAAAGCATACAACCCTTAATTTACAGTTGTGTCTAGAAACACCACCAGAAGTCTAGAAGTGATTTATAAAAAATGTTTTTACTTCGACCGAGTCAAATTGATTGTTTAATTAGAGCGTCTAAGCATCTAAGGGGAAGAACCATAGCGAGGGTTATCCAGTATTGTTCCAACTAGCACGGGACGTACTCGCCATCCATGTGTCCACTATTTGTTCAGAATATGCATTCAGCACCAGTGGACGTATAATCGAACCTAAAAAAGCTTGTTTGACTATACCCCTAAGATGGTGGAGGTATTAACATGTCTTAATGATTGGGAGCATGCAGAGATAAGGATGTAACATCAAACGGTGAATGAAGAACTAATTCAAAGTTTTTCCAACCTATACTTCGATGATGGTTCCAGTTTCGGCAGTAACCAGCTGGGCTGAAGAGTTAATTTTTAATTTTTAATTATACATGTATTTGTAATTTTAGAATTCGATTGCACTCTTTTTCCCTTACTAAATTTTATCCCATTAGATTTTTCTTAGTAAGGTTTTTAACAAGACAATCAAAAATCATGTACACTAAAATGTGAATAAGTAAATAAAATTCATCTTTTTTTTATTCTTACATCTTTATAACTTTATTTATTCTTTAAATTATTTTAGTAAATAAATAAAATATAATTTAATCTATTTCTTACATTTTATTTCATTACTCATTAGACTAAAATAAATAAGAAATCAGCTGACTAATAATTTTGGAGGAGTTGAGCTTGATAGATAATCAGTTGACTGGTATTGTTCTTCTGTCTCTGGTTAATCTTTCTAATGTTGCTAAAGTCAATTTGACTAATAATTTGCTTCAAGATTCTAGGGTTCTTAAGCCTGATAATTTGATTATGGGTGCAAAGAGGAAAAATTAATAAATGTTTTTGAGTAGGGTTATTTCTGGAATTCTATTGGTTATTAAAAGAAAAATAATTAGTTATTAAATTTAAATGATGGATGTGGTGAGAAAATGGGTGTGTGAAGAATTTATTTGGTGGCAATGGAGCCACCCTTCTCCTAAAAAATGGGATAATTGTAAATAATTCTCTAACTTTTGATTATATTCCAAATCAAACCCTCTGGTTTGAACAATCAGTAAAAAAGGCCCTACCATTAGTTAACCGTTAGTTGACTTTAATTAAATCTAATGAAATATAATTATTAAGTGGTTTTTTCTATAATTGAACTAAAAAAATGATGAAAAAATATACTAAAAATATGTTAGAAAATAAAAAACTAAAAAACTAAAAAAACTAAAAAATGATTTTAATGAATATTTAAATATATAAAAATATATTATAACAAGAATTAAAATCATTATAAAATTTAAACAAAAAAATTATTTTAAAATATAAAAAATTGTTTTTGTATGACATTGATATTATTATTATTATTATTATATTTTCCTTTTTATAATTCTGTTTACAATAAAGGATTTAAATCGTAAGATTTGATGTATATAAAGTCAACTAACGGTCAACTAATTGTTAAATAACAGTAGGGTATTTTATACTGATTAATCAAACCTGAGGGTTTGATTTGGTATTTAATCAAAAATAAAAAGTTCATTTACAATTCTGCCAAAAAAGGGTGGCTCTTTGCCTATCCAAAAATGTTCTCACCACACTCATTTTCTCTCTATGCCTCTAATATATTTGAAAATTATTAATTTTCTTTTGAAACCCCTTAAAGTACCCGAATTAACCTTAAATTGTTTTTGAGAAATAATTTACCTTAAATGTTAAAACCATTTTTCTCTCTGAACCCATTTTATTATATTTGAGTTTTTTTTTTTTGCACCCAATAATATCCTAGAAAGAACACGCAACCCTAACACAAATCAAATAAACAAACAATATTTCATATCTTCTCCTCAAAGACAGTTTAGGAAAACGATTTTACCCTTGGCCGAGGATTTGATTAAACAAACTGTCAAGCAAGAATAACAGAAAGAAAAAAAAAATCATTCATGGAAAACAATTTTGAAAAGTAAAAAAGAAAGAAGAAAAAGGAAAAGATTATGAGTTCAAAATCCTTCCGTTCAATAATTTATTTCTCCATTGTTCAGTCGCGGATCGAAATTGTATTTACATAAGATAAAATTAGTTTCAATTTTGAATAAAATATTAGGGTTTTTGATGAAGTGGGAGTACGTCATATGAGTGTATAGAGTAATTTTTATTTTTATTTTTTATATATCTAATAACGATGTCCCTTTTATTAATTTATTGAATTGACATTTTTAAAATAATTTTTTCATTAAAAAATGGGTTTCGGTAGAACTTTGATGGGAGACAATAGTGCCACCCAAAAACAAAAATAGAGCCACCCTAAAAACTATTATTTTAATTTATTGTTATAATTACAATTCATATGTTTTTTAAAATTTATCATTATATATGAATACTTCCTATCGGTTTTTCAACATATGATCTTTCGTGTTCCTTTTTCCCCTTATGTCAGTCCTATTTTAGAGAAAAAAAATTTATCATTATTTTCTTAAAAAACATTTATTTTGAATAGTATTTATTTATTACTATTTACAAGAATAATTAAAATAAAAAAAACATTTGTTTTTGGGGATAATCATGATGTTTCGAATGCATATTTGCATATTTAATACCTATAAAAACAAAACAAAAAGGTTAAAAATAGAAATAAAAAGTTAATTTAAAAACATCCGAGTAAAACGCTGATAAAATCCAGGTATTACGTACCCATAAACCAATATGGACCGGATAAATTTTTAAAAAAATAAATAAACCCGAGTAACCGAACAGGCATGGATATATTTAGACCCAGACTACGTTTTTGCCGTCTCTAAGCCCAACCTGATAAATCTCAACCTAACCAAAATTGAAATTGGTTGGGCTGGGTTGTAATTTATATTTATTATATTTAAGAGTGGCGATATTTGAACCCCTTAAAAACTGTATGTACACATCAAATTAGTATGTTTTTAAAAACCCAATAATATCCTTAAGCAAAACTACTAAGAGGACTAATTGTTTGTTAGTACACCCACCAATAATTATTAATCAGTTTTCTATTTAAATCTGTTGTAATTTTTTTGCAATTAATGGTTTGATATTAATATATATCATAAAAACTCTTTCCATTTTAATAAACCCTAGATTCTATTTTAAATATATTTTCAATCTCTTTTAAGGAAATACAAATTTATTGTTAAGTTTGAAAAATGAATCAAAATCATGAAATAAATTTGGTTGTGAAAAAGTAAGTTTTAAATTATTTTTTATTATTTTTTATTCAAATAACAAAATCATTACGTATATAATCAGACTTTTAAATTAACTATATTATCTATATTTTTATTTCTTTCAAACACACTTTAGACTTTTTATTTATTTATTAATATTATATGTTTTTTCTTATAAATATATATTAGATGCTCTTCAATTTCATGGAACACATGTCCTTTTTTTTTTGAAATATCATTTAATATCTATCTAGTTCCACATTAATTGGGACATGACACAAATCCTATATCCCTACAACTCTCTCAAACAGAAAGTGGTTCTCCAATAATAAATAACGAAAATGGAGTTTGATTTTGAAAAAATGGTGAAGAGAAAAGAAGTAGGGGAGAGAAAGAATGGTAAGAGAATTAAAGATAACAACAAAATTGGAAATAATAATAAAGTTGATTAAATAACATAATAATAGTTATAGGTGGTGTATACTTACAAAAATACAATACAGTATAATTAAAGAAAGGGTATTTTTGGCATTAAATGGAGTTTATTTACAAATTAGAGATTTTTTTTTATTTTTGATGGTTGTAATTACGAAAGGGGGTAGAAAACATTTAATTGGATTGGGTTGAAAACATTTTGACCCAACTCAACCCACTCTAACCCGAAAACACAAAGAGTTAACATATTTGCATCCTTTAAAAATTTTATTGACACCTCTTTCGTAAGTACACCCCATTAAAATTTTAAAAAAATCTTTAATTTTTAATTGAACCCCACTTATGACAAAATTACCACTTATGTAATTTTATTCTATTGTATTTTTGAAATTAAACCTAAGGTATAATTGTCTTTTTTATGTCAAAATTATTAATCTCAGGATAATATTGCATTCATTATATGGATAATAAAGGATATGAATATATAAATAACCATAATTACATAATCAACAAAGATGGAAGACAGCCTTTATCTGACCTGTTAGGTGTTAGATTTTTTTTTTAAAAATAAAAAACACAAGTATTCATATATATTAGCAGTCAGATACTGAGATATATATGAAACTTAAACAGCCAATAAAAAAAACACACACACACACATCACTACATTATACTTCTCAGAAGACGTGGATGATGACTGCATTTAGGCCGCTGGTAATTGTCGTTGTTGCGATATGGTTGATGGTGATCTGCTGCAGAGTGGATATTGTGGCCGGGGATGATTTAAAGTTGTTTACAATTCATGTCAGAGACGACATGGCTAGTGGTACTCCATGTGTGACAAGGGTGAATTGCACAGGGTTTTGGAATAAGATGTGGCCAGGTCAAGAGTTCCATTATTCAGACCTGAGAAAATCTCGTGTGGTATGCACTGCTATGTGGAATGATAAAGATTCAAACTGGCAGGCTTTTGATCCATTCAGATATGCTGGTCACTTGCATGTCTATACATCTATCAGAGAGGATGGATTTTATTTCAGTTTTGATCAGTCCAACTGGACACTAATTAGTAAATGGTTTTCTTGATTTATTAACTAATTACCTATACTTTGTTATCATTTGAGTACTAAACTCAATGCAATAATATATCTTTTTATTTTGTTTTTATATTTTATTTTGTGTTCCACATTTTCTCAGCCCTTCTATAAACATGAGAAAAGAGGGAAATGATGTTAAGCAGGAGATTGGGAACTTAAGGATATGGATACATACATGTACAGTTTATCGGTATATGTATGGAATCATTTTGTTGGAGATCTCGGAGGTCTTAGAGGCATTCCCGAAAATAAAATAAAAAATTCATTAAGTGTTTTTTTGTCCAAAAGTAAGAAAAAAATGAATTTTTTTTTCAAAATTGATAAATTTAAAATTTTATATATTTTTATTGCTATTTCTGAAATGACCTTAATTAACTCTTTTAAAAAAATTGAAAAGGGTAAAATCTATAACTAGCCATAAAATTTAGTATTTTTATTGTTTTTAACAAGTAATCCACTTTTTGGATAATATTGTCCTTAATAAATTTTTTTTTAAAAAAAATATTGGACCTCCAATGTAAAAAAAATAAAAATTAAAAGGTCTGCAATCTCTATTAATAGAGGTCGTAAACCTTCATATTAATGGAGGTTGCAGACCTCCATTAAACAGTGTTTAATAAAGAAAGGTTTAGCGTGTTTAATCTAAAAAGAAAAAAACCTACCGTGTTAATCTATGTGAGGAATTTTTCTCCTTATGCCAGTCCAATTTTAGAGAAAAAATTTATGTGAGAAATTTGATAAATTTCCAAAAAAAAAAAAAACTCTTTAGCGTATTTAATCCCAATAACAAAATCCTACCGTATTTAATCTCAACAACAAATTTCCTAACGTGTTTACTTCCAACAACAAAAACTCTAGCGTGTTTAATCCCAACAATAAATTTATTAGCATGTTTAATCACAACAACAAAAACTCTACCGTGTTTAATCCAAAAAAAAACTAAACTAAATACACCAGATTTTTTTTTTAGAAAGAAAACAAATCTCCAACGATTAATGGTTCAAGAATGTAAATATGGATTGAAATCTGAACTTGAATGACATGTTTATTTGTTTTCTCCTCACATCTGAATGTATTGTCAACACGTTTATTTTTTAAAAGTAAAATTGTCTGAAAATAAGTAATTTTACATTTATACCCATGTTGAACAATTATACATATAATATGGAATAAAAACAATCCAAAGATAATAATTATATATGAATACATATGATCAAAATCTTCTTCTTCGATTACAAACAAACTTTATTTTCACTAAGAAAAGAAAAAGGTTATTTTTTTTCAAATAATAAAAGAGCAGTATGAAAACTCATACAAAACAGTCTAAAAAATAATAATATATAAATACATCACGTAAGGACCTCTATTTTGTGATTGACTTATTTCATGACAAACCACATTGGGAATGATTTTGTAATAGGTAGCTTAGGCTCTCAATTGCAAGCTTCCAAGCATCTCCGTGACTTCAAGAGCGAAAGGTATATTCACTTGCTTTACCTCTTGAAGAGTTTATGTGCACACACACACTTCATGCATGCCTTGTTCATCTTGCATTTGTGTTCTAATTGTTTATATGTGTGCATCCATTACACCCATCACACTTGCACTTCATTTTTAGACTTAAGTGTGGTTGTTGTATGATGTAATTCGTTTCCCAATGATTGATCGGAAACGTTCGCGCATGCACGTTGGTGTGCTTGTCAGTGCGATGAATGACCATTTGAGAAGGTTCCATTTTTCTCTTGGATAAGTGTTAGATTTGGTTTTGTTGTTTGAAGTAAAGTGTCTAGTTTCAAAGGTATGGATTTCATTGATTTAAATGTTTTTCAAAAATGATATTTGTATGGTCTTGTGACCATAAAGTTTTATACAAAGCATCAAAATGAGTTTTGAAAATTTTTGTACAAATTAGACACCCATACCTTTCCAACGGTATATTATTCGTAATATTTCATGACTGTTTGAATTGGTTTTGAAATCTCCAAAGTAACCATTAAAACTGGACAACTCTGTTGTTGTCCTTTTTTGACCTTTGGTCACTCAAATGACCATTACTCTTTTTACAGAAATCAAAACCTCATCATGTAAAAACAAGTAGAAAGTAGACATCCATACCTTTCCAACGGTATATCATACAAAAGGTTTTGATGTTGTTTGGTTATGTTTTGAATCGCTCAAAACTGGAGCTAATGCTCTGTCGCATGCCATTCAGTCCAATCTGTTGTACACTCGCCATACGTAACAGAAGTTTTCGTGCAATATGTTTCTGCTGGTAAGTCGCATGTGAGTCGCCTTTCATACATCCTTTTTCTGAAAATTTCCAGGTGACCCGCTTTACAGTTGTTGTACGTACAACGGGTGTACAGCGGCCAAGAAATTTTTTTTGCAAACTTTTCCAAAACGATGTCGTTTCATTTAGGGTTGTTATATATACATTCTTTCATCTCCATTTCATTTTAGAGCTCAAAAATACAGACATAAGTGAGAGAAAGTGTTTCTTGAGATAGAAAGTTTCATTTAAGCTTATTTGACTCTCCAAACCCAAAACTCATGCATCCATTGCTTCAATCATTCATGGGTCTTCATCATACATGACTTGATAAGTAAGAATAACATCTCATCTTTGTTTATTGTTCTTTAAGTCCAAGAATTCATTTTTAATGCATAGGATTTGTAGAAATCATTTATTGAATGCATTTATTATTGAATGATAACATGATTGAGTTTGTTTGTGATAGCTTATATGATTAGGTCATCTTTGCCTAAATAGCTAATCCATAAATATTCATTATGCTTAGTTGATTGATTAGTTTGGTTTTGTTCATCTAGTCTTACTATTGAACATTTATGTGAGTTTTATTTGACAATTAGGTTGCTAGAATCTTTCTACAACTAATTGACTCCTCATGTATGGGCATATAAGCATTATTTGATAACTTGGGTGTTAAATTGTATTATAACATATAGTTAAGTATTTTGTGTGTGGTCTTACATATTATTACATTTGAGCATATTGTTATATATTCACTTAGACCTCTAGGTGAAGTTGTACAAGCAAGTGAAGTCCTGCAACCAAGGGTGGGTTGGCAAGCATTGGTCAAGTGCCACCTAAAAGGATTGCGGGTAGAGTAGGAGGTGCTCACGCTAAGAGTGGTAGATCATGGGATATCACTAGGGATTGAACCAAGAGTGGCGAGTGGTAGTGTCCATAGCCTAAGGTTGTCGAGAGTGAGAGCCCGTGTATCACTTAAGGATGTAATTTTTATTCATATAGTAAATTTCTGTGACCATGTGTAACTAGAAGGATAGCCCGTGAGTTTTGCCCAATTGGAGGGTTTCTCATGTAAATCAATTCAACGTTTCTTTATTGTTTTCCGCACTTTATTATTATCGTTGAATGTTTGTTTGTTTGGGTTTATTGTGCTTAATATTGATTAATCGAAAAGCCCCCCAGGTTGTATCAGACACTCTTAGATTATTTTCAACTTACCCTAATATCATAATAAAATATTGATATTACACACCAATATTAGTAGTGATTAGAGTTTTTTTTAAGTTATTTAAAATAAACTATATATTAAAATAAAAAATTTTATACCATATATAATTATAATAAAATTGGAAATATGTTAAATATGGGAGATAGTATGGGAAAAAAAGATTTTGGATTGCATTTAATGCAATTCAATGATTTGCAATTAAGTGAAAAAGTCAGAATTTTTTATTTTAAGTTGCTTTTTTGGTATTTTAAAGTTGTTTGATCACTTAATAATTATGATTCAAACTCATTAAATTTTAATTGCAAAAAACAAAAGACCCCGAAGTATAAAATTTATTTATTTGTTATGCTCATGAGTGGAAATCTTAATGAAATAATAATAATAATAAAAATTGATTTGGTTGCATATTCAAGATCTTTGTTTTTATTTTGCAATTGAGTTTTTGGTTGAATGTTTCTTCTACTGAGTCCAACTCTCTACTTGGCAATTAATAATATAGATCATTTCTGAGTCCTGACTATTAATTTAAATAATAATAACTCATTTTAATGTTTGGGTAAATGATGAAGAAGGTCAACAGCTGTTCAGTTCTTTTCTTCTAAAGTTTTGTTTTTTTTAATTATCATTACCTTACCTATTGTAAAAGGTTTTTTTTTATGCAATACCAAAAAAAGAAGTCAACAGAAGCGTAGCTCAATTAGTAGATGGACGAGCTTGGGGCTTAGATAAATGACTCTCAGGTCAGCGGCTCGAATCCTACCAATGGCGAAAGTTTTCAAAAAAAATATCTGGTGATATTGTCAAAAAGAAAAACAAATACCATAAATCTTATTTATTTATTTATTTTCTTTTATCTTAACAAATATCAAATTAATTATATAGTTTTTTTATGAGTAATGCTAGGCTTTTCAAAAAAAAAATTCAAATTTCTTCCCAAATTGTGTTGGCATGTGAGGTGCCAACATCTTGTGAATCATAAGATTATGTGGTAAGTGATGTGATGTTGACACCTCACGTGCCAACACAATTTGAAAATAAATTTGGGAAGCCTAACATTACTCATTTTTATAGGGATAATTACCCAGTGGCCATCGAATTGATGACACACTATCAAAATGGCTACTAGATTGGAAAGTTGTTCCAAAATAGCCATTTTTAGTGAAAAGTGTGACACTAATAGCTATTATTTGATAACTAGTCTGTTAAATTGTATTATAACATCTAGTTAAGCATTTTGTGTGTGGTCTTACATATTATTACATTTGAGCATATTGTTATATATTCACTTAGACCTCTATACTCTTCATATAGTCAAAGTCTTGTGTGGCTTCTATGTGAAGTTGCACAAGCAAGTGAAGTCTTGCAATCAAGGGTGGGTTGGCAAGCATTGGTCATGTGCCACCGTAAAAGGCTTGCGGGTAGAGTAGGAGGTGCTCACTCCAAAAGTAGTGGATTAGGGGATATCACTAGGATTGAACCAAGAGTGGCGAGTGGTAGTGTCCATAGCCTGAGGTTGTCGAGAGTGAGAATCTGTGTATCACTTGAGGATGTAATATTTTATTCATATAGTGGATTTCTGTGACCATGTGTGGCTAGAAAAATAGCCCGTGAGTTTTGCCCAATTTGAGGGTTTCTCACGTAAATCAATTCAATGTATCTTTATTGTTTTCCGCACTTTATTATTATAGTTGAATGTTTGTTTGTTTGGGTTAATTGTGCTTAATATTGATTAATCGAAAAGGTTGGTGATAATCGATTAACAACTCACTCACCCCTCTAGGTTGTATTAGATACTCTTAAATTATTTTCAACGTACCCTAATATCATAATAAAGTATTAATATTAAACACCAATATGAGAAGTGATTAAGGTTCTTTTTTTATTTTTAAAACTATTTAAAATAAACTATATATTAAAATAAAGATCTTTATACCATATGTAATTATAATGAAATTGTAAATATGTTATATATGGGAGATAGTATTGGAAGAAAATATTTTGGATTGCATTTAATCCAATTCAGTGATTTACAATTAAGTGAAAAATCAAATTTTTTTACTTTAAGTTGTTTTTTTGGTATTTTTAAGCTGTTTGACCACTTAAACAAACAACTTAATAAGTTTTAAGTGGAAAAAACAAACGACTCATAAGTATAAAATTTATTTATTTGTTATGCTCATGAGTGGAAATCTTAATCAAATAATAATAATAATAATAATAATAATAATAATAATAATAATAGTAATTGATTTGGTTGCATATTCAAGATCTTTGTTTTTATTTTGCAATTGAGTTTTTGGTTGAATGTTTCTTCTACTGAGTCCAACTCTCTACTTGGCAATTAATAATTAATAACTCATTTTAATGTTTGGGTAAATGATGAAGAAGGTCAACAGCTGTTCAGTTCTTTTCTTCTGAAGTTTTATTTATTTTTAATTATCATTACCTTACCTATTCTAAAAGGTTTTTTTTTAATACCAAAAAAAGAAGCCAATAAGGGCGTAGCTCAGCTGGTAGATGGACAAGCTTGGGGCTTGGACAAATGACTCTCAGGTCAGCGGCTCAAATCCTACCAATGGCGAAAATTTTTAAAAAAAATACCTGGTGATATTGTCAAAAAGAAAAACAAATACCATAAACCTTATTTAGTTATTTATTTGCTTTTATCTTCACATATATTAAATTAATTATATAGTTTTTTTATGAGTAATGCTAGGCTTCCCAATTTTTTTCCAAATTTCTTCCCAAATTGTGTTAGCATGTGAAGTGTCAACATTTTGTAAATCATGAGATTATGTGGTGAGTGATATGATGTTGACACCTCATGTGTCAACACAACTTGAAAATAAATTTGGAAAACCTAGCATTACTCATTTTTTATAAGCAAGATCGTAAGAAGAAAAAAATTCTACTAAATGGGGCACATAAATACATGACATGCCCAACAAATCACATTAAATATTGAGCACGTTAATAAATATACACATGAAATTTTTTCTTTTTTTTATTTAATTTGATTTATTTCTAAGGTAGAATACGATAATCATAATGTATTTGGCATACAGAGAGACGTAATTATTCTATATAAAGATGATAACAAAGTCTGATTTTGTTGCACAGTGTTAAATTCTCAAGCATGAGTACTCCTTTGAGAAAACTCATCATCTTCTTGGTGATCATTGTAGTTGTAAGTAGTAGTAGTAGTAGTGTTAGCAATGCTTTTGGTTTGACACCAAAAGTGCATGTCCAGGTGACTAATGATTTGGGAGCAGGCTTAGATCTTACTCTTCACTGTAAATCCGGAGACGATGATCTTTGCCAGCACTTAGTCCCGTTTGGAGAGAGCTACGTTTTCCATTTCCGAGCAAGTATGATGGGAAGAACCCTCTTCTTCTGTAGTATGGCATGGAAGGAGGAGTTGCACTGGTTCGATGTGTACAAACAATACAGAGATGATGACAAGTGCGGTGAACATTGTCTATGGTTTATTAGACCAACTGGTCCTTGTTTGATGATTAATCAAACTACTACCAATCTTTGCTATCAATGGCCTTCTTAATTATTAGAATGTTGTAAGTGTCAAGGGCATGTTACTTGTGAAGAACATGTTATTGGTGCAATCTCGTATCGTTATTCTTGTTTGTTAGTGTGTCTGTCAAAATAATATCATGTACTCCTCAAATTTAATTATGGTTTTCATTTGAAATAATATATAATTGTTTGTTTGTATTCCTCAAAGTTTTAGTGATTTGATGATAAATGTCAATTTCCTCAAAATAATTCCCTACTTTGTTAAGGTTTTGTGTTGATGATCATGTTTTAATACACGAAACGTCTAGAGAAACTATTTTAATGTTTTTTTTTTTTTTTAAGAAACTGTGTTAATGTTAAGCACACTAGTCTAGGAAGTAGGAAGTCATAAGTCAGTCACCAACGAGGTATAATTAGTAATTAATATAATTAGTAAGAAACTATTTATGTACGGATCCTGTAATAATTACTGTAATCATAAATCAGAAATTAATAATCATAAATCGGAAATTAATTTAGGATTTTTTATTAGTAACAGCCCAAATTGTACTTAAAAGTTGTTCTCCTTTTGCTTTTAATTTGCTGCCTCTCATACATTTAAAGCAGAGTTCATGACATCATTTCTGGGCCAAAACCTACAAATTTCATAATTTGCTTATACTCTAATCCATTGTTATGAAATTGGTTGAAGATTACTTCTGAAACCAGGTTTGGAAATGTTCATAATACCTTCAATATCTTAATAAAAAGACAATAAAACAAGTATATAACATATTACAATTTACAAAGAGAGTCAAAAAGATGAGAGAGATGATCATCAATCAGCTAAAATTGAATGCAACAAAGAGTGAAAGACCTTCAAGATATAAGTATGATGGTAATATCAACTGTACACTGATGTTACTATATTCAATGAAAAGTGATACAGAATCTGAGTGTAAGATCAAGTACCCCTTAAATAACAGAAATGACCAGAAATCATATCTTCTTATGGAAAATGTACAAGATATCATCACCTTGCTATGGCAAATTATATGAGGAAGAAGAATCAGGACCAAAAAAAAAACAAAAAATCATCTTTGTTAATAAAATTTGGGAAACTGTCACCTAATTTCACGAAGCATCATCTTTCAGAGGAAGATCATAAGTTGGAGATGAATTAAAGCTGCTTTCTCGTTCATTAGACTCGATGAGCATCAATACAACTTCCCGCATTGATGGCCTTTCATAAGGGGACATGCTTGTGCACATTAAAGCAATTTTTAAAACAGAAATCATATGATCCACATTACTTTTATCTTCAAGATTTAATCGAGCATCAAGCACTCCTGGTGTCAGCGAATGATTCCGAACATAATTTCTCACCCAAGTGACAAGATCGCCTCCTAGATCTAATGACTGTACAGGAGTTTTTCCGGTGAGCAGCTCCAGTAGAACAACTCCATAACTGTAGGTGTCACATTTTTCTGTAACCTTCATAGTGTATGCATATTCTGACATCAACAACAAGTATATGTCAAATGTCAATCACTTACAAGCAAAAGTTAAAAAAAATGAAAGAGATGGAAACAAAGAAGTTATTAGGTGATTACTACCCTATGTAGGAATCTTTTTTTTTTTTCCTCAAAAACATTAGAAATCTTGTATGTATCAACTGGTTCTTAGACAGGTAACAGACTATAAGTTGCATCTCAAAATTGTCAAAACAGCTAGAATAAGATTTCAGGATAAATGAGTGCCACCAATAAGTAATAACCTTCCTTAACCACACACTATCTTTGATAGTTTGATATACTTCTACCCATGCAAGCACAATGTTAACAGTTAGAACACTACAATAACAAATATTCCTCTGCAATGAAAGTATTACAATAATCGACATATAATTTAACTTCTCAAGTAGAATGCTAAACTAAATCCATAAGAATCCTGTAACAATCTAATAACATGCAGATCTCAAATGGATCAGAAAACTAGAAGGTAGTGTTAGCATCAGTTTTGTATCTGCAGACAATGACATATAATGAAAAACCAAAGTATTCTAAACGGAGCTTCAAACCTAAAAGAAAAATATTGTTAAAAGTTACATATAAAACACATTTCTTGGAAATATTCTTATACATAGCAATGATCCGGTTACTGTTTTAGATATCTAGGAGAGAAAACTGAAGATCTTACCAGGGGCAATGTACCCATATGAACCTGCAACTGCTGACATTGATTTAGATTGAGGCATGTCAATCACTTTAGCCAAACCAAAATCACCAACATGGGCTTCAAATTTCTTATCAAGTAGAATATTATTGGACTTGATATCACGGTGAATTATCTTTGGTTTGCAGTCATGATGCAGATAAGCAAGACCTTCAGCAGCTCCAATAGCAATATGGAACCGAGTTGGCCACTCTAAGTTACAAGAAGAGCCATGAAGTAATTCACCCAAGCTACCCCTTTCCAGGTACTCATAAATAAGGAGATTGGAACCCTGATGATAGCAAAATCCATAAAGCTTCACAATGTTACGATGTCTAATCTTTCCAAGAGTTAAAATCTCAGCCCGAAAACTGTTTTCAATGGTGTTACCCTCCCTATTAGATGCTAGCTTTTTGACAGCAGTGGTTTGTCCAGAGTCCATGACTGCCTTATAAACTGTTCCATAAGCTCCGCTGCCAATAACATAGCTCTCGTGAAAATTGTTTGTCGCCTCAACAAGATCTTGAAAAGTGAAACCCTCCTTTGGAGGAAAGTAGACATCTGAATCCGGAGGTGAAATCTCATTATCTTGCAAGGACACAACCATCTTGGATGGACGTATGATTAAGTACAAGATAATTACAATTAGAATGAGAGAAACACCGCCAACAGCAGCAGCAACTATAGTGATGATTCTACCCCGAGAAGTAGTTAAACTATTCAAAGGTGGAACGGAAGCAGAAGATGGATTTTCACCACAATTACCAAGAGGTCCACCACAGAGCCCTTTGTTTCCGATAAAACTGTTGATGGCCATGTTTTGAAACAATGGTATGGGAGGCAAAGGTCCGCTTAGGTCATTGTAAGAGAAGTTGCATCCTAATAAACTCGAAAGATTTTCAAATGTACTGGGAATTTCACCACTCAAATGATTATTATTAAGTAGAAGAAATTCCAGTAAATTAAGATTACCAAGTTCTAGTGGTATACTTCCACTGAGATTGTTATAGCTGAGATTCATAGCAATTTGCAAGCTTGAAAGATCACCCAACGCGGAAGGTATCTCACCAGAAAATAAGTTACCCCCCATCTGCAACTCCGTCAGATGAGAGAGGTTTCCTAATGCTGCAGGAATTTTTCCAGAAAATTTATTTTCCGAAAGCATGAGAAGCTCAAGTTGAAGGAGGGTTCCAAGCTCATTTGGTAAAGAATCAACAAAGTTGTTCCGGCTCAGATCAAGTCGTTGAAGCGTCTTGCAGTTAACAATCTCAGGTGGAATCCTTCCAGTGAGCATATTAGAAGATACATTAAAAGTCACTAGTTGAGATAGATTGCCGATTTCCCTGGGTAACTCAGACGTGAAGTAATTGTTCGCAACATGAAGCCTTTGCAACTTTTGGCAGTAAACAATTTCTGGCGGAATTGGCCCACTGAACTTGTTCTGGTCCAACTCAATAGCAGAAAGATTCGCCAACTTACACAACCCTGAAGGAAAACTGCCAGCGAGCCTATTACCGACCAGACGAAGTTGCACCAGTGTCCCGCAGTTGATGACCCCAGTTGGGATGTTTCCATACAGCTTATTAGACCCCAGATTCAACAAAATTAAGTTAGCATGTCGGCAAATATGAGGAGGTATTCTTCCAGTCAGTTGGTTGTCTGAAAAATCAACAACCCAAAGTCGATTGTAAAGTCCAAGCCCCTGTGGAATGCCACCACTCAAAGAGTTGTCAAAAAGCTGTAGCTGAAGCATTTGAGTCAAATATTGGAACCCAAATGGTATAGGACCTGTTAGGTAATTGATTGAGAGATCAAGCTTCGTCAAGTTCGTCAAGCTACTAAGCACATTTGGTATTACTCCAGTAAACTGGTTCTGAAAGAGGTACAGCAAGCGTAAACCCTTTATCTTACTGAACTCGGTTGGGATCTCCCCCATCAAATAATTCTCTGAGAAATCAATTTCTGTTGTCATAGACAGATTCCCAATTTCCCTGGGAATGGTTCCATTCAAATCATTCCTGTAGAGGTACAACTTCTTCAGAAACTTGAGATTTCCAATCTCCTTAGGTATTTGTCCCCCAAGAGAGTTTCCATACAAAGCAAGAGTCTCAAGGTTTGTACAATTCCCAAGCTCCTTTGGGATAAAACCATCAAGTTGGTTATCCCATAAGATCAGATCAGTCAAGTTCTGAAGCATCCCAATTTCCTTAGGTAATGCCCCTCCTATATCATTTTGGGCAAGACCAAGCATTTCCAGACTCTGGCATCCACTTATTTCTGCAGGTATGCTACCAGAAATTCCATTCTGCCCTGCACGAAATGTTTTCATGTTCTTGAGATTCCCCACAGAATGAGGCAATGGACCGGTTAAATTGTTGGTGTATGCCACAAACTCCACTAGTGAAGACAAGTTCCCAAGCTCCTCCGGCATTGCACCTGAGATCATGTTGTTGCATATATTTAACCTTTCTAAAGAAGATAACTCACCCAGTTCAGAAGGAATTTCGCCACTGAACTGGTTGTTGTTCAAATAAAGAAGTCCCAACTTCGAACAATTTCCAATCTCCTTCGGTATATTTCCAGTGAACGCATTGTAACCAAGATTAAGATATGTTAGGTGGATCAAACCACCAATACTGGAGCTCAGAGTTCCAGAAAGATTCATCGAATTCAAATTAAGAGACCAGACCACCGGTTCATAATCGGAAGTACAATTTACACCTATCCACCCACACGGTGTCTGATCGGTGGACTTCCAATTCCCCAGATGATTGACTTCATCATGAAGGCCATTCTTCAGCTCTAGCAGATATTGCCCTTCAGAATTCAACCCTTCTGAAGTGCAAACCAATAGCATTGCAACCAGCCAAAATCCTGAGAATCCGATTTCCAAAATTTCTGTTGATTTCAAATTCCACGACATTGTAATAACCCTCAGCTTGATTTAAATTACAAACATAGTCTGATATCTTAGAACCTGCAAATAGATAGCTACTTTAGATCGCAATGCCAAAGAAATAATACCATTAAATAAAATCCCAATTTGTAACTATAACTAATATTCTAGCTACCTCCAATCACTCAGCATATAAATCATTCAAACCAGTCTTGGAAAATCACTCTCCGTACCCAAGAAAATTCAAGTAGTTATAAAATAAAAAAGAGAAAGCAATCATTTTTAGGACCCAATAAATTTCAGTATAAAAACATATTCAAGAACCCATATATGCAATTAACACAGTTACACAAACCCAGAAATCCAATCACTGACCAGTCTAAAAACTTCCTAGAAATTCAAATTCTAACGTTTACATGTATAATTTAACCAGTCAAATTTGCATAACGCAAAAACTCTAAACATACAAACCAAATTAACCAAATAATCATGTCCAAATATAAAAACACTAAAATTCAACAACAAATCAGAAGAACAAATAATACTAAACAAAACATAAGATCCAAGCCGGAAAACATACCTTTTTATAAAGTCCAGAATCACTCATCAAAGAAGAGATAGTCAAAGTAACAACTGTTCCACTTCCCTGTAACTCCTTGAGACCAACCCAAAGTGAAAAGCATTGAATTCATTACCCAAAAGAAAAACTAAAACCAACCCAGTTAATCTTTTTCCTCAAATACAAAGGATCTACAAAGATTCGGGCCCAAAAAACATTACCAAAAAAATAATCCCTCAAAATGAAACCGCAGAAAGATTGATTTTTTTTTTTCTTTTAACTTTCCCTTTTCATATATAATATATTATAAAACAGAGATTGAAAAAAGGACAAAAACAGTGATGATGGTGGATGAAAGAAAGGATCTTTAGGTGAATGGAAGGGGCGGGCATGAGGTCTCTACTCTCTTGCTTGAAGCTCTAATGGCCGACAAGGCATGCTCTCATTTCACATATTTTTTCTCTCTAATCCACTCACTCACTCACTCTTCATATACAGATACATCATACATGGACAAGTTCTAGTTTAGTTTGTTTTGTTTCTCTCTGTATAGTGTGAAAACACTGTTGAACTATTTTGGCAAGAAGAAAGCCAAATTAATTTGGATTTATTGATTGGGACAGCTTTTGCTTGGTTTGGTTGGTAAGTAGCTTGCAGTCTTGGGAATTGAAATTTCACTCTATATGTTTATTCAGCCTCGATCCTCTGCTCCGCGTTTGACAAACCTATTGCTGCACCCGCCACTTGTACGTTGGCAGCCAATCATCTAATGCCATTTAAAAATTATTTTAGATTTTAGAAGCTTCTCCATTTTCAATCACAATTTTGGGAAATTTCTTTTTGGATATTTTGGACAAAACATTAGGCGGATTCCTAAAAGATTTTATTATACAAAACTTATATAATTGGAAATTTGGAATAAATAACTCGACAAAAGAATTTTAATTGTAAATTAAAGTCTATCTTTTAAAGTAATACATTAAACATCACTCAATATAAAAAATAAAATAAAAAACATCAACTATACTCTTCAAAAACGAAACCGCCTAATATGATTTATCGGTAAATAGTGTTTTTTTTAATAATATTCAAATTCAAATCATCATACTCGTAATTATTTCATTTATATAGTAATATGATCCCTCGTGTATATATATATATATATATATATATGACAAATTTTTCTATTGTCAGTTCGTCATGACATAAAATATATCAGGACGAAAAGTGTGAATCATTAGATTTACATACTTGGACTCAAAGTGTATGCATTTATCAAATATTCTCCATAATTTGTGGTCCATATTCTTTATCTTGATATATTTTATATCAGGACGAATGGACAATAGAAAAACTGTATATATCACTTATATATATATATATATATATCACTTACAAGTTACAACAGTATACGATTTAAATAAGCCCTAAGGACGTGCATCAGCTAGTAGATGGACCAGTTATGGGCTTGGTCAAATGATTTTAAAGTCAACAGTTTGAATCATAATAAAACACTTCAAAATATATATATATATATATATACAGAAATTTTCATATGAGTGCGTACTTATAGAAATATATGAGGACATTGAATGTGAGTCACTAATTTTACATGCTTTGACTTTGTGTGTATGCACTTGTCAAAGCTCCTCAACCCACATTCAATGTCCTCATATATTTTTCATCAATACGCACTGATTAGAACGGGACAGTATTTATATATATATATATATATGATCATACCGTTAAAAAAAAATAGGGTGGAAAGGATAGGGTGTATAGGTTGAATGGATGTGGGTAACCTTAGAGGAGAGACACCCTTGTTTGGCAAGTGAAAAAGATATACATTACTAGCTAGTTGCTAGTTGATAGAAAATGGAGCCAGCCAAGTCGTTTTGGTTTTGATTAATTTATTAATGATTAATAATTAATATGGTTTAAATAGGAATTAAAAATGGTTAATGATAGATAGTACAATTTGATGGGACTGGTTAGCTGGGGGCCCCAAGTATTTGTCATATTATCGCACAGTCCACCACCCATGAAAGATGAAGATTGAAGAGATTTTGGGATTAGTGGACCCACAAAATTGGTTGAAGATAGCTGCTTAAGCTGTCCATCCATCTACAATTCCACATGCTTGCTTTATGTCCACATCAGACGGTCCTTTTTTCTGGGTTATGAGTCTGACAACTAATCATACTTTCTTGACAATTCTCTCTCAACTCTCAATTTATACAACAATTAATTGGATAACATGTATGGTTACCACTAACCATTAAGCAATCCATATTCCAAGTTTTTTTTTCATTTCTTCTAGGGTTGGCTTTTTTCCACTATATATATATATATATATATATATGTATATTTATTTGTTCATGGATAATTCAAATGAGTTGGGCAGATTCTGCCTTCATTCCTTGATTTTGCTTTATGAACATCCTTTTCAAAAACATTCTCGAACATCTTTATCCATGGTTTTCCAAAACCTTCGGCTGGTCGTCTCGTCACTCAATTAGACTTTTATACAATTCAAACAAATGTAACATTCTAATGAATACTCTTTAACAACAAATTACGTTAAACCGAGGTATGTTTTACATGTTTTCATACGTGTATATATATATATATATATATATATTAAGTCTAAGATTATTATTAGAATTAGAAAGTATCATGTGATATATTAATGGTACATTCACATGCCATCATTACAACAAAAGTCACTCCCTACAAGTGGTACCAACGGTTCGGTTCCGGTTTGAAACCGTCGATTCGGGTTTCATGGAAAGCATAAACCGTAACCGTAACCGGTCTAGTCGGTTTGCTTTACGGTTCCATTTTTTTCAAATAATATGCCATGTGGTAGCTTTTGATGGGTTGTTTTTATTTTATTTTATTTTATTTGAAAACCGACAGTTAAACCGTCGGTTTAACCACAATTTTTTTGAAGTCCAAACTATAACTGAACCGTGATCCAATCAGTTGTTTAACCGTCAGTTACGGTTACAATTTCAGTTACGATTTTTGTTATGGTTCTAACCGTATGGTTCGGTTTGAAACCGTCGGTTTAACCGAACCGTGGCTACTTTTACGGTCCCTATCTTAAACATTATTATTTTATTTTATTTTATTTTTGAAAAAGTTAATTGTTTTTGTTAGAAATAAAAAATCTCTCTACCCACCTTTTCGTACGACATTATATTGTATAAAATACCATCTAGACTAGAGGCCTGGCTGGAGATGGGTCCAGATTCCTTCACAGAACTTAAGGTAGATTGATTCTTCTACGATTTCTGCTCGCAAAAAATGCCTCCAACTCCTTTTTGTTAACACACTTTTAGTTGCCCGCTTTAACACATTCTCCCAAGCAATTTAATTAATAATTAATTTAAACCTAACTCAAATCTCTTGCCAAATTTTGTTTGATTAGTTAGTTGTTAACGTAACTTGGTAAAAGCTGTTTAATTGGTCAACATTTAATGTTTTAAGCATTCGATAAAGTTATTTTATTTTACGGTAATGTTAACATGTGTATTATAACACACTACAAAAGGAATGTTAAAGTGTACTATTGTTTTATTTATGTATTTATTGTGATTAAAGACAATAAATATAAAGTTATTGATCGTTTGTTTTTTCCACTTAAAATTGAATGGGTCTGTATCATAATTATTAAGTTGTTTCGTTTGTTTTTTTAAGTGTTCAAACAATTTAAAAATACCAAAAAAATAACTTAAAATTAAAAATAAAAAATCTCGACTTTTCACTTAATTACAAATCACAGAATTGCATTAAATGCAATTCAAAATCCTTTTTTCCGATATTATTCCTCATATATAATATATTTCCAATTTCTTCATAATTATATATGGTATAGAAATCTTTATTTTAATATATTTTTTATTTTAAGTAGTTTTAAAAATTAAATAAAAACTATAATCACTTCTCATATTGGCATTTAATATCAATATTTTATTATAATATTATGATGGTATATTTATATATTATTTTTTGAGGGTGTTTTGTGTGAGGTTTCCTGCAGCCCCTTTTATTTTTGAAAAAAAAAAACCGTTTATTTTCTTAGTAAAAATGAAATTTATTTGTAATCGAAGAAGATTATGATCATATGTGTTCATATATAATTATTATTTTTGGATTGTTTTTATTCCATATTATATATATAATTGTTTAACATGGGTATAAATGTAAAATTACTTAGTTTCAGACAATTTTACTTTTAAAAAACAAACGTGTTGACAATACATTCAGATGTGATGAAAAAAAACATGTTATTCAAGTTCAGATTTCAGTCCATATTCAGTCTTCAGAAAAATTTAAGAATATTCAGTTTTCAGACAAAAAAATAAACGACCCCTTGATTTTTCTTTTTATAGTATCTTAACTTGTGCTCTTAAGAAACAGGTTAACACTACACTTATTTTATTTATTTATTTTGAGATTGTTTCAAACCGAAGTATTTTGTTTTTCTTTTGCTGAATTCAAGTAACTAGAAAAAAGGTTTGAAGCCTGAATTTCTTGGAAAGTTATACCATCCTACTTTGACCATTATTGTCAACGATCGAGAACCTTTTAAAATAATTATCATATATTATTATTGTTAATGTGAATTAGAGTTGGCATGATGCAATATTCCTTCTGGGTCAGAATATTAATCTGTGATTATATAATACATATATTGGACTGTTCATGCGTTGAACCAGTCTAGTTTTCTTAATTAAAATCATACAATTCAACAGTGTTTTCAAGTTTAGTTTTTATTTCATTGCCAGATTTTCCGTTGAAACTTGTCGATACCATGCTTGGATTTCGCTTGACTTCCAATGTTTTGAAAACCCCTTAAATACGTAAAAAGCTCTGAGAGAAATATGTGTCCTTATACTTGATGTAACGTTCATTTCTCAGTGATATATTCATGTCTATGACTGTTTTATACAAAAGTAGGTATTTATTGACTTTGGTAACAATTATAACTACAACTGGACATCTCCATTGACATTTGACCAGTTTTATAGAGGTGAAATTCGGTAAGATTCTTGACGATAGATTTTGTTGAATGCATTTATATCTTTTCAAGCTCTCCATTTGATCTTGTTTTAAACTTTAATGTTAGAATTTGATTCACATGCATTGAAAATTTGACAACTCCAGTCCAAGCTGGGTTTTCTATCTTTTTGGTTTAGTAAGTCAAAATAAAGCAGGTTTAAAACAACTTGATCAATAATTGAAGATAAATGCACTGATAACCACATGTTTGATAAAGTTGACAACTTTTTTCTTTGACCAAGAAAGTGCTCGGACAATATGCAAGTTTCAGTAGCGGAAATTGTATCCAGTTGAAGTGTTGAACATTTCCAATGCTTAAAAAGTGCATGTAACCAGAAGCTCTCGACTGAGCTACCCATTAACAATGAATCAAGGATAATCTTGTACTTTTATTTGAAATCCAACACCAATCAGGTCAATAGTATGTGTGTCCATACCTATCAAGATTTAGTACTACATCAACGGTCTAGATATCTGCTACCAAAATTGAAAAATATCTACTCTCATCAAGGGCGACCCAAGGCTAGCCAAGGCCCTAGACGAAAATTTAAAATGAGGTATTGCAATTCCACTGCCCCTTTTTGCTACTGGTTACAAATTTACCAAGAACTCCTTTTTATTATTCAAATAATTTTTCTATATATATATATATATATATTTTTGAATACAAAGACAAGTTTAATATCCGATTATCAGTTATCAAAGCACAAATAATTTTATTACAGTTGAAAACAAAATAAATAAAATTAAAGTAATATAGTTTGGAACGATTGAACCTTAGGGGGGTATATTCAACCTAGATTTCATTGGAGTTTGATGGATTTGGTTTAAATGATGGAATTCAGTGGAATTCATAAATCCCACATATTTCATTAGATTTAGTAGAAATTGTGTAAAGAGTTCGTTGGATTTCATTGGAATTCATTATATAGAATTGGATGGATTTGAATTATAAAATAAAAATAAAAAATTTGTCCCTTGTTTTCTTTTTTGACTGTAAATTGGTAAAAAATACCTAAAATTTTCAAATCCAATGTTATGTACGTTTCCGATCCTGGAAAATACATAAAGAATTTAGGATAGAGGTAGTATTTCAGGCTTGAAATACATAAGAAATTCAGAAGAGAAATAGAAGAGATAAATGGGGATAATTTGCTTTTGCAGTATATTTAATCATGATCCCATTCTCACAATGTCTGGCAGTATATATATGCCTTACAATACGAATGAGCAACTGAAATAACAAAGCCACATAACTGAAACAATCGTGGCTAAAATACAGGAAATAATGGAAAGTGCTAGTGCTAAACTCATGCACATGTTCGCATGATGGTCTCGCAAAACCTGGGCAACTAATACCCATTTATGAGCTGTTAACTAATTTATTTGATCCTACCAACTGACTTGGTTTCGCATGCAGCACACATGCAACCCATGCAATATGATTCGTATCATCCAAATCCCTAACTTCTTCTTCGAAAACCAACATCCATAGAGTTAAACCCCAAATATTCTTCTTCTCTCTTTGATTTGCACTCAAAAGGTATGATTGTTTCTTCTCTTCATGTCTCCTAATTGTCAAAGATGTTTCTAGCTCTTCTTCTTTATCTCGAATTTTCTCATCAACCAAACACAATACAAATCACAAAAGCCATGATTTTCTGCACTTTCTCATCAACCAAACACAATACCAATCGAAACCAACCCAATTCAACCACAAAATTGAACCAGTCCGGAAATCGCTGCCACACCAAGCAACAGAGAGAGACGATCGAGAGAGAGAGAGAGGTTGTGATGAGAGAAAGACAATCGTGAGAGAGAGAGGTTGTGATGAGAGAGATATGGCCATGAGAGAGGCAGTGGTTTTTTAAAAAATGAGTGAGGACTGAGGAGAGAGATCGATGGTAAGGAGTGAGAGAGGGAGGTATGAAATCTTTTGAAATTCTTGGAAATCTTTGGGTTGAGGCCAAGATTTGAGAATTTCATTATATTTATATTTTCCACCGCAAAATCCAACCAAATCCATCCAAATCCATCGGATTTTGAATAAGCCCAAATTTCATTTGATTTGTTTGAAATCTAACGAAATCTGGTTTGAATACCCCCAGACTTGGTTGGATTTCAAACAAATCCAATAAAATCTGAGTTAAATACACTCTGATTTCTTAAATTCAACAAAATCCAATTAAATCCAACCAAGTCTGAGTTGAATACACCCCCTTGCGAAAGAGTATGTAGAGAAACAAGGAGGGAGTTTGATTGCAGTAAGATGGTTTGATTGGATATAGAAGAATATATAAAATAATAGATTTTATTGCAAATATGTAATTAAACAAAATAACCGTTTAAAGAACAAGAATAACATCAATGTGTAATTTTTTTTAGGAAAACATTAATGAGTATTTAAGTCCACTTAAATGTGTGGTTTATTTGAAAATATGAATCTTTGACTTGAAAATGAGAATGAATGAAAATTTATAAGTTGGTTCCGGATATTGACACCCATAAAATTTATTAGTACATCCATTTTTATAAGTACATTCATGTCTAAAATTTAAAAAATAAATATTACTATAAGCACCCATCGTAATGCTAATAGTGCCATAATTGAAATAAATATATTTATTTTAATACATATTATTTACAAACACTCAAAAATCATATTATTTTTGTAATCAAATCTTTTTTTAATGATGGTCCAATTTACTTTTGAAAATATCTCAAATGTAAGAGCCCTATAAAAGGAATATGTGGAACCTGTATATGAGGTTAAGAGATTTTCAATCTGGAATTCTCTTATTTATACAGCTATCTTAAAATAAAATAAAAAAACCTTATTGATATATACGGCTACTTAAAAAAAAACTTGTTGTTATCTACAGCTATCATTAAAAAAATATTTTTTGTTTATTGATAGAATTCATAACTATACATAAAAGAAAGACAAAAACAGTATGATTATCTTGCAATGATGAGAAAGTTTGATACTTGAAATAAGATTAGAGTTTCATTAGGGTTTATCACAAAAATTAGTTATCATATGTTAGGGTTTATTATAATTTTTTTTTAAAGATAAGTTTTTTTTTAATAAATAAATATAGTTGAAGATATAGGTGTAAATAATAAGTATATAGTATTTGATTTATTTTTAATTAAAGTAATTTATCCTTATTTGTAAATTTGTATTGGGATATTTTTATAATTAAATTTTTTAATAAAATATGGGTGTACTAATAAGTTTTATGGGTGTCAATATCGATACCATTATAAGTTTAAAGATATATTTTTTAAATAATAAATAGAAAGGAAAATCTTGGATATTAATCGTTGATATATAAATATATATATATATATAATAACAATATGGGCCTTGATTTTAGGTGGTGCTAAGGCCCTCAGTTGCCTAGAGGTCCAGCATGCCCCGATTCTGACAATATCGATTAAAACATTTTTTAAACATGCATGTAAAATATGCATAGTGGGACTAAAACTCCCACTACTAACGATTAACGTGACAATAATCTTGTATTCTTAATTAATACGTTTCCCCATGTTTTTCAAGTATTATATTTAGTACAACTTGAAAATAATTATAAGAAATAACATTAATTAAAATTAATAGTTTAATTTTCATTGATCAGATTAATATTTTAAATTTGATACATTATAAAAACAATAATTTCCCCTCATCTTTAATCTGCATCAAATCAATATAGTGATCATGGTTTAAGTGGGGGTGGTTATAGAGTAATAGAGGGAGATTTGTTGGTGTTTTTGCTAAAAACTTGGGGGTTTCAATGACCAGATGATTTCATTATCACACACGTATATGATATATACATAGGCTTCATCATTACATAGAATGTCAACAAAGGAGCAAAAAAATAGAAAAGAAATCCAACGAAGCCCAACAGGGTAGAGGTATCAAATGGACTGGACCGGGCCATAATTTTAAAGCCCACTCGACTTAGGAATTGGGTAAAGACTAGGCCTTAAATTTTTTAGTGGCAATATTTGTACCCCTATAAAACTGTATTTACATCCCGAATTTATAAATTTTCAAATTTCCATTATTACCCTTTAATTAATAATATTTTAAAAGATATTTTTTAAAAAACTATTTTAATTCTTCAAAGTTTTAACTAACTAAACCAAATTAAATAAAATAAAAACAATAAAAAAAACCCAAATCAAATATGGAATGACTCAGTAGCCTTCTACAGTTCTACTAGGTCTAGAAAGATGGAGGAGGTTAACATGAAGGTGGGTATGAAAAGCTGTCGTCAACTTCTCCATCTGATTAAAGGGTGAATGTTCAACTCACTTCTAATAATAATTGCCTTGAGTAAATAAGGTTAGACGAGTTTTCTTCGGTAAACATACTCTAAACACTAGTATCGAAAAAGATGGAGGAGTCATCCATCAAAAACGTAAGGAGATAGCTTGCCTCCAACTAAATTTTGGAGAAGGTGCGGCCCCTCCCAAATAGGGATGGCAAAAACCCGGGTCCGGGTTGGGTATACCTAGACCCGGTCAGGTACCCGGGTTTATACAGTCTGGATATTTATTCGGAAAAAATTTGGATTTTAAAATCCGGGTATTCGGTCTGGAGAAAACCTGGATTTTGAAACCCGGATATCCATACCCGGATTTTATCTAGGTTTTATCCGGTTTTTAATTTTAATTTTTTTACAATTTTATTAATTAATTTTTTTTATAATTTAAATACTACATTAATTAGGATAAAGTAAACACACCAATATCACAATATTAATATTAGAAACTTAAATCCTAGACAAAACATTAAATATTCCATTGATCCACATTTCACTCTTTCTTTTTCAATTGATTCCAAAACCGGTATTTTTTTTTATTACAGTTTATTTTAACCGATATTCTTTTAACCGTGTAATGATTTTTTAATTTAACAAATTTATTTTTTAAAAGTTTGAAAAAAATTAGGGTTTAGGTTTTTTTCTTTTCAATTTGATTGATTTAAAAAAATAAAAAAATAATAATTAAACCGGGTACCCGGCCGGGTAACCGGGTATACCCGGACCCGGGCCGGTACACAACCGGTCGGGTACCCGGATAATCCTTACCCGGCCCTAGGTAAGAAATATCCGGGTATTACCCGGGTATTCCGGCCCGGGAAGGCCAGGTACCCGACCCGGTCGGGTAAAATTGCCATTCCTACTCCCATATATATATAATTATTTTATAATTTTGTTATTTATAATATTTTAAAAAAAAATCAAAAGAAATGGCATATTTAGCAATATGAGGGTGTGTTTACAAAATTTTATCACATAAAAATTTGTAATGAGATGTAAATACATAAAGAAGTACACGTACAATTTTTAAGAGATACAAATATCGTGATTCTAATTTATTTATTTATTTATTTATTTTGTGATTCTTGACCTTAGCCATGAGCCTGTATCAAAAGCAAGCTTGCCCGCACAAGCTTGGGCATTTCGTCAAGATTTAGCTTGTTTTGTATGAAATACTATTTATTTATTTTTTGAATAGAGATATTTGCACACCCATTTCTTCCAGATTTAGATTGTTTTGTATGTAATACTATTTATTTATTTTTTAAGTAACAATATTTGTACACCTTTAAAACTGTATGTACAACCAAAAGTAGTAAATTTTTAAAGTTCCAATATTACCCTTAATTCAAATTATAAAATTAATTTTAAATACAAAGTACAATATTTAATATTATGAGCATTTAATATATATATACACACATTATATATATACATATATATGAGTGAATTCATAAAGAGTCAAAATATTTATTGGTTTATTGTTTTTAGCTACAAATTCATATTTTATTATTTTTATCACCTTTAACTACTTTTGTATAAAATTACTCCTAAATCGTACTTCACTTGACATGTAACTTGGTTACATGCGTATTGATTTTTCAAGTTACATGTCAGTTAAGTTTTAAATTACATGTCAATTGACTTTCAACTTACATATCATTGATTTACAAGTTACATGCTAGTTGATTTTCAAATTTTGGGTGGGTGAAATAAAGGCAGAATGGAAGGCAATCTCGACTGTTCACGGTTAAAGATGATAAGCATAATAAAATATAAATTAATAGCTAAAAATAATAAACCAATAAATTTTTTGATTATTTCTTACAATTACATATATATATACACACACATATATATATATATATATATATATATACACATAGTAAAAAATGTAATATTTTTTTATTACAATATAAAATATTTATTGCTTCTTAAAACTTAAATAGTTATTATCTAAAATTAAACATAATATGTAAATAAATTAAAATAAAAACAAATAAAAATACTTAAAATAAAATAAGGAAAGGAAAATATTTGAGGTTGAAGGTTGCTGCCCGGATTTGGCCGAGATATTTACTTCTCTTTTTTTTTCTTTTTTTTTTGGAAAGAAAACACACTTTTTGTTTTCGTTTTTAAAGTTATTTAGGGCCCGTCCTGTAAATGTTTTTTGAAAATAAAAATAAAAATAAAAATAAAAACAGTATTTTTGGTTTCAGTTTTGAAATCCGAAAACGCGTCTGATAGCAAATACTAAAATCTGTATTTTAAAATGAAAACGGGAAAAACACGTCTTGTGGACTAACTGAAAACTATCAAAATTTGAAATATCAATTTTTACATTTTGTTTAATATTATAACATTATAAACAAATTGATTAAATAATTAACCAATGAAATTTTCGTAATGTAATTATAAATTAAACAAAAGTAACACAAAACAAATTATTTCAACAAAAAAAAAACATATCACAATTAATAATCAATTAATCAAGAGTTTGCACATCATAAATTACTTCAAAAAAAAAACCATATCACAATCAATAATTAGTATAAATAAGCATTCGTTTTAATAAGTCATCATTTTAATAAGTAAGTATAAATAAAACTAAAATCTTAAATTATTCTTAAATTATAAATAAGTATTCATTTTAATAAATATTAATTACAGTAAAAAATTATAAAAAATAGAAGAAAAAGAAAGGAAGAAGATAGTCTGTGACAACCAAATCCAGAACGATTGAGGAGAAAAAGAAGAAGAAGAGCAGATCGGCAGCGAAAAAGGAGAAGACCAGTTGAAGAAGGAGAAGACCAGATCGGCGGCGGCGAAGAAGAAGAACAAATCAGCGGGTCTGAAGGAGGAGGAAGAGCTATCATTGAAGGAAGAAAAAAGATGAATATGGGAAGAGAAGACTAATGAAGAAGAAGAACTTCACGTTCAAGAGAAAAAAGGAAAAAAATAATTTTATTGTTAATTTTGTTTGAAAAACAAAAACAAAAACAAAGAAAATTTGTATTTTGTGTTTTTCAAATATCTCATTTTTAACATTGATTTTATTTTTCATTTTGTTTTTGTTTTTTGAAAATAAAACTGTTAACAGTTAGCGAATGCGAATGCGAATTCGAAATCGTTTTTGAAAAACAAAAATGAAACGGGCTAAAAAACAGGTGCATGACAGACTCTTAATAATTTAAAATATTTTCTCATAAATAAAAGGGAGGGCATAATTGATAACATTGGGGTGTGTTTATAAATTCTAACATTTAAAAAAAAATTAATGGGATGCTAGTACAAAAAAGGGACATACATACGATTTTTCATGGGCGTTAATATCATCACCCCCTCGACTATACGTGAATTCACATGTTGCCCCTAAACTTTTTTTTAGGCGTTAAACCCTCTGAACTCTAATTTATTGACAAATAGTTAGGTTTATTGCCACTTGAAGGCTTGTTTGAGGGGCATCTACAGTGAATTCAAAAATTAAATGGCACCTTTATGAGGTGGCATTGCAAGAGTATCATCCTTTTAAAAACTTATGTTTAAAAAACACATAAAATGGTATTCTTAAAGAAAATACCCCAGAGTACTTCCATGTCAGCTTTATTTCATTCAGCTTTACAATGGCATAGTTGTGAAGTAGAAAGAGAAAGTTCAGTTGAAACACAAACAATCACTCGAACGGCGACGGAGTGACGCTACGCTGACGAACTCGGGGGTCGAAGCTCAACCCAAATTGGGTTTTGGTTTTAAATCTTCCATTGTTAAAGTTGTTGAGGCTTGAGATTTTCGAGTGAGGAAGAGGATGAACAATAACTTTGTGTTTGTGTTCCGAGACTTTTTGTTTGTGTTTTGAAACTTTGTGTTTGTGTTCCGAGACTTTATGTTTGTGTTCCGAAACTTTTATCCGAGACTTCACAAAGTCTCGGAAAGCTTATACGAAGTCTCGAAAAGCTTATACAAAGTCTCGAAATGAAATAAAATCATTCAATTGCTGATGAAATCCACTCGAGAGGCGAGAGCCATCATTATATTTGGCCTAGAGTTTCGTTAATGGTTTAGAGTTTTGTTGATTCTACTTTTAAATTGCAATTGCTCGGTATTTGCATTTTTCGAAGTTGATTTAACATTTTTCGTTGGTTTCCTATCCATGTTTCCACTTTGCCTCATTGTGTGAATTTTGATATTCATAAACTGATAAGATGTATGATTTATCTAACTATATGAACGTTGAACTTGTTGGAGAAGAAGATGAGCTTTGATTTCAGTTTACATAGCTTTTCACTTTAAGATAGTTCGAGAGAGAAGTATACCTCAGACAACTTCAAAGTATCTTCCAAAAGTTTAAGTCAAAAAAATTATTAAAAAATGTGTACAATAAGGACATTTTTGGAAGTTATTTACTTTGGTTCATTTTAAACTTAAGTTATTAAAGTGTTGCTTCTTGTGCAACACCAACTCAAAAGAGTGCTAAAATCCCCTATTTCCTTCATCTACAATCGGGTTTACCATTAAACAAGAGTTTGAGGGGCTTAATGCTTAAAAAAAAAAAATAGGAGATATATGAATTCCCTTATACTTAAGGAGGTATTTGTGGTAGTAACTCTTATTTGTTTTTCATTCTTGAAACCAAGCCCGGTCCTCCAGGATATTGAGATTTGAGCCTTGATAGTGAAGTCGACCCACCCAACCATCAGACTTGATTGGCCTGAATGCTGACTTGGTTCTCAATTTCTGTGTGGGTATGGATACTTGGATAGTGGGGGTACTTGATACTTGTAAGTTGCATCTTCCATGGAGGAAAAAATGAAGATGCACAATCCTATCATCAAAAATGGACCCAACTTTTATTTTAATCTGTCTCAGTTGGATTTGGAAAGGAGAGTATGAATCACCTCACACCCACTTAAGATCTGTCCTTTGTTTCATATCTACACACTTACAAAACCTAATTATATAATTTTCATGCTTCATCCTTTAAATTCTCTTTAAATCGATATTAATTAGTATTAAGGTGATATGAGAGAGGTTAGCCAATATTTCAGTTGAGTGCACAATGGAAAATGTTTTCTACATAGGACAAGGGAAGTACATCCTTCCATAAATCTCATTAAATTAATCAAACGGTGAGATTCTATTTCTGCTTCCAAGCAATTGTCTAGTCATTTCATGGAACAAAGATATACACCACATTATTTTTTTTTTTTTTTTTTTTTTTGGTAACGAGGATCCAGAACTTTATCTGGACACAAATTCGTCCGTGCTCTTTCAACTGCGTGACACACGTCTGGCCTGTATACCCTACTGGTCTGTATGTTGTATACAAAGTAGGACATATAAGAAACTTCGGCCCGTACCACCGGCCCCACAACGATACAAACGGGTAAATCAGGACTCACCCCCGCCTAGATAGGATTCGAACCGCTGACGTTAGCCCCATGTCCGTCCTTCTACCAGCAGAACTAAACATCCTGAAAACTGGCCTCAAAGTAATACCAAGAGTAGAACCAAGGACTTGAGTTTCATCCAGAGCCGTGGACCACCAAGGCAACCACTTTTTGGTTTACACCACATTATCATTATCAATAATATCAACCATCTTTTCGAAAGATGTGGAGAGCATATGGTGATGATAAATTGTCAACAAGCAATAATCACGGTAACAATAACATGCCATGTGCAATAATTGTAACACATGCATACACCAAACCCATGTGACTAATTTCTCCATCATCATCCTCTCTAAATTCTAAAAACCAATTCCAGATTTCCAATATATACATCTTCATTCACCATTAGAGGCATAGACCACTTAATGCTTTAAAATAACATTCAAAAACAAGTAATTAGACAGAACCCAGAAGCAAAATATAAACTCATATCAGTTTTTAATTGTATTGATTGCAGCAACCGAGCCAGAACCAGAACCAGATACAGTAACAGAAACAGAGGATTTCACTCATCATCATCACTAGCACCTATCTCTCCCACAAATATTTTCAGTCTCTACCACCAAAAACCAATCAAACACTATCTTCATTTCCTCTTCTTGACAAATATTAACTAATTGATCACTAAGCAACCACAAGCCACAACACAAAATTCATCTTAATTGATTTTTTTTTCTTCAAACAACAAGGTTTCAAAACAGAGCAACACAAAAAAACACTATATCTAAATTCTGCTGACCCAATTACATCAAACACTATAATCTAAACTAATGCTAAACCTACCATTAAACTAACCCCAACATGACTCCATTCCCATCATCTGCTTCTGCCTTCTCATCTCCACAACCTTCCTATGCGAATTCGAATGCAACTCCGTTGAAAACGTCGGGCTACTCGCTGGCCTGTACTCCGGCACCAATCTACCAGACTTATACCTCACTCCACAAGCATTACAAAGCGTTTTCGGACCTAACGGACCAGCCCGCCATTGTGGGGTCTTTTCGGCACCGCAATGCTGACACTTCCTCCCTATGCTCACCTTCACAACCACAGGTTTCACATTCCTGGCCTTCTCTTCAATGCACCACCAAGTGCCCTTGCATTGAAAGTCACGGCGGCGGGTCCGGTGGCCTTTGCTGCGAGCACGCACCGGTACGCCGCGGCGGTTCATGATGGTGTTGTTGTTGTTGTTGTTGTTGTTGCTGCCATTGTTACTTGTGATTGTACTGTCGTTGGTGCTATTGCTGCTGCTGCTCCTCGAGTTGTTGTTGTTGTTGTGGTGGGTGTTTTCAAGAACCGAAACTGGGCTCTGATGCTTTGGGACCATTGGATTGCATAGTACGTTCACGTCGACGAATGTTTCGACACCTGGGAAGGCGTCTTTGTTCAATAGCCATTCCAGTTCTTCCTCTGCAAATTCCTGTTTAGTTAACAAGAGGACATATTATAGTGAGCCGACTCGGTAAACTCGAATGAGTTACTGTTTTTTTTTTTTTTTTGGGGTGCACATATAACTCGTGACCAACCAAGGTGTCAAGTGGGAATAATAACAATATTCAGAGCAAAGGACAAAATTGTCTTTTAAAAATGACATTTATCAGTGAATCAATTTCTTGCTTCGCTGGACATTTATTGCCTACACACACCTCTATCCATCCTCGTGATGTACAGCTCATAAATCATAATACAATAACGACACCATCAATTTCGAATGCCAAAACTACCCTTCCAGCATCCACAATTTCATAATAATGTTTTTCAAGGGTATAATTGTCCCAACAACAGTAAAAACAGGAATTATTGCAAACTAGTAGCAACCAGAAACGGTCAAATGCCATCGTTTTTGACTAGGTCTCCCATTCCCAAACAACCCGAGTCAACTCAAAACTTGGCAAAACTCGCCCGTTTCGACTCGGTACAAACCCTCACCGGCTCACACAAACCGAGTCACGAACGAGTCGACAGCTAAAAAAATACCCAAAAAAAAGAAAAAAAAAAGATAAGGGCTGAGTGAGTGAGCGCGGAACTCAGTTTGCCCAGAGAGGGAAAAGAGCAAAGAGAAAGAAAAACGATGATCAAAACTTACAGGTAAGGGAGGGCTAGGATCAAGAGGGTTCAAAATGTAATTTGGGGTAAGGGCAGTTCTAGGTCTTTTGTTGTTGAGTCCGTCGTCGTCATCTTCCTCGCCTACGTCTGACGAGAAGTCCAGGAGGAGGTCGTCCATGAAACCAGCCGCCGTCTCCAAAGGCTCCATTTTTTTTTTTTTTTTTTTTTATAAACAAGTTCCAAAAATTGTTGTGTTTTTGCAGAAAGAGAGCGAGAATAATAATAGGTCAGGAGAGAAGAGAGAAGGGCTTTGTTATATTATCACTTGCGATACGACGTCATTTTGAGCGCCTCCTTTGGGTGGGTGGGAACAAACGACGGCATGTGTCCATTTATTTTCCTTTTTTTTTACATTATTTATTATTATTATTATTATTATTATTATTATTATTGAATAATTTAAGCTGTTAACATGCCTCTTACATTTATATAAATGAAATTATATAGTCATTAAAGTATAGTCATGGTTATCTAAATTTAACAACCTTAATTTTGATGAAATTTTTTGATACACCTCTGTTTAAAAATGTCATGTTATATAACATAGTTAATTAAGTTGAATTTTGACATCACACATTCCACGATTAACTTTATTTCATAATTAAATAGTTGATTTAATTTATCTATTTTATGGATATTTATAGTTACGTGGGAGCAACCATTGTCAATTAATGCGTTAGGAATAAAGATGATTTATATTTTCTTGCCTGTGATTGGGACCCACTAACGGTAATTAAGGAAAGTTTAGGACGTGATGATGATTAACATTAGCAATTTCCTCAAGGGGTTCATTGTAGAAAATTGTGTATAACAGGGAAATTGCTAATCTACTTTTACTTTTTCCTTTTTAGGTGTGAGATGACAAATCTTAAGGGGTTCAGTCTAATTTTCCCTTCTTATTATTATACAATTCTCTCTTTGTATATAACATTAGCAATTTCCTTTTTGTATTTTTCTTCATAAGATAGGGGTATAAAGGTAGAAAATGGTAAATTAGGAGGGCAAAATTGGAATATCCTCACCAGAAAGGAACAGAGGCGGGCCGCTTACGCAACTGCCTGTCCCATAAGGCGACCTTAACGAAGCTTCCGCCCAATCAGCTCCATATAAACACGTCAATACTCCAATCATATTCCAACACGTGGATTTGCAAAATGGTTCTTTTAATGCATTTTGCCTCCCGACAACGCACGTGGCAGCGATAGTTTATTATTATAATATATATTTATACACCATTTGTTGGTTGGTAATATGGATCGGATTGAAGACGGATATCTCAATATTCATCCCCGTATTCGATTGAGATATATATATTCATCCTTGTTTCCATCCTCATTTATAAGTGAAGAGGTGGATTCGGATAATCTCCAAATTGAGATAGAGATATTCATCCATGAATTGAGATATTCATTCCCGCTTAGTCTATATCCGTATCCGATGAATTTTTTTAAAAATATTTATAATTTATAAGAGAAAAATGTAATTTACATGTGTAATGATACATTTTATCATATCTAAAATATATCCAATAAAGTTCAAATAATATAACGGAAAATATCAAATCTTCAAAATTAAATCCTCTCCAATAGCTTAATAAAAAATATTAAAACCTAGAATGAAGATATACATCCACATCTTTAAAAATAAAATGGATATTATGATGGTACATATCCCCGCTCCGTCTCCAAAATAATAGTATCCAATTATCTATCTTCATTTTAAATGGAACGAAATTTCTTGAATATCCGTATCAATAGATAATTTTGACATCCCTAATTGACAATTTGCTCTTATTAAATAATATTTGACGGTGCATTATTATTTCAAAAAATATAAATACTATATTTTAGAGTCAATTGTGTCCAGTTGGTTAAAATAATATATATATATATATATATACATACATACATACGAATGTCGATATTAACACTCATGAAACTTAATATTACATTCATATTTTATTAAAAAAATTTAATTATAAAAAATATCTCAATATAAATTTACTAATAATGACGAATTACTTTAATTTAAAAAAAATACTATATACACTCATATCTTCAACTATGTTTCTCTATTAAAAAAAAACTTACTTTTCAAAAAAAATTATAATAATCCCTAATTAAACTATAATTTTATTTCAAGTTTTAAATTTTTTTATTATGACATGATTATCATATTGTTTTTGTCTTCCTTTTATGTATAGTTATGAACTTTATTAATAAACAAAATATATTTTTTTAACGATAACTATAGATATCAACAAGTTTTTTTTTTAAAGATAACCTTAGAAATCAGTGAGTTTATTTATTTATTTTTTAAGATAGCTGTATAAATAAGAGAATTTCAGGTTGAAAATCTCTTATCCTCATATACAGTTCCACATATTCACTTTTATAAGGCTCCTACATTTGACATATTTCCAAAAGTAAATTGGACCGTCATTAAAAAATGATTTGCTTCCAAAAATAATAAGATTTTTTTATATAAATCGGATGCAATAATAATTTAAGAGTGTTTATAAATAATATGTATTAAGATAATATATTTATTTCAATGGATGTCCTTAACTTATAATTTAAGGATGTCTTTACTAGATAACCAATATATATATATATATATATATATATATATATATATAATGCTAAACTATTATAATATCTTTAAGAGTTTTCAATTCGTAACATCTCATTTTGTCCTTATCGACTAGTATTGGATTTCAAAGAAGAAAAAAAAACTTTTACTATTTAATTCTAAGTTTTTTCTAAAAGGTTTTTTTTTTGTAACGAGGATCCCGGATTTCATCGAGACACAAATCTGTATATCCTCTTTCAATTGCGTGATATACATCTGGCATGTATACCTTACTGGTCTGTATGTTAGATGCAGAGTATGACAGATAAGAAACCTCATCCTGCATCACTGATCCTACAACGATGCAAACGGGTAAACCATGACTCACCCCATTTAAGTAGGATTCGAATTGCCAACATCAGCCCCATATCCGTCCTTCCACCAGGAGGACTAAACGTCCTGAAGACTGATCTCAAGGTAATTACCAAGAGTAGAACAAATGACTTGAGTTTCATATCAAATCTTGTAGCAACCGCCTTTTGGTTAATTCTAAGTTCATATACCTTCAACCCAAGGCTTCAAAAATAAAAAATTATATTTATTCTTCCAATAGGTCGGTATACAACTTTTTATATCACCAAAAATTAAATATATATTTATTTTTTCAGTTTTCAAATCTTAACACGTACATATTAACATATCCATAAACAATTAGAAGTGGGTCCAAGCCGTTCGATGGGGCCCATTGAATAGAGTATGTGCATCAGTGCATGTGACTATGTGAGGAGTTGTGTTAACCCATGTTACTCAATTTTAGCGTAGTAGGTGGTAGACAGGTAGTATGCAATGGAAAGACGACACCTTATCGAGAACGTGACACTCACGTGCTATACATGAACATTCTTTATCACTTTTTTTAACGGAATTATTGTATATAAAAGTCTTTACAAAAAATTTATACAATAAGGTAAAATTTCAAAATAATTATATAATAGGAATAGGGTAGATTTTCAAAATATTTATTATTATTTTTATATAGATCTCTCTATTTTATTTGATGGGTTTTATTTATCGTTATATAACTATTGAGCATATAATATTCTTGAGCTAAGGTCAAAGATGGCAATAATTATGACATAATGACATTGAAGATGTCACTAATAACTTATAACATATATACTGAAAAAAATTAGAAGTGGCAATAATTAGAAGTGGGACTTAGCTAAGCCGGTAGATGGACGAGCTTGAGGTTTGGATAAATGACTCTCAGGTCAGTGGTTCAAATCCTACCAATGACGAAAGTTTTTAAAAAAAATACCTAAATTAATAAATATGTTGTCAAAAAAAAATAACTTATTAGACACTAATACCCATCGGTCAAAACATTGTGAGTCAAAAATTGTATATTAGTAATTTAAGATTTAAATATATTAAAACAAAATTCAAAATTCAAATCGTGCACTCCCTCAAACCCAAAATACTGTAATAACTTTAAAAAAGAAAATCCGAAGTCTCCTCACTGTTTTAGTATAACACTTCCTAGATTTGAAGATATGACCCTCTAAAACTCAGAGTCTCTAGTCAAGAGCAGGGATGTCAACATTTTCCAATGGTTCGGGAACCCACCCCGTTAGTGTCGGGTTTAGGTCTACTATTTATGTTGTGGTATAAAGCCGCACCCCGTTAGTGGCAGGGTTAGGTCTACCATTTATGTTGTGGTATAAAGCCGGTATTTTTTTAATCTCGACTTGATTTCGGTACGGTTACGGGAATTCAAATCCCTATCCCGCCCCCATCCCCATCTCCATCCCCATCCCTATATCCTGTTATCAATATATATATATATATATATATATATATATATTGATAAGATTATCAATAAGAATTATCCCCATCCCGGCTCTGATACCACTGATAAGAATTAATTTTGGGGAGGGAAAAGTGAATGAAGAGAGACAAAGAGAAAAAGAAATCAGGGAGATATATTTGGTTTAATTCATTTCATAATAATTTATTAATGTGTTCTCATCTTTAAATAGGATTACGAAAAAGAAGCTAAGCATCAGTTATAACAATCTGATAAACTTTATCTAATCTCATAGCTAATTTATTCACTTATCTAATCATAATTCAAATTCAAACTAAATAACCAAGTCCAACTAAATAACATGGTCAGACTACATCCTTTGCATGGCTCACAATGCACATGCATGTGTACCCACCTAAAAAGATACATATCATTCCACCCCTCTCAAATTATCATTGTCCGCAAGGATAAAGTCGGGATAAGTTCGTGAGAAACGCCACTCGTTTTCCCGTATCGTATCTTCTCGTGGCGCCCCATCCCATTTCACCAGAATTTTCGACTTGGGTCGATATTTTCCCTTTAGAGTTATACCTTCCCTTGTTCTTCAATTTGTCAACAACTCGAATGGTCCGATGATGGTTGGTTCCGGCCATAGCATGGAAGGAAATTTTCGGGATCGGTTCTATGAAAGTTGATTTGCTAGGCAATTCTTCGGGTGTGGCAGAAAAATCTGGCACACCTTTTTCGCTCCTTTCACAAGTCTCTCGCCCTGTAATCCGATGGAACGAACTCTGTGTAATCTTAGAAGACGAGATCGATTTTTAGTTGGGTGGAGATCCAAGCGGAACAACGGTGGTGGAGGGGAAAGTGTTGGATTGGTTAAGGGGTTGTGCGGATTCTCCAGGAGCGAAGGGGTTGATTTTGGTTTTAGATGTGTTGCGAGAGAGGCGCATGGCTTGGAGTTCTGTCATGATAGTTTTGAGGGTAAAATGTATTTGGTCAAATCTGGACTCATGACGAGCCAGAATTTTGTAAATTCCGTTACGGAACTCAGTATCCATGAACCGAACGGCTCTGATACCACTGATAAGAATTAATTTGAGAAGAGAAAGGAAAGAAGAAAAGCATGGAGATATTTTGGTTTAAACATTCGATAAACTTTTATTCATTCGTTCAAACCCATAAATAGATTTATGATCAATACAACCGCAAGCTAAAAGATAGAATTGCAATTGCTTGAAAACAAAGGAAAGCTGATAAGCATCATATCAACATGATCCAAATGTTATCAAGACTCCAAACTATGAAGACTCCTAACTAAAACTCCTAACTAAGAGTCCTAACTCATTTATTCTTCTTCGGCTAACTAATCTAAATCACTTTGCATGGCTTTCATTCAAATGCATGCGTACCCCCTTAAATAGGCACTTATCAATATATATATATATATATATATATATATATATATATATATATCGATGATTCTCTAGTCAATACGTCATGACTTTATAATTTCAGAACGTCAAACCATAATCACACATTAACATTTGGCACACAACCACACATTAACAGATACCCACACCCCAATATAAATGTGTGGTTGTCGTTGAACATCCTTAACTTATAATTTCAGTACGTCCTTACTAGAGAACCAATTTATAAATATATATACATATATATATATATATATATATATATATCATCAGGAACAATCTATAGAACACTGGTATACCCATACACCGTGTAAACAATATCGTGATTGAAGGTTGTATCACACTTTTTCAAATTACGATCACAATATTCTCAACATGATGTATCGGTACACCGGTGTTTTGTAGCCAGACCCTATGATTAAAGCACATAATTAGTATTGAAATTAACACTAAATAATACTGTGACTACAGTCTTCAAAAAACATATTTTTCCTTCCTGTTAACATAATTTTTTTTTCTCTTTTTATTTCCTCCCTTTATATAAATATACCTGATTTTTTTAATGTTATTTTCGTAATTTCTTTAATAAGATTTTTTTCCTATTATACTTATTATCATATTCGCAACACATTATAACTTTATTTATTTATTAAAATATCATTATTTTTATGATAATTTTTATTATCGATGACCGAAATTAATGAATTCTAAGATCCAAATTTCTTTTTATCAAAATTGTCGATCTATAATCTAAATTTGCCACATCAAAACTCACAAGTATGAATTAATATCATGTTGAGTTTTTTTGGACTAGATTATATATATATATATATATATATATATATATATATATATATATACACACACGGTATTTCTACTGTCAGTTCGTCCTGATATAAAATATATCAGGACGAAGAATGTGGACCACAGATTATAGAGAAGTTTTGATAAGTGTATACACATTGAGTCAAAGTATGTAAATCTAATGGTTCACATTTTCCGTCATGATATATTTTATATCAGGACGAACTGATAACAGAAAAATTATATGTATATGTATATGAATTATCAAGTCAATGATCCTGCATGAAATTTTCGTACGGAATCACCGAGTAAGAAAATTTACACTAATTCTAACCGGTTGGAATCAGTGATTCCGTACAATTTTGGATTCCGCACCTAGTAATTGCTATATATATATATATAGTGTGACTTTTTAATATTTGTGAGACATGTTTTAGCTTTAAAACTACTGTTTTGTGTGAGTGAACAAATAGAAATAGTTTCGACAACATAATCAAATTAGAGATTAGTGGATTAATGTTAGTTCATTCACACACTTAGGAAATATTATTTTAAATAAAATTGATAGAGGCTATTATAAAAAGATTATAAAAAATAAAATATTTTTCAGCTAAGTGTGAATTAATTTTGTTTTGCATAAACATCTTTGGATTACAACATAAAAAAATTCTTATAATTGTAATTGTAGTTATTAACTTATTATTAATGTTTTTTTTAAGTGTTCTCTCTCAATATAAATTTCTAGGTTCACTGCTAATTTAGAGGACATGGGATCAAAAAGATAAGATCCCTATTGATTATCTCCTACATCAGATCAAAATAAAGATTTGGTCTTCTTCATCTAATCCAAAAAGAGGATATCGTCTCGAAGAATATGAGTTTTTTTTTTTTTAAATAATTATTTTCATATGATCTCAACCATTGAGATTAAATCTCCTCCGTCTATTTTTTTTATAAAAAATATTAGGTGATAGTTAATCAGTATTTCGGGTAAAAGGTTCCTCTTGTCAAGCCGTTAATTTCTAATGGAACACCACTAAGGGGATGTATCTGCAATGTTGAGCAAAACGTGCCTATGTGTGAAATTAAACATAAACTCGGGGTGTTTGTACAAGGTTCCTTTGAATTATAGAGCGTGTCGAACACAGTTATCTAGGTTAAATTTCGGTCAATTGAGTAGAAACGTCGTCGTTTATTTCTCCGTCACATATTCCATTTTATCTACCGTTATACACGTGGCAGCTAGTAAAAGCCCCACCCTTTTGGAACAACAGTTTTTTCAATTCAGATTTCAGACAGAGGTTCCTGCTGCTCCTCTTCAGATTTTGAAAACCATAAAATAAAATAAAATACTTCGCATGGTTCTTGAAGTGAATTGAAATGAACATGTGAAGTCAAATTGAGTCAAAAAAAAAAAAAAAAAACGATGCAGAATTTGGCTCTCAATAGAGGGAAGCATCCCTTGTTACTTCTAGTTGATTCATTGCCATCTAGTTTTTACTTATCCAAAAACCCCACTTCACATTCAGGTATTTTTTATGTCTTTTTTCTTTTATGTTTTATAGAATGTAATCTGGGTTTGAATTCAACTGTTATAAACATATTGTTTTTCATTTTCTGGATTTTTTTAGAGTAAATGGGTGGTTATTTATTTTCTGGGTATTTGTAGTAAAGTGAATGTTATTGACTTGATAGAGTAAAAATTGCTTATCTGAATTAATTGACTCTTTCTTTTGTTTGGTTTGAGCTATGTGGACTGAGATTCAACTAAGCATCAGTCCCCAAACTAGTAGCTGAACCATAAACTCAGTGCAGTTAAAATGAATATCATATGAATCTTTTTGTTGCTCTTCTAAGCATTAGAAGGAAGCAATTTTAGTACTTAAAGTTATTGTTCTAACATCACATCTTTTAGAGATATCATATATTCTTTAACCGAGTCAAACGCTGAATATAACTGTGTGACATAATTTTATTGTGTGGATAAGAGCTTCCATTTATGTGTCCAATAAATCTATTTGAATCATTTGGCCCGCGATGAATCATTTGATAATTCTTTGATTGTTTACTTGAGCTGATTCATTCCTTGTAGTTCTAATGCTGTTCTTTGTATAAATTCTCATGATATGCTTTTAATGGGACAAAGTTTTCTTTTATTCTACTTATTATTTGAATCCATTGGTGTTTATTATTTATGTATGATCATATTATAACAATTTTCACTTACTTTTAGTAAGATTTAGAGAAAAATCAAGGTTGAACTCGACATGTGGACAATTCAGAGTTCAAGCATCTAATGTCGGTGTTGGATCTGGGGGTTATGATGAGAGGGAGGAAAATGACGATCGAAAGATATTTGTCAACAGTCCACCAAGTGACGGTTCATCTAAAATGTGAGTTATAAGTTGTTTAAACCTTTAAAATGCTATTGCCCTCGGTGTTAGCAATACGGCAGTTTATGAGTTCTAATTGTAAAAGTGATTTGAAAAGTATGAATGTTAGTTTGGTTGCAGCAACAAGGTAGAGATCCAAGAGTTCTCTTGTAAGTTTCTAATACATAAATTTTGCACCTCTAGAGAAGTAATCTAGTTACCCTTCAGTCCTTTGTTGTGGCTTTTAGATATGTTCCGCTACTGAAGTCATGTGAAGTTGATCTGAATAACTTGAACGATAACTCTCATGCGATGGTTCTTGATTTTCTTATGTTGTAGAGATGTCATATAACCTAGTTTCTAACTTTCCACACGTTATGTTGGTGCAAAACATCAACACGATTTAGCAAGAACCTAGTTTCCAATTAGCAAAATGTTTTTCTATTAAAAAAAAAGGAGGGGCGGGGAGAAAGAGAAGAACAAAAGGAAAGAAAAAGAAAGAAGAAGAAAGAATAAAAAGCTGGAATTGTGTTCAGATTAGGTTACAATTATAGTTTTGTTTCATGAATTAGGTACAGAATTTGAGTTTCGATTTTCATTGACATGTAATGGCCAACAATTCAATTAATAATAAAAATTGTTTAATGATTTATGTGTCAGCAAGATCCACTTAATTAAACCAAACCTTAAGTCCACACTCATGTATATCTTCATGAATTTGCAGTGAGCAACCTCCTATTCGAGTTCCATATCCTCTATCCATAGCTATTGTGCTTTTAGGATGCACTTTGGTATTTTCACTGATTGCCTTTGTGAAAGGACCAACAGCACTCCTACCTGCAATCGCAAAGTCAGGCTTCACTGCTGCATTCTCATTAATATTTGTTTCTGAAATTGGGGACAAGGTTAGCTGATTTACCATCGAAAGCTCCTATTTTATTTGTCCTTTTAATATTTCTAACCCATCAGATCGTTTATGCATCAATGATCAGATTATGTTATATACTAACTGTTAGCATCTCTTCAGACTACAAATTTTAAGACCGTTTATAGTCAACTGCTAGAATTGACTGATTGCATGTCATATTAAAGTGTATTTAAAGTTTCTCATGCTAAAATTGAATGATTTCATGTCAATTGCTAAAATTGACTAATTGCATTTTTCTTGTTAAAATTGACTGATTGCATGCCAATTGCTAAAATTGACCAATTGCATTTTTCTTGTTAAAATTGACTGATTGCATTTCTCTTGTTAAACCTAGTTTCTCATAGTATGATGAGTACAACTACAACATCCATCCATTCTATTTAAATTATGAAGTGTTATGTGTGCTTCTAGAATTTTAGATGAATCTTAAGTTATTCTTTGTCATATGTCCAGACATTTTTCATTGCTGCACTCCTGGCCATGCAATATGAGAAAGGACTGGTATGTTCTCTCATAACCTTTTTTATTATCTCATTTTTGTCTATCTAAATTCTATTTTACTTTATTAGTTTATTGTATATACAATCTATAATGGTTTATGCAAGATATATAGTGGACATAAAAAAGAGAGTCCTGTTATGGTATGCTCACTAGCACTGCTTTTGTTTCTTACTATCAAAGTCTACTACTTCCTTATCCCAAGTGCATAAAATATCAATAGAGGACATATTCTCTCTAGATTCCAGCCTTTTCAATTCAGCATCTTGTTCTTGAATACAACCAAAATGTGTCAAGGAAGAATTATTTGAAATGTTGAACATGAAGTGATTGATACTTGTATTTTTGTATTGTTAGTTTGAATAAAGATGTTAACGAGTGGTTTTGCATATAATGTCTATCATTATGTCGAAAAGAGCAAAAATAATTGACAACTTGGCCCTGGTTCTAGTTGTAGATCTGTTCATTTCTAGATTCCAATGAGTATATTCACACATTATTTAAGAAGAGGGATACAAATTGTAATCCCCCTCAAAGTAGGGATATAAGTACTGACACATAAGAGGGTAGAGCAGACATGTAATGATTGTAAAATTATTACAGCAGGAAAGAGTATGCTAATTGATAGTTCTTCCAATGGATAGTATTTGCTGGAAGCCAAGCAGGATCCTGTAGTTCAAGGATAGAACTACTTTAATGTGTTGTGAGTTATCAGTCATTTTTTTCCTTGGAAAAATGTTTGACATGCTGGTGTACCTTCAAAATTGTTCTCCTCTCTTTCCTGTCAGTCATTTCTTTGGGAGTGTAGCCTTAAGTTGTGTCCTTATGGCTGAGAGTTTAAGCAAGATATATAAGATATATAGATTCTTTATTTACTTGTTATATATATGTAAGGGAATGTTGGAATTGTTGATTATATTCACCATTAAGTGTTAGATATACTGGTTCCTGATCCATACACTCTTCAGGGTATATAAGTCCTGTTAAGTGTCAAAGTTGATGTTGTGGTAGTCACTGAGTTTTGGTAGAAACAGGAGCATAACTGGGTGGACAGCTGTGCTGTTATGTTTCTTGTAAGCACTTTGAATGCGAAGAATTGTTGGTCTTTGACAGAGAGGAAATTTCTAGTGTATAAGCTTAAGGAAATGTTCATAAGGAAGTTATCTTGGTTGTCTGTTTCTGCTAAATTTACTATTTTATCTTCTTCATGGGAGTTTTTTGAACTTTCCAGTGCATAAGCAGGAACTCTTGTTTTAAGGGAGGAGGGTTGGCTATTGGTGGGGGGATCGGGTGTGGTACCTAAGTTCAGTATGATGAATGTATAATCCTGGAAAACTACTTACCAGTTTAAACTGATGTTTATTGTACAATGTTCTATAATCTAAAGTTTATTATCTTGTGTTGTTTGACAAATGCTTACTTTTCGAGTAAATCAGTTTCACAAGTGTTTTAAATCATTGAATAGGTTCTTCTGGGATCGATGGGTGCTCTTGCGCTTATGACAATCCTGTCGGTTGTAATTGGACTAATATTTAATTCGGTGCCTGCTCAATTCCAGACAAGTAAGACATAACTCTTGGTTCCCTCTTTCCTGACAATATTTTTATTTTTAGTATAATAATGATTTCAGAGGCTAACATTTTATATACTAGCATCTGGTGAATTGTAAAGTTACAGTTTGGCTCTGGAGCTTGCTAAGGTTTTAACTTCAAGAAAATTGCTTGAAAGATATTGGTTGGTCATTTATTTCTATCAGTTTGTCAAAGCTATACCTGCGCTCGATGGTTCTGCTTCAACTTTCACGATTCCTTTAGTTTGCTGATTGCTTGATTTGTTGTATATATTATTAGATCACTGCTGATTTTCTCTATTCTGCACAGCCTTAACCAGGGTTCTTTAGTATTTACAGTCTTTTACTCGTCCTCATGGTGTTTTTGCTCTGCAACCTTTGAGTGATTCCCTATAAAATAATACTGGGAAAGAAAAGTCTTCAAATTGACATAACAAATACTTTAATGAAAATAAAAAATTACACTTTGCAGCTGAGTCAGCCTATTCAGTCCATAAATTTTCATCTTTTTTTAGCTGGAGCTTTTTTCTAAATGAATTAACAGCTAAGATGCCCTCTCTCTCTCTCCAAAAAAAAAAAATTTGCCTTTCAAATATAACCACACTAGATGCATTGAAAACTTTTATGCGGTTCTTATATGTCGATTAGATTGGGTTCAAACAACTAAATATGAAACATTGTTGGCAATTTAGATCTAGATGGATAGATATCTTCTGAAGAATATTGTTGACTGAATGTTAAGTTAAATCTTGAAAGTGTTAGCCTGTAGGTCTATTCCAAAACCTTGTTGCTATACTGTGTGGTGTGCATGAATTAGTATGTCATTATGAGAGATTTCATAGAACTCAGTTTCTGACCGAAATCATTGGTTTCTAACTGTCATGCTGCACACCATTCCTTTTTCCAAGCATATGAGTTTCACTTACACATTTAGCTTAATGGTAATGCTTTCATTTTGGTATTGCACTTTTACTTGTAATAATATAAGTTTGCAAATGTTGGTGAGTTCTATATCTTATAAAGATAATTTAAGCTTGTTGAGCAACAATTCTATCAATCATATTTTTTTTCAAAAGTTTTGATGTTCTGCATTACAATCCTTTGGTTATGGGAACAGCTTTGCCAATTGGAGAATATGCAGCAGTAACTCTATTGATGTTTTTTGGCCTCAAATCAATAAAAGATGCTTGGGACCTTCCACCAAGTGTAGCTAAGAATGGTGACAAGAGTGGCCCTGGACTTGATGAGTTTGTTGAAGCTGAAGAACTTGTGAAAGAAAAGGTAATAATCCAATTTTAAAGCTTCTTGATGCTTTATTAAGAAATAAATTTGGATTTTTTAACAAGAAAAAAGTAAATTTGTATTTATGCATTTTTACTGAGTATATGCATTTAAAGTTCAAGATATAAGGTATATGCAAGCTTTATTTATTTCCCAATATTTTTTGCAGAAAGATTTCTCTCCCCACATATTTGTTTGTATGTGTGTGCTTATGTTGGTAAATGCAAAATAACAGGATCCTTTCTTCAATGTCTTCAGGTGTACAAAAAGGCTTTCAAATCCTCTGGAGATTGTCTGGAAGTCATTCAGCCTTGTGTTTTTTGCTGTGAGTAACGTTTGGCTCCTATTTGCAGCAAAGTTATGTATTAGATAGAAGATGTTAGCTTAAAGTTTTAATTTCCTCATATCAATTTTAAAACAAATCAGACTTATCGCCTTTCTTTACAACATCTGGAGGTTGGCCCCATCATATAATATGGAAAACAAGGTTCATTGTCAACAAGTCTGTTTACCAACGTAAATAACAAGAAAGTTAGCAGCTTTTATACTCTCATTAAAGATGGCGGGAATCCCTTTATCAGTGACATAGGACTATAAATTACAGAATAAGCAATTGTAGGATGAACATTTGTAGTTTGAGTATTGTTTTCACAGGCTGCTTTAGTAAATTACTTCTTGACATCTTCACTTGGCCACATATTCCAGTTTTACCTTGTACTTATATTTTTTTCTTTCTAGGAATGGGGAGATCGCTCAATGCTTGCAACAATTGCTCTTGGTGCTGCTCAGGTGAGCTTCTGAGACTTTCAACCAGTATGATAACTATATTCTTCAATAATTCACAACATTTAATGCCAACTTCTTCTTTCCTCTCTCTCTCTCTCTCTCTCTCTCTCTCTCTCTCTCTCTCTCTCTCTCTCCAGTCACCATGGGGTGTGGCTAGTGGAGCAATTGCCGGACACCTACTAGCAACAGTAATTGCAATTATAGGAGGAGCTTTTCTTGCCAACTACATTTCTGAAAAACTGGTAGGAGCACACAACATTTTCATTGATTATTATAAACCATGAAACTTAAGTTCAAATTTCATGCAACTCATTCTGTTTTCATTCAGGTTGGTTACATTGGCGGAGTGCTGTTTCTGGTTTTTGCTGTGGCCACATTTTTTGGGGTTTTTTAATTACTTCTTAGGAATCTAGAGAGCTAGAAAATCATAAGAGCAGGTGTTAAAGATGAGAAATAATTAGATACTAGAGAAAGAAGTGAAAAAGCTTCAGATGTTTGGAACTGTGGTCAGCGTATGTTATGAAAAGGAGTTTCTCAGATGTATAATTGTTCAATGGTGAATCGGTTAATGTAACTATCAAACCATTTGTCCATGGATTTACATGAACTGCTTGATGACTGATTCATGCATTTCTAATGGCTTCTCCTTTGGTGTTATGTTATCCTCTGTCACAAATGCAACTCTAATTTGATTATTTCATTGAATTTATGTATTTACAAGTCGATTATTGGCTGGCTAGCTTGATGACAATGAAATCGTAGAAGAAGGTGAAAACGTAAATGATTAAAATAAATTCTCTGCATTCCTTCAAAGATATATAGTCAAGCTTCAAGAGAAAAGAGACTGCTTCAATTCTACAAGAGAATTAGAATTTCAAGAAAGTTGATGTGCCTACAATAACAAGACTCTTGTAGTCATCAATCTAGAGATTTGGAGTCTCACATGGATCAATTGCAAGCTCTAATTACGAGGAAACACCAACCTATGAAGAGTGAACACAATGGATAGACATGTGATTTGTTCTCACAACTCAAGGTTTGGATTTGAATCCCTTCATGGGGTACATGACCAAACGGTCCAAACAGCAAAGATGGTAGGGTTCGGCGGGGCCCTTATAAAAAAAAAAATGAGGCTCCCAACTAGTTGGTCTAGAAATTGCCACGACACCACTCCCATCCATGTAATCTTTATTACCAAATTTATCAAAAAGGTTCAAGGTTGGCAGGAAAAGGTGACCATGGAACCATTAATTCTCCATTGCCACCGTTACTGTGTTCCCAGTAGAGTGTTTTCTGTTTGTAATCATCAAAATGTATCCAACAAGTATCAAACTCAGTACTACCAAGTAGAAGACAGTGGGAGGAGCAGGAGGAGGAACCCAATTCAGGTAACCAGAAATAGTAACAGGACAAGATTATTAACAAGACCAACAGCAGCAGCAACCCCAGGTGGAGTTCCACTTCCTCCACTAGATTTGACCGAAGACAATGTCAAACAAGTCTTAGCTGATGCTCGTGAAGAGGCAAGTCTTTTTTTCATGGTTTTAGAGAGATTGTTTGTGAATGAACAAATATTCTCAGTTGTGACTTGTGATTGATTGCACTTGCAGTTTGGACAGCTGTTTGACAGATCAGTAGGCATGACAGGGGAGGCAGAACTAGCTGAATTGGATGGACCATTTGTCAAGATCAGTCTCAGGGGTCGCTTTTGGCATGAACGTTCTCTTGTTCTTGCAAGACTTGGCAACTATTTGAAACAGAGGATCCCTGTAAGTTTTTTTTTTTTTTTTATAATCAAATACTCATGAGTCATGACTATATATAGAGTATTTGTTGTCTGTTTTGTTGAAGCAAGTGGTTCTTGCTTTCCAGGAAATCTTGGAGGTGGATATTGAAGATGAGAAACAATTGGATGACAGTCCTGAAAACTTTTGAGGATTTTTTGTTAATCAGAACATTGAATCGTTTTTCAATTTGTTTCCATGTTGACTATTATCTTGTTCATTCAGTCCTCAAGAATTCCATGTTCATTGAAGTAGCAATCACCACTGTGTTTGAAAGCAAAATAAAAGAGAGAGACACAAGCTAACCGAGCTTTGTATTCTGGTTCTGCTTATAGCAGCCATGTTTCGTGTAAAAGAATCATTTAAATCATTCATTACATACAGAAGATATTCAGTAGAATTCCAGGAGATACACTACATCATGATACAATCGGATGCTAATTTTCTTTACAACAATCTCAACTTCACTGAGATAAAATTTGTGGGTATTGCTGAAAAATGTATTGTCTCACTACTTCTGAAATGGTAAAATGGAGCTCGACTCTGCTCACTATCTCCCAGTATTTTCTCCTCCACCCATTTTTTTTTCTTTTTTCCCTTTCCGGTTTGGTAGGTAGACGGGTAAATTATCATTCAACTATACATTGCCGTCTGCGAAACTTACCAGAAGAGAGGAAATCAACGAGCTGTTTTTCAAGTCTTTTTGATCCCTGAACCAGGCCTCAGCACATCTGCATCGCCCCAAACTGAACATGTGCTGTTTCTGGAATCACCTAAACACCATCCACCGGGCACAACTTCGCCAGGGCTGCGATTCAGAATCTTTCTGTCAATGCGGTCAAGCACTGGATCATCAAACTGGAATTGTGTGGCAAAGGCTGCTCCACTCTGAATCATAACATCAAACTCGGTGGAATTGAGTGGGACGCGATTCGCTTTGGAGGGCTTGTCAAATGCTACTGTAATGAAAGTTGTGGTTTATGACAGTCTTGCTGAACTGATGAGAGTTGCACAGTATAGTCGGAAAGTAGTTGGAAAGGGATGAAAGAGTGTTTGATAAATACATCAACAGAGTCCTAGGAAGGTTGTCCGTCCCCAAGATACAGAACTCAATAAAATTACGACTCAAAATAAAAAAAGTTGAACCTGAAAGAAAGGATTTCAACCATTAGTTCAACATCTTAAATTTTCCCAAAAGCATTTGTCTAAAATAGTAAGGGTGAAATATTTTATGGTCATCTGGCACAAATGGAGGTAATTTTTTTCACAGGTTTGCCTAAGATGCCATGCCAGAATCAATAGTGATGTTAAAAAATGCAGTTTAAGATCTAATGAATGTAGTCAATGATGCCATGGTATTGCTCTTCAACTGATCATAGTCTTAAGCCTGATAAAGGTACTTAATCTATGATTCAGGGTAATAGCACTCTGTTTGAACTGAAATTAAAGCAATGCTACACCATATTCAGCGCACCATATGTTTGTTAAAAGTTCATTGGACTTCGTTACAACAGACTACTATAACTATAAAGACAATAAAAAAAATCCAGTAATAACTCTTCCAAAAATAAGGAATTTCGAGTCATATTTGTTATCCTCAAAGCTCCATGGACCTTTAAGACATGTACTACATACAAAGAACAAATAACTAAAGGCTATATTCAACAATTGAAATAACAAAACGATTAATCAATGGAGGTACATGAGATGTTAGTGGACCAGAAAAGCTCATATGTACTAAATTTCAGAAAGAGAAGAGAAAGAATGTACTTTTTTGTATTTTTTACCCACATATCCCACACCACCTGTTCAAACACAAGCTCACAATTAAACTAAACACCTCCCCAATGTTGTTGAGAGAGGATTAATCTCTAGATTTCTTGCTCCACAGTTAAAGATCTAACCAAGTAAGCTTCTCCCCTTGGGGACGAAGAGGAAGAATGAAGAATCTATCATTTCCAGGTAGGGGAAGAGAGCTAAAGTGAAGAGATCTAACAAATTTGACCACATTCAGGACAGGAACATGTTATCAAGCAGATTTCCGATTGAATCATGGATGCATTAATGAGTTGGTTAAGGTTTGGTTTGAGAATCTGCTAGCATCCAAACTTCACCATGGAACATCTTGGACACCAAATGGTGGGCACATATCATCTCGGCACAGTATTAACAAGACTGATTTGGGTAAAAACATATCAAATCCAAAATTTTTGATGTTGTATCACTAAGAAAATAAAATTACCTTCCACATTTCCACGTCCTAATAATGAAGCAACTCTATCCATGGTTTTGAATTTTGATTGAAATCGTCAGAAATTTCACCATAATAAGTAATTCAAATTTTAAGGTCCCCTAAATTTGTGAATATCTTGTCCAACTTCTGCACATGTTTTAGAACCACTCCCCCTTTTTTAATTGATTATGGGAAATTGATCAGTCTTTACTCTTTACCTATTCATATAACTAGAATAAGAGTCAAACCAATCGGTAGATGGAAGCTTGCAGCGTTTTTCACTAAATTCTGAGTCCTATCCCTACTTCTACTCTCAAGCAATCACTATCTTCCAACATAAAAAAAAAAAAATAAAAAAATTAAAAAAAGCCACTATCTTCCACCCAGTTGAAACCATCTCCTTACTCATTTTGGGTATACTATACTCTTCCTCCAACTACGATTTTCGTTTATTCGAAACAAAACAATAGATTCTTTCCTGGCATCGTTAGCACTCACCACAATCAATGATGCCACGGAGAGACAGACACAATACACGCTTTGCTTTCTAGTTCATCACTCAATATTACTAGCATAACTCTAAATTAAGAACTGGAACTGTAATTGTTAGCCATACCTTTCAGATCAATTAAAAGAGAGCAAGAGCTACTAAATTCACTCAGCTGGATAGGGAATTACTGGGTTTTACACCAATCTCTGGGCTCTTTCAAGTGTCAGTGCCACAGAGCAATTATCACCACTTAAGCGCAAGCATCATTACGAAATGTGATTCCTCTCTTGTTCACTAAATCTTTTATTCACCAAAACCCCATGAAAATCACTACTCATGCCTTTGATAATTAACAGGCATGGCACATAATAGACTGCTTTATTTCATTGTTAATGCTAGACCAGCATAGCATTGATAACCAAAAAGAATGTTAATAAGTAAGAGTTAGAATTGAGCTAATAACCGATTCAAGAGCCTTGTGCTCCAAACATGACTTCATTCTACAAGTCAGTAATTAGTTAAATGAACCAGAAAATCACAACATGCCATTCTTGGCTCCTTTATGTCTTACTCCATTGAATGGAAGCAGCATAGTTGCTGAATCGACCCTTAACACACACACACACACACACACATATATATATATATATATATATATATCTAAAACTGCGTTAGCCTCTAAATGACATTCTCTGCGCCCTGTAGTCTTTCTTTAGCTTTTAAATATGCCATTTTAATGATCCATTTAATCAGACTAGACACAATTTCTAAGCTAATAGGGATCACTTGCTCTACGAAAATATAAAATACTCTGATTGAAAATGAAAATTGAAAAGCAATAAACCTTTGAATAAAGATAGTTTCTCTAGTAAATAATGCAAAGATAAAAATAATAAAGATAATCTAGGTCTCTGTCATCATGTTCACAAAATTTTCACATCCACAGGTTATTATTCATTAGCGTCATAAATACTTCCTAGCTACGGCAGAATGTCAGAACATAATATTTCAATCATTTCCCTGTCAAAAGAGATAACCAAGAGTAAGCAAACACTAATGTAAAAAGGCCCAAAACCAAAACAATTTCTTATTTATCTGGGGAGCATTCGAAAATAAGTCCCAAGATATTATTTCTAAGTTAACTGGGGATCACTTGCTCTTAGTGTATATAAAATACTCTGACTGAAAATACAAAGTAATAGAATTTTATTTACAGATAGTTTCTCTAGTAAATAATCCCAAAACATCTGATCTCTGTCGTCATTTTCACAAAATTTTTACGTCTATGAGTTATTGGACGTTAGCCTCATAAATATGTCCTAGCTAGGGCAGAATGCCAAAACATGATATTTCTATCAATTCCCCATCAAAAGAGAGAAACAGAAAGCATGCAAACACTCAGAAAAAAGAAGTCCGAAAACCAAAACACACACCTGCAAATAATCTGAAAGCTCTGGGCAATTCCCGCTTTTGACTGGCAGTAAAACATCGGATTTTTCTCTGAAAGATAAAGCCCTGGATCAACAATTATAGGCTTCAATTTCTTCGACCTACAACATTACAACACAGTCAAACCTCTGACATTCACTTGAAAAATAATCACATTGCTGTGTAAGTATGTAACCCAGCAATGAAAGGGAACTAAAATTACAAAACTTAGAAATGAATCATCTATCGTACTCTCTCCAGCCAATGTAGCTTGTGTGATTCACGAAGTTGAGCTCTTTAGGCAAATATGACAAAATGTGAAGAAGATCTGCAAAACCACAAAAATAAAAATAAAAAATATAATAAAAACAACAAAGACCCGAGACACAAAACCAAAAACAGCAATAACATGTAAATCTGCAAAAATACCACAAAACAAAAAACAATAAATCCATAAAACAAAACCTAAACAGAAAAGTAAAAGTCAAGTAAAACTATCCACAACAAGTAATCTTATAACAAGGCCACCAAAAACAGCAAAAATGAACAATGTATGACATAAAACTATAATGAAATCAAATAAACCCAGTTACAGTGCATTCAAAATTCATACAAATAACCAACAGGAACCCAGGTAGGATTAGCATCAGAATTGAAGAATTCAAACCATAAACAGTGAAGCATGCAAAAAATTACAACAATGAACCAGAACAAGTACCAAATTTGGGCCTCAACATAAACAAAAAAAAGGAAAAGAAGAAGAAATATACCATCTTGTGTAACAAGCGGATAATCAGCAGCATTCAAATTGATAAACCAATCCCAGTTCTTGGACAACTTCAACAGTATGGATGCACCATGAAGCGTCGATGAAATGGGAGACGACCCTTTCGAGTAGCTGAAATCAGCTTTTCCTATAACGTCGACGTTTTGGGCAGCTCTGAAGACGGGGACTGATTGGACACTGACAGCCAAACGGTCACGGTCACTCTGCGGAGCGGAGCTGTCCAGATGGAGAAGGTAGTGGTTCTTGGGGTGGTAAGTGGCGAATAGGAGACGGAGGATCCGACCCGAGTCGCCGGAGGATCCGGAAATGAGGTAGGCGATGGAGGGAGGGGAGGGATCGGAGGGGATCTTGTTGGGGAAGGTGGGTCGGGTCGGGAAGAGGAAAGGGTCGGGTTGGGGTTGGACGGAGGCTGGTGAGGTGGAGAAGGAGAGAGTGAGAATGAGGAGGAGAGAGAAAAAGAAGGTGGCAATGATGACGGAGATGGTGCCTCTGTTTTGCTCCTTTTGGACAGATAACGGCGGCGCACCTGGTGGTTGAATCGGATGTTGCATCGTTTTTTTTTTTTTTTTTTTTAATTAATTGTTTTTTTTGGGGATTCGATGGTTGTCTTTGTGTTCGACAATCGACAATGTCGATTAATAGGATTTGTATTGTGTTTCTATAATGTTTTTTCTTTTGTTAACGTGACAACGTGATGTGTTTACATTATGTGTCTGATTTTTCTTTCTTTGTGACCGTCTCTTATGCCTTTACTAATTTTTTTTATTTTTTCTTTTTCTTTGGCCTTATTATTTATTATGTAATATTATACGTAATGTTTTGTTTGATAGTTGATGGAAAAGAAAGAATTTTGAAGGATTTACAATATTTTGTTGGGTTTTTAGCAAAATTGCCCTATTTTAGGGACTGAATTGCAAATCTGCCCTAAGATCCAAATTAATTGCAAATCTACCCTAAAATGACCTCAATACCCTTATCATAACTACACCCCTATTTACTAACTATATTAATTACATTTAACCACTAACCAACCATTTACCAACCCTTAAAAAAAACTAAAAATTTACCAACAACTAACCTTTTTTTTTTATCTCTACACCATCTAACATTTTTTTTCTCTATATCACATTTCATTTTCATGTTTGAAGTTTTAAAAACATTGGAGAATGGTTTGAAGTTGTTTGAAAGGGTAAGTATTACTTTATAAAATAATTTTTCCACCCTCCCAATTTTGTTCTTTTAATCCAACAACGGTTTTTAAAGTTTTGAAAAACCATCGGGTCGGGTGGCCCGACGTCGGGCCACCCAGACCAGATGGATTTTCAAAAAAATTTCTATTTTTTTTAAATGGTTAATTATTATTAATTTTTTTTTTTACATTTATGTTCTTTGAAATAATTTTTATTATAATGTTTGATAATATTTGTTTAATAATTTTTCAGCATTGACGATGAACAATGTGCAATTGGTTTTGAATTGGGGTGGAGAATGGAAAAATCATCATGGTGAGTATTGTTATAAAGGTCGAAGAGTGAAGGCGTTTGCTTTTTCAAGGGATTCAAATTATGATCAGTTGTTAGATAAAGTGTACATGTAACCGGAATTGATCGAGATCATTATCGGGTTAGTATGACGACTCTTCCACAAACTTTTCGTCCTAGCATGCCAATTGAGATTGTTGATGATGAGGATGTTGCATTGTTGCTTAGTAGAGAGAATGTTGACCCATTAGTTTGCATCGATGTTGAGGAAATTGACCATAAGTCTCCAAAAATGAAATATAAACCACCAGAGTCGTCTCACAACCTAGACCATACAACTCATCACCATGAATTTCATCATACACATACAAGCAATATACATGTCCATACTATGGATGAGTTTCAAAGGTCGGATGTACCTAACATGGCTGCCCATTTGGATGATATTGGAGAGGGATTGACACCGCACCAACATATTCCTGAGCATGATGAAACAGAACCACAGTTTAATTACAATCGTGAGAGAGCTCCCAATCGGTTTGACGAGTAGTTTGCTCATGTCCAAAGGCTTGTTCCACCTCCATGTGCATTTTATTCTATTAATTCTGGTGAAGTTGCACCTAGACCAGTTACTATGCATCTTGAAGTGGGTGAATTGTTTCCAAGCAAGAAACAGCTACAATCACAAGTAGGTAGTTATGCCCTTCAGAACGGGTTTCAGATTAGGGTGTTCAAGTCCGATACAACACGGTATCAAGTTCGATACAACACATAATTATAGTCAAACATTCTCTCTAATTGCAATCCTCAACAATGCATCGAACTTGATACCGTGTTGTATCGGACTTGAACACCCTAATCTGAAACCCGTTCTGAAGGGCATAACTACCTACTTGTGATTGTAGTTGTTTCTTGCTTGGAATCCCTTGAAAAAGCAAACGCCTTCGCTCTTCGACCTTCATACCAATACTCACCATGATGATTTTTCCATTCTCCACCCCAATTCAAAACCAATTGCACATTCTTCATCGTCAATGCTGAAAAATTATTAAACAAATATTATCAAACATTATAATAAAAATTATTTCAAAGAACATAAATGTAAAAAAAAATTTATTAATAATTAACCATTTTAAAAAAAATAGATTTTTTTTTGAAAATCCATCGGGTCGGTGGCCCGATGTCGGGCATCCCATCCTGATGGTTTTTCAAAACTTTAAAAACCGTTTTTGGATTAAAAGAACAAAATTGGGAGGGTGGAAAAATTATTTTATAAAGTAATACTTACCATTTCAAACAACTTCAAACCATTCTCCAATGTTTTTAAAACTTCAAACATGAAAATGAAATGTGATGTTGAGAAAAAAAAATGTTAGATGATGTAGAGAAAAAAAATGTTAGATGGTGTAGAGATAAAAAAAAGGTTAGTTGTTGGTAAATTTTTAGTTTTTTTAAGGGTTGGTAAATGGTTGGTTGGTGGTTAGTAAATGTAATTAATATAGTTAGTAAATAGGGGTGTAGTTATGATAAGGGTATTGAGGTCATTTTAGGGTAGATTTGCAATTAATTTGGATCTTAGGGCAGATTTGCAATTCAATCCCTAAAATAGGGCAATTTTGCTAAAAACCCTATTTTGTTTTTGGATCGGTTAATCGGAAATAAACAAAAGAAAAATAAGAGAAATGGATGAAATAATTTTTTTCTTATTTCGTTCAAATTGGTTTCTACCAAATTTGTAAAGAGAAGAAGGGAAATGAATCTAGAATTAATATATTTTTTTTCAATATCTTAAAAGTAACTGTATTAATATTGAATTATATATATTTTTAATGATAATTTGTCCAAATTTAGTGGTCAAATCTGAGAAATAAATGATATGACATTACTATAATCCATTCATTTAATACAGTGATTTTATATCATTTTAGTATCAGATTTGTACATCAAATAACATTATTGTTTTTTTAAATACAATAAAATATACTCATTTATTATTATTTTTATTTGTGTCATTAGTCCTTTTCTCTCATAAGCCTCTACCCATATCTGCATTTAATTTCGATTAATGTTATACAGTCCAAATAATTAATCCAAATTTTAACTCAAATAATGTGGCAATTGAGTTGTCATCACCACACACAATATATGATAATGTTGTTAATAAAAAAAATCATTTGCCACGTCATTTGGATTGAAATTTGTACTAAATTTTTAAGTTGTCTATCATTAGCATTTAATTTCCTTTTTTTTCTATAACAATCCAAACAACGATTATTAAAAACGTTATCTTTATTTTTATGTTTTATTTTAAAAAGAATGCACTGTTAAATTTTAATTTTAGCTTTCATGCGAGAATGATTTATCATTTTGGATCTTTTGTTTGCTTTAAAGTTTCAAATTGCCTCTCAAGATGGGACTAGTTCTGAAGTTGAAATAAAAATATCAAAACGACATGCAAAAGGATGAAAACGGCATGAGGAGGAAATCAATACAAAACGACATACATTAATATGAATCCACTCTTAACCTTTAGTCACTCTGATTGTTGATTAATCCCGCTCTAATCAGTAATTAACAGTAATCTCCCCACTTGTAACAATAACAATAATCTCTCTTGCCAGCTCGTTAGTCAAAGCCGGTCAAAGTTAACGGAATAGAATGAACCGACTCTCCAGCTCCAGTTAGTTATGGAAAACGCAGTAGCACAGAGACAGAGGGTGTGAGACGTTAACATCATAACATGGAAACGAACAAAGAACAACTACTAGAGTGGGGCACAACAGTCTGGTCCCACTTGACGGCACTCCGGGACCGATCACCGCTCATCCAGTGCATCACTAACTTCGTCTCCATGGATCTCGTCGCCAACACTCTCCTCTCCGCCGGTGCATCCCCTGCCATGATCCACTCCCAACAAGAATTCTCCGACTTCACCCCTCACGTCCCACGCCCTCTACGTCAACGTCGGCACGCTCTCCCCTCGACTGGCTATCGTCCATGAAGGCCGCCGCTCTCCTCGCCAATGAGCACCGTAAGCCATGGGTTCTCGACCCCGTTGCCGCCGGTTCTTCCCAATTCCGCTTGAATGCTTGCTTGGAGCTTCTGCGACTCAAACCAACCGTCATCAGAGGTAACGCCTCCGAGATCATCGCGCTCTCTCAGGCCGGCATCGATATGGGTCCAACTAAGGTAATTTTCTAGTTCCCTGTCTCTAGGGTTTGAATATTATTAATTGATTAGTGAAAAATCAGGTGAGATTGATAATCGAAATGGGTTTGGGTTTTAAAGGGTGTAGACAGCTGTCATGAATCGATGGATGCAGTGGAAGCAGCCAAGTTCTTGGCAGAAGCAAGTGGCAGCATTGTTGCTGTCTCTGGAGCTGTTGACATCATATGTAGCAGCAAATCCATAACACATGGGAACAGACTTGTGTTTGTTCACAATGGGGTGCCTATGTTGCAGAAGATTACGGCAACTGGATGTGCAGTCACTGCTCTCATTGCTGCTTTTGTTGCTGCTGCTGATCCATTGCACGCTTTCGATGCAACTGTTTCAGCATTATCTGTGTTTGGTATTGCTGGTGAGATGGGAATGGAGCTCGGCCAAAGGTCCTGCTTCGTTGCGGATGCATTTGATTGATTCTCTTTATGGCCTTGATCAACCTGCTCTACTTTCTCATATCAACATTACCGGCTGATTGGTATGTTGTTCACCCCTCAGAAAACTACTTATACAAGTCTTAAACATATCTTTATTATTGGTGCTATGTGGGTAATATACTGCTATATGATATTTAGTATGGACTGATGAAACATTCTATAATAGATATATACTCCTTGATTGGGAAATTAAGAACACACTGTTTTCAGATGGCATCATCACATTTCTGCAAATCTATGATAGTATAGCAACTGAGGGATTGACAATATTGTAATTGTAACATACATTGACTCTTTCATCACCACATTGAATGAATGAAAATGGAAAGCAAGCTCATCAGATTCATCTTCACACCAACAGAACTCACATGTAACTTAAAATTCAACACATTTTCAGTATTTAAGATGGACAGTGATCCTCAGTAATGTTTCTACACCATCTGTGACATGTTGACCAGGTGGTATGAGTGGTCGAACCTCGGCGAGTCCCAAAGCATTCTTAAACTTTCCTGTCCCACCAGTTACGGACAAATGTGACATGACACTTCCGATCTTGTATACACCATAGAAGTTGAGGCTGTCACCATACTCCCCTTCCTCCACCATAGCTGTAAATGCCATCATCTGGGTTGTCCCATCTGCCGAGCTTGCCACATAAACTCCTTGAGCTTTCCCTAGTGCCTGTGATCCCAGCTCTGGACTAGAAGTTAGTATGTCATCTATGACGGTGATTGTTCCGAAGCCTAGTCCCAACCCATCTGGTCCTATCTGGGTTTGAATGCCATTTAGGTTCTGCTGATTCTGATTTCCTGCAAAAGTTGTACCAGCCAAGCCGGTTCCTAGTGGGATGCCATTGACACCATTAACCGTTGGTATGGCACCATTGGCATTTGGGATGGCAACTCCCCCTTTTGGTGGAAGGAACCCGATCGGCCTAGCAAAGGGTACTTGACCATTATAGATGTTGCCTAGCAAGCCTGTAATTGGTCTTGCCGTAGGGCTACTCCCACCGAGAATGTCATGCATGTAGAATTCAAGGATCGGTTCTTCTCCGCCAGCTGGGGCAGGGCCAACTGCAGCCACAAGTATCATCATATGTATAGTTACAGTTAGCACTGTAATGAAATTAAGCAGGGATGATTGCTTGAACATCTTGTAATGTGTGTGTATATGAGGTTTTTAGATTGTATGAAATGAAGGAGAAGGTTTTCAAATATGTATGCAAGTGAGTATGGATTTTGGTGTTTAAATAGAGATGTCTTGATGAGACTGTGATGGAGTTGTTGGGGAGTTTTGAACATGGTGAAGTTGTTGTAAATTGGTTTAGTTATGGGAAGTTGGATCTTTTTGTTCTAGGTAATGTCCACTATTGAATATTGATCCTATTTTCTTGTCGGAATTATAGTGCATGCAGGATGGGGTTTGATGTTTTATGGGTTCCACTGCCACCAGACATCATCTTGAACAATGATGAACTGATGGTATGATCACAATCGTCGTCCAATTGCTAATAACATATTTGTTGATGACAGTCTAGGCAGGCATTGTGTTTCATTGGAGTTGGTTTGAACAAATCCCTTTAGTTTTGATGGAGTGGGTAATTTTTTTCTTTTTCAAGTTATAAGTTTATAACTCGGAGTTGGTGACTGTTCACAAATCTGCAAATGACCAAGGATCTAGCAAACTATTATTCTTCAATTACCACAATCTAATTGTAATTGAGAAGTGTCTGGGAAAAATTTTCCCAAGTAATAAAGAAAGTTGTTGGACTGAAAAAAAAAATCTTTAATGGGATGGTTCTTTCCTAATCATTTCAATCGCGTTCTTAATGGAGATTTCTTAAAAAAAAAAAAAATCGTATATATTGTTGTGTTCTATCAATAGCCGTATCACCTAAACATGGACGATATGATGTATGCATTGGTTGAAGTCTCTCTCCAGAGTCCAGATAGATATGCTCATATCAGAGTTCACCTTATACTTAGATTATATATTTGGGAAGAAATAGAGGAACAAGTTAAATTAAACGTGGTTGATTAGTTGTTCAACAATTGCTAGTTTCTTTCCACTCAAGTATGGAGAGAAACGACTAACGAGGCTCCACAACTAGTTGCAGGAAAAGGCTGGCTACTTCCATTGTATTGACCTTCCAAGTTTTATTCAATTTAGGTTAATTGGCACTGATGTCCCTTAACTCTTCAGAAATTTGTACTATGCCCCTTGTACTTTTATTTCCGGCACTAAATCCCCTGAACTCTCGTTTTGTTGGCAAACACTTGGGTTTACTGCCCTCTTGTGATGAGGCATCTACAGTCGGCTTCTGCCAACAAGACGAGAGTTCAAGGGGTTTAGTGCCGAAAAATAAAGTATATGGGGTATAGTACAAATTTCTGAAGAGTTTAGGGGCCATCAGTGCCGATTAGCCTTCAATTTATTATGAAATCTGGGTGCTTTGAATTCTGGAATTCTGGAATAGTTACAGTCTTCAATCAATAAGCCAGACATTCATTTCATTATATCACTTGGAAGATAATACAAATTTTGCTTCATTTCCATTGATCAATTTAGGAAGGTGATTAAGATTGTGCATAAAAAAAATGAATCTAATCAGTTGGTATGAGTTGCAAGTTTGTGATAGCTACTATACTTTGACAGGCAATTGTAAATTATCAGCTTTCTTTGAATCGTTTTCAATGAATTCTACATTTCTTTCATTCTCTTCTGTTATGGCTTCTCTTTGTTGGTTGTAGCATTTGCTGGTTATGAAGTTTAAAAATTGGTTGTATTTGCTGGGGAGTCTGTGGAGTATGCAGCAAATATAAACAAATTGCATGCCAAAGAATTACATTTCCGCAGAAAACTTGACATATTTTTTGTCATAGAATTACAAATGAGAGAATGAAGAAACTTGAAAAATATTGATTGATTGCTATAAAAATGACAAAAGAAACCATTCAATTAATACAAATAATTCAGATATTCTCTTCATATTTGATATGGTTCTCAGTAGCTCAGATGGACAGTGATCCTCAGCAATGTCTCTGCACCATCGGTGACATGTTGGCCGGGAGGTATGAGAGCCCTAACTTCAGCAAACCCACATGCATTCTTGAACTTACCAGTTCCACCAGTCACTGATAAACGTGACATAACACTTCCAATCTTATATATGCCATAGAAGTTGAGGCTATCACCATATTCGCCTCCTTCGATCACAGCAGTGAATGCAGTCATCTGTGTAGTCCCGTCTGCTGAACTCGCCACATAAACTCCTTGAGCTTTGCCTATGATCTGTGATCCCAGATCAGGACTGGAGGTCAGTATATCGTCAATGACCGTTATTGTCCCAAAGCCAAGGCCCAATCCATCAGGTCCTAGCTGGGTTTGGGGACTCCCATTCAGGTTCTGACCGGCAAAAGTTGTTCCTGCTAAACCAGTTCCTAGTGGGATGCCATTGACACCATTCACAGTAGGAATGGCTCCATTGGCATTGGTAATGGCTACCCCATTTTTCGGGGGAAGAAATCCTACTGGCCTCGCAAAGGGTACTTGACCGTTATATATATTCCCCAGCAAGCCAGTTATTGGCCTAGCTGTTGGGCTGCTACCTCCAAGAATGTCATGCATGTATAGCTCAAGAATTGGTTCCTCTCCTGTTGCGGTTGCAGGGTTAACTACTGCCGCGATAATTGTTGCTGCTTGCATTAGAGCAATTATCATTGATAGGAATATAGAAGCCGACAGGTCCTTGAACATCTTGAAAGATCGTGTTAATTCTGTGTATAGAACGTAATGGCGATTTGGATGATTATTCTAAAGGATTGAAGAACTTGCAATTTAATAGAGAGAACAGATTGAATGGAGTTGTTATATTGAGACTGAGAAGATGGTGGGTTAATTGGGTGGATAGCAGGGGTGTGTTGGGTACAACTAAACCAAAATCACTTGATAATACATAACTAGAAACAACTTCTAGGCCACAGATCTGTCTCAGAGGAAACCCAAGTATCCGCATTAAATCATTTGAATATAGAAGATACTTCATTCTTCATATAGTGATAAATGAAACTTTTTTTTCTTACTATCTGTCTATTACATTGGATTGAAGAATGAACAGGACATGTTGGACCTGGCAATAAAAATCGAGAAAGAATAAAAAGATAATACAATGGGAGACGGGTTATACGTCACATTTCAATCTCATTCGTTGATTTGAATCATGGCGAAATTGAGTCATCTATCTGCTGATTTGGCTCCTCATGATCCATGACTTTGGGCTGCCTCACTGTAGGGGAAATTAACTTCCATACTGCATCAAGTATGAGAATAAAGTAATGTTATCACTTGCACATCAGACAATGACAATAGTATTTTAGCAGCTGGTTTCTGTATAAATAGAAGGGGTATCTTGATTAGCTTTTAAATTGTTAATGTTTGTGATGCCTTTTGTCAAGCTCCTTTCAGTTGTTCTAAGGGCGAAATGTTCAATCATAACGACGAAACCAAGCTTGAGCTTAATCGTATATAAGAGAAGTATTAGCATGTCATCTAAGCAATCTACAGAAAATGTATAAAAGAAGTCACATACAGTATATGGTGGCTGCAAACCACTCGTTGACGATTTTCACCCATGTACTTGCCCAGCCAACATCTATGCTCCACCTGATTGTTTTAAAGTGAGTATGACACCGTTAACAGCTAAATAGGAAAAGAGAAATGATGCAAATGACATGAAATATCAGTGATTTGGCTGCTTACTTCCTTGCTGAGTTTTCAAGATTCCAACTAATGAATAACATAGCAAAGTACATGGCTCCCAAGGAGAATATCAGATGGAAAAATCCATAGTTATAAGGAATATCGTCATCCAGCTGGACTTTATCTTTGCGAAACTGTACAGCATGAGAAGCACTCATATCTTATCAGTATAAAATCTAACGGTCACGTGTTTTTACATGTACATTCAGTTTGGTTAAGAAATTGATGAAATTAAGAGAATAGATGACATTGGCTTAGATAATTCACCTGAAATGACTGTGAATCAATTCCAGTCGAAAAGGTTGCCATGACAATGGCACATATTGCAATCAAGAAGCTCTGGAAACAGAAGAAGGTTAAGAAAATATTGACATTAACTAAAGGCCTTTTTGCCAGCCAATGCAGTAAAATTAAGGAATGGAGGCATTCTATCTCTATAAATGATTAGTCTGATCTTAGGCTTCATTATTGTAACTTGTAAGTGACAATGTGCTCTATTTTTGTCCAACTGAAGCTAGTATGTTACATTGAAATGATTGTCAAGTAATTCTAAGATTTTGCATTATGACATGTGTATCGGATTCTGATACTTGCTTCGTGCTTAACAAATCAGGCCAGATGGATGATAATGAGCTGTGAAGTAAAAGTTTCATTGAAAACTCGTATATGAAAGAGCACGATAAGGGAAAGCAATAACCACTCAAAGTAGCAAGCAATGCATAAGTATCAACTACTTACGTAAGAGATTCAATCTATGGAAATTGAAGAAAAAACAGTAAAGACTGTAACTCTTACAAGTATTGTTGTCCAATCACCATTTCCATTCACTTGCTTTTGTGCATTGCATATCTCATTAGCTGGTTCACTGAAAAGCCAGATGGTAAAGGCAGAAAGTTATATTTTGATTTTTGAGACAATGTATGTAGAAAAGCATGGATGAAATTTTAACTAGAAACTGAACCAAACAGATTCTTCTGACTACAGAGATTCCTACGGTTAGGACTCAACCCCAATTTAGTTCAAGAATTGTAGACAAACTATCAGGAAAATGAACCACATTATACCAGCTGCTCACCAGAAAATTGAGCATCCGCAAAGAATACGAGGTATGTAGTGGAAAGATTTGAGTTGCAAATATGAAGAAACAGAGGCTCAAACATTCCCTCAAGCATCAGAACCGAGGAACACACAATCGAATTCTAATCTAGATAATAAGAAAAACTTAAATTATGCAGGCTTCTGCATATTCTCAACTTAAAAAAATTGCTAATTTGAATGCTTTGAGACAAATAATAGTATTCTCCATGGGTCAAGATAGCATTGATAAGATCAGCAAAGTGTTTTAAACGAAGTAAAAAGCTCGATGAAGGTTGCAGTCTAGGCCAAGATATATGATTCCATCTTGTTTGTCATATTAGACCAATAACTACTGAACCTTGCCTTAAACTGGATTTAGACATGCATCAATTATGACTCGACTTAGTCCTCATCGGTTAGTGAATAATACGAAATCGTGGAGCAGCTGAGAAAAGTGAAGCATTTCTCAGAGAACTTCAAGTTAATATGATATAGCAAGTCAACAAGTCCTAACCTTCTAATAGCAGACCAACAGAGGAAAACAATGTAAGATGCCATGATTCCTGAAGATAAAAGACCTCTATTTACCTGCATAAAGCATCAGATACAAATAGGCTTATATATATATATATGAATATATCTTCACAAAGTCCTCTCTTAACTAAAGTCATAATTCAACGTACCATTGAATGTAAGGATATAACCATCATCACTACGAGAAGAATTGCAGTCCATGTGACGAAGAATATGTTGAGACTACATGCAAGTCTATGCGCATACAAGTAATACATTAACACAATTCCGAATATAGCTGCTATGTAAAATAATGTTGACATGAATAATTCCAGGGAGCAACTGCAAAATACAAAACATGTTGACATGAGCAAACTGCCAGCATGCAAAAAAGAAACACAGGAGGATTGTTTTGTGAATAAGAGACTTCCTTCACCTTTGCTTCCTTTCCTGATCTGGCATCCAGTACTTATTCCACCATGCAATAAACTCAATCACGCTTACAAGTTGGAGAACGAGGAAAATCCTAGATCATAAAAAACATAGAATGAAAAATTAGTCATTATATTTTATACACATTCCAAAACTTGAAGATCAAAAGTAGAGAATAAGTCATTATACACATTCCAAATCTTTTGTTTTCTGTGAAGAAATCCAAAGATTTTTTAGTGCTAAATCTGGCATTGAGGTATAGACTTAAGGTCAGCAAATTAGATGGGGTATTTCAAAGTATTGTATAGAAACAGATGTATATTCAAACAAATCTGTTGTGTACATCAGGTTGGTGATTGTATAGTTAGGTTTCTCTTTACGAAATATATGAAGCTTACCCAGCGCCAGCACGAGCAAGTTCACCTGCAAGAAAAACAAGCAGCTTTTCTAAACCAACTTAAATTTGAAAAGAAAGAAATCAAAGTCAACAGTATTAGACTCCTTTCATACATAGAGCAGTAAGAGGAAGCTAGTATGCGTCACTGTGTCAATTGCGCTATATTTCTTCATCTACTATCAGATGGAGGAACAAAGATAGATATAAAATGCTTAAAACTTTCGACATTTTGCCAATAGACACTCCGGTTAAACTTACCATATAATTGAATATAGTCTGAAGGGAAGAAGAATGGAACTGCTATTGATACAACCAACACGAAAAACTTCAATGACCACCATTCTGAATGCCAGTTATTGCGAGCTTCATATAATTTTTTAGTATTACATGTACTGAGAAACATTAGGAAGAAAAATATCTGAACTCATTGTCAAGGATAAAGAAGGAAAAAGTGCATGTGAAACAATGAATACTTTTCACATTAAACATTGACATATAGAATTCAGAATACTTCTTGTTCTGTTAATAGAAAGATACAAAGCATCCTAAACTCACGCGAAGAACTCCCAGAGTACTGAAAGCAATCATTTCCCCCATCCCCACAAGCTTTTATATCTGCAAAAGAAAATTCATTCAAACATTCATTATTTAATGTCCTTGGAGAATGTTTGAATGACAGAATTATCGCTATTAGTAACTATAGACCTAAAAGCTTAAGCTTATAGGAAATGACCAAACAATAGTATTTAAGCACTCTAACATACCCACACACATGACAGACGGACAGGGTTTGGCACGTGGATCAATCCCAAATACATATGCATATTGCAAAATAAATTCAGAAACAAATGCACGTGGGGGACTTCAACCCAGAACTCTTTGGACTATTAAGACTCTGATATCATATTAGTAACCATAAGATCTAAAAGCTTAAGCTTATAGCAATAGTATTTAAACACTCTGGCAATCACTTCTGCAATAGAATGCATCAACAGAAGTATTTTCAATAACCACTCTATTGTTTATCATGGAATTATCTGATCCTTTGATGCAGTATAGACTGAAATTTCACAAACAAGCGAATCATGGCATCTACATTTTGAAAGGAAAGAAGATTGACTCACAATGGAGTTGAGGTAAAACCTTTTGCGCGTAGTCACGAATAAACCAAGCACTAAGATTTGTGACCAAGAAAAGGATGCCATATAAGTAACGAGCTCGCAGAGATTTGCTCTTTTCTGCTGAACAATCAATGGACTTGTGCTGAACAATCTCAGAATTGCTTGATCTTATATGTACATCCCCAGCTTCAATTGCTTCAGCAGACCTACTCATTCTGCACTTACAAGAATTATAGAAAAGTCATATCAATATTATTAGAGAGCTAGTAAACAAATTTTTAGTTAACCTGAATCAATATTCAATTTTCTTGACATCAAAAGCGAAGTTCTTAAATTTACACAAAGCTAAACTAAACCATTTTCCCAATTTGTATTTCTCTAGGAAAACTGACCAATAATAGCAATATGTTCAGTCATAGCAAGTTCTGAACAATGCCCAACAACAGAGACAAAATTTGACAATGTAAAACAAAGTGATAAGATATATGTCTGATGATGAGCATGTGAAATAAAATGCTAACCTTTGTTTCCTTGTCTGGAGTGCATGTACAGGCATGACACTCCTCCAGGAAGATTAATGTGAATGGAGTGAAGCTGCTTTGTCACTGGCTCTTAAAAGGGACCAAAAAAAATGAAGTGCAGGAGCTTATATTCCACTTATTATTTTATAGTCTCTACTTTTATTTCTCCTCTTTCGGATATATATATATATATATATATATATAGCATCAGCTGAATGATTTAATTAGGCACATGCACACACGGAGAGAGATACATTTGAATACTATTTTTTTGGTATTCTTTTCACTCATTTTCTTCTCGTCTTTTTGACTGGTGTCGTTCAAGGATCACTTGACGTTTGCAATTGTCCATACACAGCACATCATCTTCCAAGATTATTTCTTTATTTATTTTTTTCTGATATCTTCCAAGCAAGTACAAAACAATTTAGACGAAAACTGCAACAAGAAATAAGGTATTCAAGCTTGTTTCCTCCTCATCAAGAAAACACAAGAAGAGCTATATTGGCAGACATTTGCGTGCGTTCCTCTTAAATCTTAATCACTGTAAAATGACTTGGATATATCATGTTAACTAATAAGTAAATTCGAAAGCTTGCAAACATAAACATTTAGACTTATCGATATATTTAATTAGTCACCCTTTGAACACTCAAACACTAGAATGTACCAAAAATAATAAATAATAAATGTATAGCTAATCAAAATCAAAATATTTATATAATTTTGTTGAACAAAAGAAGCTAAGCTATAGTCTATAGATAGGTTATAGTAACAATGTTACATAGGACAAACAAAAGGAACAAAAAAGACAGGTCCCATCTGGTTGACTAACTTATCATTTTGACTTTCCGGGAGAGCGTGTCGTGTCACGTGTGGGGTCTTTACTCTTTACTTGCTTCTACTCAAATGAAACTACCCGTTTGCAATCAGAATTCAGGCAGTGGCGCCGCGCCCTGTTTTTTAATGGTTTGCAGTTTGCACTCACACTCCTCAAATTTGGCAGAAGACATTTATATGAAAAGGTTTGGTTATTTGACACTTACACCCCTTGGATTTGACACAAGTTGGTATTCGGATAAGCTAACAATATTTGACTTCCAAAATACCCTTATAAACAAATTTTATAAAAAATAATTATATTTACCATCAATTAAACATACATGACACTTGAACATATGGGTGGCATGGTTTGAACTTCATCGTGGCATGGTTTGAATATCCAATACAATCTATTTGCAGTATTATGGACTCAAATCCACAACCTCGTAGTGCATGCTTGAAAGGGTATAATACTAGACCAACCTCATATTAGTTAAGTATCTTGTACAATTAATATAATGTAAGGGTGTGCAAAATCAAATCAAATCCAATCCAATAGGATTCATTGGATTTGATCGGATATAAGGACATGATTGGATTCCAAATTATAAAATCCATTGGATCGGATTGGATCTTGGATTTCCATATGAAAATCCGTCGGATCCGCCAAAATATAATGCACAATTTATATTAGGCTCAATTTATTTTGTATTATATAAATGAACATTGAGCAAATTTTAGGTGCTATTGTATTTTGTTATGACAAAAGATTATATTTTTATTTCAAAATCTTGGATGATTTTATTTATGTTTGTGTTTAGAACTTATGTTTAATAATTATAATTTATTAGACTTTTTAAACTTGAAAGTGTACATTTATGTATCGTTTCTATATTAATTATTAGTTTGTTAATTTTATTTCAAGCAGTGTATAAATTAATGATTTAATTTTGTTAATTTTAGTAGTGTTTTAACTTTTACATGTTAAGAATTACTTTAAATGAATCCAATCTAATTCCTCTCTAAAATTGGATTGTATTAGATTCTAATTTCTTCGATCCAATCGGATTCGATCTGCCGCACACCCCTAATTGTCATTATCTCATCATTTGGTTTTTTAAATTTGGAATGTGAGTCATGAATGAACGGTTGCAAGATTATTTCAAAATCCATAACCATATCTTAATTTTGCCCTTTTTGAAGTATAAATTTAGAATTGAAGATGATGATATGACATGAAGCCATAACTGACCATGTATTTTTTTCCGAAGTATTACAATTATTTTAATAGGATTGAGCCCAGATATATTCTGCTACAAACTAAGAGTTAACCCTCCACACATGTTTGTAAAATATATATCGTGGACTTGAACTCTTCATTATCTATGTGGAAGAGATGTGTACTATCACTATTGCTAAGAGAAAATGTGCAACCATGACTTGTACAAAATTTAAAATAACTACATTATATTTAACCTAAAAAATGCGACGATACAAGTATAAATTATTGTATAAATATATCTTCATTTAACTTCTTAATTAATTTGTTTTGGTATGGAACTATTTTTGTTATCTCTCCTCCTGTGAACTTGTTTATTGATATTTATACAAGAAGCTATAGCGTTGTAATTAGGTGTATTATAATTAGGTTCAAGTTTTGGTTTGTGTTAAATATTATTGTTGGTGATGAGTAAACTTGTGGGTTATTTGATGTTGAACTGTGGGGAGATTAGGTTTGGTGAAAGTTGGCAAGAACAGTAGGAGACTATGGAGACTTATTTCTTTCCAGTTTCTACTAGTAATTATAAATATATATATATCATTATCAATATCTACTTTTTCTTTGTATGCAACTATGTATGTATATTTTACCTGATAAAATTTATTATACATTGGCCGATTGTTTTTTTTTTTTGGTAATGATCAAATAGCTGAAAAATACTAAAAAGTAAAAAAAAAATTAAAAATAATAATAATAAAGAAAAATCCCAACACTAGAGAGTTAGACATCAATTAAAAAAATATATATAGTTGTTAATGTTAAAAATTTGATACCTATTTAAGAGAGAATGCTCGGGTGGAGGGCCATCTAAACTCATTAAATGACAAAATGAAAGATTTTCATGTGAAGAAATCATACCATAAGAGCTTATGACACTTTATTGTATTGTATATGATTGAAATATATTATATTGGATTGTATTAGGCTCTTATGTGAAGAAATCATACCATAAGAGCTTGTGGCACACTGTATTGTATTGTATATGATTGAAATATGTTAGATAATGAGGTAGAAAAAACCCCTCTAATACAATTATCTAACTTAATTATGGAGGTGATATGAGAGAAACTTTTTCCCACCATGAAGTTGAGTTTCTAAAATTAGAAACTCTCTTAAAAATTCTGATTAAGATTACTAATTTTTTCGCATCAATAATATTACACCTTATTAAATGATAAAATAAAAGAGAGGAGAGAATGAGATAAAAGTTGTAAGATAATTGATCAAAAATAAATACATATTTGATTTAAAAATAAAAAAGGAGAGATAATGAAATAAATATTTTAAGATAATTAGTCAAAATGAAATACATATTTGATTTTAGATAATTGCATTGGAGATAAGAATATGTATTTCTTAACATTTTGTTAACAAAGTGGATGGATATTCAATATATATACTATGCGTCACTAGTTAGAAACCTAAAAATACATATTTGAATTGGAGATGCTCTAATATAACTAATACAATGGATTAGCTAATCTACCGTATTGAATTGTATTAAGCTGAATTAAAATCCAATATCTACTCTTCACACCAACAACAAAAAAAATGTATTGTAGCTAAATCCATGTAAAAATACAATTAATCAGTTTTTAGGTTATTCATTTAATTTACTAATGTAAATCAACTCAATATTTTTAATATACTTTTATGTAGAAAGTAATATGAAATAGGCAGGATATTTTGAAAATAAAGGATGGAGAATACCAATTATAACTTCTTTTTAATTTTTTTTTCACTTACAAAAAATATAAACCAAATCTCTCCCACTTTGAATATCAAAATTCACAGCAAAAAAAAAAAAAAAAATTCTCTCCCACTTTTGTGTGAAAACTCCAAGACCTTTTATACATTAACAAGAGAGTTGACTAGCTAAACTAGTTAATACTCATACTAATTACAATTAAAATCGATTAATTAAAATTATATAACGAGGGAGGACCAAAGTTTATGGCTATACATGACATATAACAATACAATCGTTGACTTTGACAGAATTAGCCAAGAACAAAAAAAAAAAAAACTGGGACAAAAATAGTTGCTAACATATAAATCCAGCACCAAAAAGTTATCAGCAAGAGACTCAAAATCCTCTATCCAGGCCAACTTTGCAGACACAAATTCTTCCATTTCCATGCAAATGATGTGGTGGAGTACCATTTAGAAGGGCAGAAACCAAAATATAGCACACAACAACAGCAGCAAGAAGGTATAGCACTATAGCTTAACAAAAATCTTTAGTTCCATAGCCTCGAGGCATCACGTTGAAGCTGATATTTAAGAAATAGAGACTATTGAGAATTGAGTAGAGATATTCATGCATTTTAACAGTCCATTGAATGTATAAATTCTACCAGAAAATTATACTTACAGTAACTCTAGTTCTTCTGTAACATCTTCACGACAATCTCCTTCGTTCCAGCATATGGTGATGTTGACGTTGATCACTCGACTGTAAGCTTTCAGTCCTTTCACACATCTGCTCGGCCATCTATCTAGGGGAAGAGTAGTATGCAGGTACGTACAGGTCATCCAAGTTACTCTGTACATGCATTTCTACATCTGCTGTTATAAGCCTGAAATGAAAGGTTGCAGAAATGATTGCTCCATCATAGCTTCCTGATTATATTTAAAGATACCATGGAAAAGAAATTAATTCCATAGCGATTTATAATCAAAAAGACAAACATCATGGTGTTTGTCAAAGCATATTCATTGTTGACGGGTTTATATAGATATTAAGTTAAAGCAAAAAATGTAATGATATAATGATAACATTAACAAGAAAGAAAATTAAAGGTTCAAACGGATTTACTGGGAAAATATTTTCAACCGATACTCTAAATCTTTTCGGCTTCCCCGCCAAGCCAAGAAGTTGTACCTGGTTTATTGTTTAGTATAAAATAAAATCTCTTTGATGGTTTAGCTTACCAAAGTTAGAACTTAGAATCAATGTGGAAGGAGGGTGAGTTGCAAATAATGTAACTGTGTAGTCCACCCTGGAAAGCTTTCTCAAGATGACTTGGATCCACTGCCATCAAAAGCTTGACCATCTTGGACATGTCAACAAAGCAGCTATCCATGTGGTTTATCATCTTGGACCATCCTGTTGTCAATGATCGAAACATTAGAGGTGGCAAATGGCAATCCTGTTGTCAATGATCTAAAGGTGGAGCAAAAAATACAGAGGGTCAAGAACCTCTGTCTTTTAATGATGCATTTGTTATAGAGTTTTTCTTTTCTTTCTTTTATTTACTCTTACTACAAGAATCTAACAAGGAACCCTAATTTCAAAATGGAGCAAGTAAACTATTCTCAAATAACCTATAGAAAACCCCTAATTTTCAAATAACCAAAACAATATATCGAGCCAGAAATATAAATTCAAATAAACAAGATAAACAAACTCACAGTACAATCAAATAGCCAAATAAATGTTAAATATATAAAAAAGAAATTAAAAATGAGATTACTTCTTTTTTGCGGCATTCACTATGTCTTCTTTACTTTGTAAAGGATCTCACGATGATGAAGAGCTTTTAAGATATATTTTTGAAATGAATGTTAAACAATATTCTATAAGTCACAACATCCGGTGTGATCCCTTGCAGTTTCATATCTTTGAAAAGTTCAAAAGCTTTCTGCATACAATTTACTTTGCGATAACCATTTATCATCATTGTATAGGTCATCAGATTAGGTGTGTTCCCTCTACTAATCAAAATATCGAACACCGACCGTGCCATTCCCATTTCTCCAGCTTGACAAAAAGTACCTATAAGTTTACTATACATTATTTTGCTGGGTTCAAGGTTCAAAGTCTGCATTCTATCAAACAACATCTTAGCTTTGGCATTATCACCATTGATACAAAGACTGTTGAGCAGTTTAAAGATGGACCCTTTACTCACTGAGAATCCTGGCTTAAAAATCCTCATAAATAGTTGAAGGGCCTTTTCTGAATAGTCTGCATGACAGTAACCATTAAACATGGCACTATAGTTCTCCAGACACTTATCTTGCAAACTTGTGGAAAAAAGCCTCCGCTTCCTTCACCTTGCCTCCCAAACACAGGCCTTCAATGATCATGTTGTCTCTAGCAAAACAAGGTTCCAAACCTTGCTTCTTCATATCATTTAAGAGATCAATTGCTACTTGTCCAAAATCACATCTAGCAAACCCAACAGCAAGTATCTTGTATGTAACAAGATCAGGTTCATGCCCTTTTTCCTTCATTTCCTTAAACAAAATTAAAGCATCACAAAGTTTACCTTGAAGACAATAACCATAAATCATAGTTGTGTAGTTGACAACATCTAAAACCATTTGATTATCCTTCATTTCACTGAACAATACCATGGCTTCATCTACTCTCCCAAGTTTGCACAAAGCATCCACTACTACATTGTAAGAAATATTGTCAACGATCCCAATTTCTTCTAACTCCTTGAGTTGATGTACAGCTTCAGAAACCCTACCCAACTGACAAAAGCATTTTAAAATCAAGTTCACAACCACACAGTCGGTTGTAATATCCTTTGACACCATCTCTCTGTGAAGAGCCAAAGCTTTACTTATGTTCCCCAATTTGCAATACCCAGAAATCAAGGCACTATATACACGTACATCAGGAACAACCCCTTGTGTTTCCATGAAAAGTAATAGACCTTCTGCTTCTTCCAATCTGTTGTCATTACAAAACCCACGAATCACAACAGCGTAAGCGAAAGCACCCAAAGGAATCTTTGTCGCTGCCCATGTTCGGAGAAGTTGATGACCCGAATCTAACTCTCCATTCATACAAAGCCCTTCAATAAAAGTAGAGTAAGCAAATTCATTTGGGGTTACCTCAGCTTTATCCATCTCCTTATAAACCTCAAACGCTTCTTCTAAACAACCCTTCTTAAAAAGGGCCTTAAGCACAATAACATAAGTATAAACGTTCGAGCTCAATCCAAGCCTCCCAAGCTGTTGATAAACGGCTAGAACCGTATCCACTTTTCCACAATTAACCAACTGGTTCATGAAGAAATTGTATGATGATATAGGGAAAACAAATCCATGACGCTCGGTTAGGAACAAAATCTCAACAACTTGATCAAACATTCCAAGGACAACAGTAAGCCTTTACCATTGCATTAGAAACTCGAACAAACGAATCCGACCCATCATGGTAAAGAGCTTCAAGCAAATCTATAACTTCAAATTCTACATTATTCTGTTTCCTAATAATTTGCAAGAATATCAAATCCAACTCCTTATTAAGACGAAAATGACACAGTATTCTGACAATTGCTGCGTATGTACAAACATCATGCAAAAACCCTTCCTTTATCAAGTTATAAAAATATGATAATGCATCAATTGGTTTCTTTTTCAAACGGTTCAATGTTTCAACCACTTTAGTTGTATTTTGGGCTCCCGAATCAGAATCAGAATCAGATGAGAGCGGTTTCAACTGGACAAGAGCTGAAACTGAACGGAGGGCAATGAAGTGATGGTGTTTGATGAATTTACTCAAAGAAAACAAGTTAACAGTTGAGACCCTCATGAAAAAGTTACTAGTTTATAGAGCTTACTTGACGAAACTTAAGTGTAATAATCGATCATTAGTTGCAGCAGAGCAAAGCAGCCAAGCGAACCCAACATGAAGTCCCGCGAACACAAGCACTTTCCCTTCCATTTGCAACACTTGTTGCACTCAGCTCAAACAAGTTACAACCTTTGGACAACAAACCAAGGCAAGGTCGTTGGTGTGTTGAAGTAGGCTAAACGTCAACCGTTGGATTGAGAATTGAGATGGGGAGGTAACAGAATGACGTTGAGCACACAAATACATTTCTCTGTTTTTATTTTCCACTGAGCTATTAATGGGCCGGGCCTAAAACCAAACGGAAATGGGCTAATGGGCGGCCCAAACCCGATGCCTGTTTAAATATGTCATATATAGTGCTCGTTTGATTGAGCTTTCTACGGTCTCAAAAGGTCTATACACGTCTATTTGAGTTTTTTAAAATTTTTTGGTTAAACTTTTAAGAATGTCTATTTTAAATTGAGTAAAGGCCAGTAGAGTTTAAACCTCTACTAGGCAAAAGCTCATGGAGATGCGCTTCTTCAAATAGACTTTTTTTTTAAATGTCTACCAACCAAACAACTATAATTTTTTTTTTCAAAATTTCTAATAGATCTACTACAAGTAGATCTTTTAGTAATAGAGGTTTTTCAAAAGCCCAACTAAACAAGCTCGTAGTCTTCCTTTTTGTCTTTTTTTTTTCTTTTAATATTACACTATTATATAAATAGGGGGGTTTACCACCTAATCATAGTCATATTGTCTTTAACGAGTAATATTATGTATCCTATTTTTTTACTTAATTTTTTCATTCCAGATGATATAACAATTTGTTTGTATATGTCCAGTGAATAAGAAGAAAGTGTGATGAATTATCTAATAATTTTGTCCAGGATTCTCAAAAGTTATAACAATATATATATATATATATATATATATATATATATATATATATATATATATATATATATAGCTTGGATGATACAGTATAGTTCATAATTATGAGGAAAAGAACTTAATGACTAATCTCTGAATTTGTCGACAAATCACCTAAATGCTATTTTCTTCACATTATTTATCCATCTTTTTTATAGGAAATGTTGGATACATGAAATTTTTTTTTTGGTAACTGAGAATTCTGGATTTCGTCGAGACATATATCCGCATATCCTCCTTCAACTGTGTGACACTCACCTGACCTGTATGCCCTGCTAAAGTCTACATGTTAGATTCATAGAATGAGACAAATAAGAAACCTCGGCCCATACCACTGGCCCCACAATGATAGCAAGCGGATAAATCAAGACTCGTCCCCAGTCTAAGTAAGATTCAAACTTATGACATTAGCCCCATGCCCATCTTCCACCAGCAGGGATAAGCGCTTGAAGGCTAGCCTCAAAGTAATTGCCAAGAGTAGAACCAAGTACTTGGGTTTCATCCCAAGCCTTGGACCACCAAGGCGACCACCTTTTGGTTTACATTACATTACTCTATATCTAATCTTCAATTCATCAAGTCAGCAAAGCAAACATGAAACATCTACATCATAAATCATAATTCTTCATTTCTTAAACCAAAGGAAATTTTGGTTAAAACAACAGAAAAACACAATAGGGAACACATCGACACCAATCTATTGCTTAATTTTTAGCAAGGACATTTGTTCATCAATAGAGAAATCTACATGACAAGAAATTCTACAAGAGGAAGGGATGAGAATGAGTCCAAGACCACGTTGTTCCATCGGAGATGGAGAGGACCTTCTGGTGCTCCGGTATTCCACTGCATCTTGGAGAATTATGTTCCCTTGCTTATCAACGCAGTGAAAGGTGCCCAAGAAAAACCGTCCATCTTGAATACCCACTAGCATCCGGTGAAATAGCATTTTCCTCACCTGACTTACAACTTCTGAGCTGTCTGTCTCAGACTCACCTGAACTCCCCATTCCTATTGTTGATGATTTCTCTGCTTCTTGTTCCATCTAAATGCTGATGAATGAATCCACCATTAGTAATATATTATTTGAATTGAACAAAAACTATGCAATAGAGATGATTAATTATACATCCAATCTAATTAACTATAAATACCAACAAACTTACACCAGTAAATAGAAATCACCAATATATATATATATATATATATATATATATATCCAACAAGTTCCACTCTAAACTAGGATGATGGCTATCAAAACACTACATAAATGGAGGAAGCTCTCATAGTTAAGAATGTTAGCACCCTGGATGTTTTAACTTTGATCGAACAGGGAGCAAAAAGCTAAAATTCCTTTCAAAGAAGTGGAAGCATGAGCGTCAACCGGTAATAAGAGACATATGAATAGCATGGTTTAATTAAACTTGAAGAGAAAACCTGGCCGATAAAAACTTAGATGGTTACAAAAATTTGAGATATAAATCGTACTCAGAGTGCACGCATGAGAAAAGCCAACGAGGTCGTAATGGCAAGTAGAATATCCAAAGGAAACATAAAAAGTTACAACCTTAGACAGGAAAAGAATAATATCTTCATGTATCAATCAATTATGAAAGAAAAGGTAAAGTAAATTCAACACGCCAATAAGCTTAATAAAAGAAAAGTAAATTCAAGACGTATTTGCTTTTACAGAACTTAGTAAGGCAAAGAACAGGAAAGACACGTACTGATGTAGTAGGAAATAACAGCAGAAAGAGATTCAACGCTAATAATCACTATTTACCTCATGCATCATATTTGTTTCTGGTCCCAAAATAAATTCCAATCATATCTAATAAAAATACACTTAGATTAGTGTGCTATTGAAATGCTAATAAACAGCTATAAATTTCAAATACTATATAATAGAAAACAAATAGATTAATAACAGGTTGGACATCTATTAGATATAAATCATGTAACATGGCAGAGACACGGTTTTCCCAAGGCAAATGAAACCTCCATTTAGCCCTGAAGAAGCTTGGGGATTGGAATCACCCATCCCATTCAATTTCAAGATCTAAGTAAGTTATCTAACTGCTTCATCTTTAAAGTTGTATAGGTTCAAATATAAAAGAGACAAAAGAACAAAAAAAAAGTACTCTGTCTCAGAAAGAAAACACAATGGTACTCTACTTCGGAAAATATAATTTAACTTGCATTATGATTAATATTTACAGAGATCTAAGGCCCTTTGATATTTGTATGAATTTAATTCTAGAGCACACATCTTGAGAGAAAGAATGATATAGATAAGATCACTGGCATCATGCCACAATCCGTAATTCTCTAAAATATTAGACTTTAACGAGAGACCAACAACTAAATTCTTGCCCCATTTCAAGCACGTAATCTTCATATCTGAGCTTGTAAACCACAGATGGGTTTGTAAATCGACCTCTACACAACGGTATGCTGTTATCCAGAACTATTCAAAAACCTCTAAGGACACTGCTAAACCCGTGCTATAACACTAGAACAGTTTCGAGAATGCTTTCTCGATGACTGTTAACCTCATCAGATAACAATACCTCTCTTTCAGTATGGAGCTCAAGGCGTCAACGCCCCACTACTAAATATGTTGGCACTGTCTATCTGGTGCTACGATTCGAACTAATGGAGACAATTATTAGGACACTACACAGCTTTCTAGAATCAGACGGTTTGTATCAGATTATCCAACCAACAACAAGAAGTCAATCAAGTAAAGATTCAAGCAAATATATAGCCACAAAGGAGCATAAAAATTGGGGTACGGGTACGCAAGAACCAGTTGAAAATGGTGGTAAAATTTACAGTATGCCACTAGTTCTGATTGTGATTGCGATGGATCAAAATCATCAACGTATGCCAAAACAAAATAAAAAAACACCCCTTTTTCGCTAAACCTCAAAAAAAAAAAAAACCCTAATCCCTATTCACGTAATCTCCAAAACCCATCACGGAATCAACACGAAAAACACAAACAAAGCTGAAACCAAAACTACCCACGAAAGAGAGAGAGAGAGAGAGAGAGAGAGAGAGAGAGAGTAATACCTGTTGAAGCTGCTCTTTGTACGTAGAGAGATTCGAAAACAGTTGGTCTAAGAGAGACGACTAACCGAGAAGCTTCGCCGGTGACGGATACGACCAGACCATTGTAGATTTCTAGTGGTGTACACAGGTTTTGTTTTGGTTTAAGGTGACAACTGACAAGGCTATAAATTAATCCTGCCTTCCATTTATCTAATTTTCTGATGGACTCAGATCCTCTAAAGTGTATAAATTGGAGACCAGACCATTGTAGATTTGTAGTGTACTGTGTACAGATACGACGTCGTAGTCCTTGTACGCATCAACCAACCTCCTTGACCGAATAAAAAACTCAGAAAAATGCTGAAGGCTATAAAAGTCATTTCGACATCTACAAAACCTGCTTTTTAGTTTTTGTTTAGGGCTCGAAAGTAGGTTCAATCTGTGGCGGGAACATCCTGAAATTATCACCAAAAATCAAAATCAGCTGCAGTTGATATCTTCAACTCCACAAAAAATGTCATTTCTCGATGAATTTCAAGCCAGTAAGTCTTCCTTTTCTCCCCTAATTTTCACTGTTTTCTTCAATTCTACAAACCCTAATTTAACCTGTTAAACAATTCTGTGCCTTTTACGTAAATTCGGTTTTAGGTTCTGTTCTCGTTTCAATTGTGAATATTTAAAATTAAAATATAAAACGATGATTATGGTCTCATTGGGTGTTCTAATATTGTTTATTTGGACCTAATTTTATGAAAGTATTATTTTCCAATAAAAATTAGGGTATATGTAATGGTATACTAGTAGTTAGTCTGAAGTAAGATATTTTGAGCTAAGAATGTTTCCATTAGATCGGTTATTAGTTTTGAGGGTCAAATTCTGTGCATAATGTGTGAAGTAATGAGAGCGGAGGAGAGATGTTGTGATTCACCTTTAAGTTAATTGTTAAGTTGCTATTTGAACATTGGAAGATAGAAAGTGCTTAGGCTCTTTATTTGTCTCAAGGAAGCCTGAATTCCGACCGAATGAGTTTGTTATGTGAATTTTTTGGTGTTCTTGTTACGTATTGTGTAATGTTATCTCTTTTATTTTCTCTTTCATTTTAGTGCGTGTTTATTAATTAGGATTCCTAACGGTGGAACAAAAACTTAACTTATTTTTAATGAATTCCAATGTTTACTAAAACGGTTTGGAATTAAGTTACGTAGACACCACACGAAAATCGTGGAACTTAATTCCCTTCTCCCATGCAAAGAATTAGGTATCTTTTCCTGATATAAAAAAGAAAAGAAAAAGTAAACGATAAATTGTTATAAACTACCCTCCATTGCTCACACTCCATAAATAGGAATATTTTTGTAATCAACTTGTTTTCGGTTTTAATTCCTAAAAATTAGTAAACACGGTAACAAAATCTTAAAATTTAATTCCGGTTGCTCTCCTTTCCCTTTCTAGTGTCTAGTGCAACTCAATTCTCTTTCATTTTTATTCCCAATTAATACGTGTGCCCTTAGTTTTTACTAATGATATCCATGTCTTTTCTTTTTTTCTGTGAATAGTTCTTTTCAATGCCTTCTAGATATGGTAACCGCTCTTTCTAGATCTTTTTAAAGTCTCCGCTGCTCATGTTTTTTACCATCGTAACATTTTCCCCTTGGTCTGCCCTTATTCAGTGTCATAATACCATAATACCATTCATGAGCAATCTATCTTTAAGTCCATTTCCTTGTGATTGGGCTAGATGGGTCATTCGCCCCATATTATCCAAATCTTTTATTCAAGTTGTGGGTTCAAGTTGTAGTGTCAATGGATGGTTCTTGTGTGCTTTATGGGTCCCTTAAGCAGGGTTTTGTGTCAACATTGACCTGACATAACCATTAGCTAGCCCAGATCAAGAGACCAAATTTCCACTCCCCAACAACTCGTACGAATGTTAGCTGTACTACCACTGATCCAGATAACAACATTCTTCTTCTTCTTTGTTTTAGCTATAAACCCACGATGCTGGCTTTTTTTTTCTTCGTTATTTTTTGTTTAGGGCTCGAAGGTAGGTTAAACCTGTGGCAGGAACATCCTGAAATTTTCACTAAAAATCAAAATCAGCTGCAGCTGATCTCTTGAAGCAACTCTTGAACTCCACAAAAATGTCATTTCTCGATGAATTTCAAGCCAGTAAGTCTTCCTTTTCTCCCTCTAGTTTTCGCTGTCATCTTCAATTTTAGAAACCCTAATTGAACTTGTACAACAATTCTGTGCCTTTTACCTAAATTCAGTTTTAGGCTCAATGTCCAGATTTCTATTATCGTTTCAGTTGTGAATATTATATTTAAAATTAAAATATAAAATGAAATGATTTTTGTCTAATTGGGTGTTCTGATATCATTTATTGGGACCTAATTTTATGGAAGTAATATTATTCGAATAAAAATTAGGGTATATTTAATGGTATACCAGTATTTAGTCTGAATTCTGAAGTAAGATATTTTAAGCTAAGAATGTTTCCATTAGATGGGTTATTAGTTTTGAGGGTCAAATTCTCTGCATAATGTGTGAAGTAATGAGAGCAGAGAAGAGATGTTGTGATTCACCTTTAACTTAATTGTTTAAGTTGCTATTTGCACATTGGAAGATAGAAGGTGCTTAGGTTCTTTACTTGTCTCAACTAAGCCTGAATTCTGACCGAATGAATTCGATATTTAAATTTTTGGAGTATTCTTGTTATGTATTGTGTAATGTTATCTCTTTTATTTTCTCTTTCATTTTAGTGCGTGTTTATTAATTAGGATTCCTAACAAGGGAACAAAAACTTAACTTATTTTTAATGAATTCCAATGTTTACAAAAACGGTTTGGAATTAAGTTACATAGACACCGTACGGAAATCGGGGAACTTAATTCCCCTCTCCCTTCCAAGGAATTAGGTTCCTTTTCCTAATTAAAAAAAAAGTAAACTATATATTTTTATAAAATACCCTCCATTGCACACGTTCTATAAATAGGAGTATTTTTGTAATCAACCTATTTTCGTTTTTAATTCCTAAAAATTAGTAAACACTGTTACAAAATCTTAAAATTTAATACCGGTTACTCTCCTTTCCCTTTCTAGTTTCTAGTGCAACTCGATCCCTTTCATTTTTATTCCCAATCAATAAATGTGCCCTTAGTTTTTACTGATGATATCCATGTCTTTTCTTTTTTTCTTTCTCTAGTTCTTTTCTACGTCTCCGCTGCTCATGTTTTTTACCATCGTAACATTATCCCCCTGTTTTGTCCTTCATTGTCATAATACCATTCATGAACAATCTATCTCTAAGTCCATTTCCTCATGATTGGACTAGATGGATCATTCAGCCTCCATATTATCCAAAAAAAAAAAATTTCGGGTCATGGGTTCAAGTCGTATTAAAAAAAAAAAGGAGCAAAGCTATCCATCCTGTCAAGTGTCAATGGATGGTTCTTGTGTGCTTGATGGGTCCCTTAGGCAGGGTTTTCTGTCAACATCGACCCGCCAGATCAAGATATCCAAATTTGCACTCCCCAACAGCCAGTAGCTGCTATGTTCGAGGCCTCTCTGGTCCAATCTTTAAACGAATGTTGGCTGTACTACCACCGATCCAGATAACCACATTCTTCTTCTTTGTTTTAGCTATAACCCACGATGCTAGTTTTTTTTCTTCATTATTTTTTGTTTAGGGCTCGAAAGTAGGTTAAACCTGTGGCAGGAACATCCTGAAATTTTCACCAAAAATCAAAATCAGCTGTAGCTGATCAAAATGTCATTTCTCGATGAATTTCAATTCAGTAAGTCTTCCTTTTCTCCCTTAATTTTTGTTGTCATCTTCAATTCTAGAAACCCTAATTTAACTTGTTAAACAATTCTGTGCCTTTTACGGATATTCAATTTTAGGTTTAAGTTCAACGTCCAGATTTTTGTTCTCGTTTCAATTGTGAATAGTGTATTCAAAATTAAAATATGAAGGAAATGATTGTTGTCTAATTGGGTGTTCTGATATTGTTTATTTGGACCTAATTTTATGAAAGAAATATTATTCGAATAAAAACTAGGGTATATTTTGAGCTAAGAATGTTTCCATTTGATGGGTTATTAGTTTTGTAGTTCAAATTTCTCTGCGTAATGTGAAGTAAAATGCGCGACATATGGGAGCGGATGAGAGATGCTGTGATTCACCTTTAACTTAATTGCTTGAGTTGCTATTTGCGTATTGGAAGATAGAAGGTGTTTAAGTTCTTTATTTCTCTCATGTAAGCCTGAATTCTGACCGAATGAGTTCACTATTTGAATCTTTTGGAGTGTTCTTGTTATTTATTGTGTAATGCTATCCCTTTTATTTTCTCTTTCATTTTAGGGTGTGTTTATGAATTAGGATTTCTAATGAGGGAAAAGAAACTTAATTTATTTTTAATGAATTCAAATGCTTTCTAAAACAGTTAAGAATTAAGTTACGTAGACGGTAGACCCCACACATAAATCGAAGATCTTAATTCTCCTCTCTCATCCAAGGAATTAGGTTCCCTTCCCTGATTAAAAAAAGTAAACAATATATTTTTTCTAAAGTACCCTCCATTCCACCATGTTGTATGAATAGCAGTATTTTTGTAATCAGTTTGTTTTCATTTTTAATTCCAGTTTGCTCTCCTTTCACTTTCTAGATCAACTAAATTCCCCTTCATTTCTATTCCCGATTAATAAACATGCTCTTAGTTTTTATTAATGCTATCCATGTATTTTTATCTTTTTCTAGTTCTTTTCAATGCCTTCTAGATATGGTAATTGCTCTTTCTAGTTCTTTTCTAGGTCTCCGTTGCTCATGTGTTTTACCATCGTAATATTTTCCCTTTTTTGTCCTTATTCGGTGCTAATTCAATGTTTTCGCAGATAATTCATAGACGGTGAAACTACACTACATGTATTTGGTTGTCTTATTAATGTTGATATTCTTCTTTATTTTTTGTATTCTTTTTTTTTTTAATTTGTTTTAATGTTAAGCTTGTGTTCACATCTTTCTTAATAGTAATGTCTCTGCTGATTGTTTTTTTACAGATCTGGAATCACTGCCCAACATTCTGCAGAAGAAGTACTCATTGCTTCATGATTTAGATAAAAGTTTACAAGGTTTGCTGTCTACTAACAGCCTCTGTTTAGCACATTATATTATCATCAACAAAATTTTAATGTTGTCATTTTCAACCTTTTGTTGTTCTTTATTGTTATATCAATTAAGCTCTTCTCGGTTTTTAGATTCTGTGAGGAGAAGGAATGTCTGAGTTCCATTTTCTTTTGTTGGCCTTCTTTGGTTCCCTATGTGATTTTTGTCATCCTAGGTGGACTTCTTGTTCATTCATTCTCGTATAGGGCAGTGTTGCTACATCCTATGTTCTTTGTATAGGGATCTTTTATAATATTTATATTTTTGCAACATATTTTTTGTTTCCTATAAAAAAAAAAGGAATGTCGGAAATTAGAAGTACTATTATATTAATTTTGTGTAGCCAGTCTGTGCTTCGCCGTTGTTATAGGGTCTGGTGGTTCATAAAACAAATTCAGGTTTTCTATTATGCATGGAAACTAGATCAGAACCACATTTGCCACCAATTTAATGTAGTCTATGATAAGTTGCTGATCGTTATTTGTTGTTATGATATACTTAATTGGGAAAAGTCACGAAGATGGAGATGTATCAAAATCTTTATTTTTGTCCAAGTAAAATGAGTGTAAAAGAAAAACATGCATGTGTCACCATGGAAAGATATGATTATTAATGTTATATTATTGGCTTTATATGTTTAATATAGGCTTGTTTTATATGTTTTATCTATCTTCCGTTCTCCACCCCTCTGTGTTGCTTTTGGTTTTCTAATGTTGTGTGAATCTGTAATATCATGTTATATACATACGTTGAGAGAAAGAGAGAGAAGAAATATAAAAAATACAAATGAAACATCTGTGATGTTGGATCCTTCCATGTTATCATGCTGTGCTGTGGTGTCGCTGCCCGTTCAAGGGAGTGATGAGTTTCACAGACTTTAAATAATTATCCATGTGAGCTTAAGAGGTAGTTATGATTGCCACTCACAGCCCACACTACCATTCCCCTTGATAAATGATATAGTAATCCTTTTCTGTATTCAGTAATTAGGTATACATTATTGTGGAAACAAGTAGAATTAAAAAGTTTCCAGTTTTATGCTTATCTTAACAGTCAAATTCTTTCTTCTTTGGGCTCGGATTCTTAAGCATTTTCTATTTGCCCTGACAGAGATTCAAAGACAAAATGAGCAACGCTGTGCAAAAGAGATAGAGGACTTTAAGCGGGAAGTTAGAGCTGGAAATATTACACCAAATACTTCGCTTATTAAATTCTCAGATGAAGCAGTTGATGAGCAAAAGCATGGCATCAGAATTGCAGACGAAAAGGTTTCCTTGGCTATTCAGGCATATGATTTGGTATGTGGAGCCGTCCTATTAATGTCTGCATTCTATCATTCTGAGAATTCTTATTCTTAGTTCATTTCTAATTGCCAGTTGTTGAAATTCTTCTTGTCGTGAAATTATTTTTTTCTTATCTGAGCAGTTAAGTAGATGATGCTGTTAGATTATTTTAATCAATCTATTTGAAAAGGCCAAACAAACATTTATGTTCTGATGATTATTATATTACTGAAATAATTTCTGATATAGACCTTTGATCCAAAGGTTAGTAAAGATGTCTGATTTTTGTAGTTTTTTCACATTAGTTTGGAAAAAAAATCATCTGAAGCCTTAAAAAATTTTCACACAATAAATATATAAAACACATTTATCCAGGAAACAGTACCCTCTAAAAGAAGTAATTTTTTTGCCTAAAGATATAAAACTAATAGTTACTTTCAGACTAGTTTTGAGGACGAGCATATGATGTTTTTTCTATTTTTTAAAAGATATATGTTTGCTCTATGGAATTTTGTTATATCCAAAATCTTGGTATGTATGTGTACTTTGTTTCAGTAGTTTCCTTGGGTAGCTGCCAGTATGTGCTTGGGAAAATAATCAATGACTTACTTATGTGTTTATATAATTCTTTAATGATGAGTGGAATCCATAAATATCCGGATAACTTGCCATTACTAGCTATTATAATACAATGGACCAGCTCTATTTAGATTTTGCATTTTATCTGCCTAAGTTCTGTTGAGGCAGTTGTGTAAATACTTAATATGCATGCAAATACACACTTATGAATTTGTTTCGAATGCATATGCCTCAGGTAGATACACACATACAGCAACTAGATCAGTATCTGAAAAGTTTTGATGATGAGCTTCGGCGTGGTACTGCACTCATCTTTTCTGCGTTCTTTAGCTTATTTTGGATACTTTATTAGTTTGTTCTTTAACAGATTTCATATTTCTTTATGAACAGCTATAATAACTCTATCCTTCGTTAATGTTTTTACCCTTTTTTTTTTGTAATGATATGGTATTTTGCAGAAAGAGATAGTGTTGCTACCACTGTGTCACCTGCTACAAGCCTTGATGCTGGCACAAAATCAGGAAGGAGTAGTGAGGGTGGTAGAGGGCGTAAAAAGTATTATCACCTATCCTATACATGCTCATATAGTTTCCATATGAAGTATCTATCATATATATAACATATTGATCGCATTAATGTCTGTTTTATTGGCTTTGGGCTAAACTGCTTTATGTTTAACCTTATGAGATTAATTCCATAGCTAAGAAACCTGAACCAGGAAGGTTCTTTATGTTTGACATTCCGAGATTGAATTTGTATCTAGGAGATGTAAACCAGGATGGATCTGTATTCCTCCGTATTGAAGACAGGGTTATAAAATACAATGAGACTCGGTTTAAAATATTGAAGAGGAATGAGTGGGTTTCCTCTAATCATAACAATAACAGCAGAATGAAGATACAATCATACAGAGAAGCAAAAGGTCCCAACATAGGAGCATTTGAGATAGTTTAGAGGAAGAATACTTGCTGTGGGTGAGCAGAGCTGTCAATAGCTCATGAGAAGTTAATGTTCATTTTGATAGAGCAAGAACTTTTAAAGCCAAGATATATATAATGTAATTAGGTCCAATCCAATGATGATTTAAGTCACTCTAGTTAAAACATTGATATATTTATTTGCAAATTTTATTTTTTTAGTTTCTCCATTCAACTTTTCACCTATTCTTCAAGCATATTTATCTAATAAAGTGATCTGTTTGCATGAGTTTGAGAGAGAGATGATAGTATGGGAGCAGATATTTCTTTCTAAGATAACCCATGTCCCATGTCAAATAGAAGAATGTTTATGAAACAAGATGACAATTATATCCATACTGATCTGGAAGAATACGTGCATGATAGACATTGTTTAATGCCGCTTATATCTGCAGATCGCGCCTGGCAGCAGCAACAATTGAAACAGCAACAGCAGTTGCAAACCCTACTGGTGTGGAGCTAGATTTACCTGTGGATCCAAACGAACCCACATACTGTTTCTGCAACCAAGTCAGCTATGGGGAGATGGTCGCATGTGATAATCAAGAAGTATGTTATCAAGTTCTTTGTATATTTATTCTCTGTAATATATTTTTCTCTTATATTTTTCTTTTTGAAAGAATATTTTTTCCTTTTATATTCTTCATCTTATGGAATTTTTTTAATTTTTGTAACAGTGCAAGATAGAATGGTTTCACTTTGGCTGTGTTGGTTTGAAAGAACAACCAAAAGGAAATGGTACTGTTCAGAATGTGTAGCTCCGAAAAATCGTAGAAAGGGCAGATGATGCGTAGGAACTATGCTGTATGCATTATACATCCTTCATATGGAATTAAATATGTTATAGGCACCAGTTTTGATAAAATTTGAATTCACCTTTTTCGTCTTTGGGAAAATTTCATGTTTCTAAGCTCTGCTTTCTTAATTTCACTGGATTAATCTACTACATTCTATAGAGCAAAAATCCATGTTCTCCCACTGTTTTGAGTTTGATTACAATGTCTCGTAGCTTTTTCAGGCACATTATGTTTGTCACTGCCTAATACTTGAATTGCTGACTTGTGAAGTTGTGAGAGAACTGAACAAAGTTTTTCGGGCATGAACTTGGGCCACCTTTTTCGCATTTAAATCCTGTGGGATTGCTTTTAAGCTTAGGATCCATATTGAGGTAGTTGATCATTGGACCATGGCGGCAATACACTTTCCGATACTCCACCAGGATCAAGCTTTGCTATATCACAAACTTGGGCAACCTTTGTCCATTTATAATGCCTTAAAAGGTTCATGAGACCCATCTTCTGGGTGTGCTGAAGAAAGTGTGCATTTATAGTAAATACTCAATAATAGTGTTGAACTTTAACATCATCCTCTTATCTCAATCATTCTGGGACCCCAAATCTACTTCATAGGCAAACCGATTCAAGCTTGTTCTCTAAATACATTACCTTGTATCACTGTATAAGGCTCGTTAATTTTGGTGTCAAGCATTTTTGACCCCGAAGGTGTAGATAGATAGCATGGATTGTGTTACTGTAAATTCGTATCGTGATTAAATTTTATATAAAATATTCACTAAACTATCAAAATAGATAATATTAATATTGTATTTTTATTATAAAACCGTTCTCATCTTACAAATGAACCTAATTTGATAATTTAAGAGAATATTCTAACAAAATTAAAAATATAAATATTGTAAAATATTATATTAACGAGAAGCTAAAACACTTATTATATTAGGTGTTTTAATGAATTGACCTATCAACGACCTAAAACAACCATTTTGAAATGAGTTTGGATCGTCGTATCAATGGCTACAGATCAGGTTGAAAAAGGGCAGACAACTCTTTTAGACAGCTTTAAAAGAGCTATCCAGACTAGAGTGCAATTCAACCACCTCTAAGCTCCAAATCATGTACATATGATATATCTGCAAAGTGAAGACTTCAAGAGCAACAATTACTCCGTTGTCAATCAAATGTTTAAATAGGTATAAAATTAAACATAAGTTAAGAATGTGTTCGCCGCATATTCTTTAAATTATGCAGAGATGCAAGGAAGGCAATGTTTTATTTTTGAAACAAAATTTCAGTCCAAAGCCAATTCTTCCTAGCAACATAAATCAATTTTTTCCTGAATTATGAAAATCCCTAACACGCTCATCTCTCACTATGATTACATGGATGCCTTATGATCGAAACAATTTTTTAACTCTTTTAACAAGCCATTAACCCTAATGTTCAGTTTGTATGTGTGTCCCTCTCCCTATGTGGAGGGACTTCAATAATCCATGCCACCCATGCCGCCCATTCCACCACCAGGCATTGCCTGACCTTCCTTCTCGTCCTTTGGAAGTTCAACTACAACAGCTTCAGTTGTTGTCATCAATGAGGACACACTGCATAATAAGATTTTCTTTGTTAAAACAAATAATGTTTACTAACATTAATAACACCAATGGAATGTAAGAAAGGAAGAGCTTACCTCGCAGCATCAACCAGAGCAGTTCTTATTACTTTCAATGGGTCAATAATTCCAGCCTTAACCATATCGACATATTCACCTATTTACACAACAAATTTGCTTAATAAAGCAGTCGTTTTGTGGACGGGGTAGGGAGCAGGTAGAGGACATAATTTTCCAGAGACTACTACTAACCTTTGGCGGCATCATACCCAAGCTCAGGGTCATCCTGCTCCAACAGTTTACCAACAACAACAGCCCCTTCAACTCCTGCATTAGCGGCAATTGTATGCACTGGCATCTGCAATTGAAAGTAATATTATTTCATTGTTTAGTTCACAAACTCCAAAATCTAATCCTTGTAACAGTCCAAAGAGCAGTGAAAAAGAAAATAATATAAAATGTAAGAAGATGCAATAGAGAGCAAGAAAATTCAAAAGGTTTGTTAAATTAAGAAATTAGAACGACATCACATCTTTGCATGCCAATTCAAGGTGAATGCATATGAACATATTCGCCAGATACACACCTTCAGAGCATTCTGAATAATCTGAACACCGACTTTCTGATCAAAGTTGGCAGTGGACAACTTGTCCAACTCTTTTGCAGCATAAAGAAGGGCAACACCACCACCTGCAAAAGAATTTTCCAAAATAATCAGATAAGATATGGTTTTATTTTTTATAAAAGTTCAACAAGATATGTTCATGAGTAAGAATTTACAAAAAGCTATCAGGATAACTTGGAAAAAAGATTTAAGAATAAAAAAGTTACCTGCTACAATACCCTCTTCTACAGCTGCCTTTGTAGCATTTAGGGCATCAGTAACTCTATCTTTCTTTTCACTAACTTCGGCTTCACTGGCTCCCCCAATCTGCAACAAGCAAATATCACCATTGCTGTCTCATTTTCTTTTACACTTACAAGACAAAAGCGAATAGTGAACAGCTATGTAAATGAAGAACACTCAGCAGTGGGATTAAAAAAGCGACAGACCTTCAATACAGCAACACCACCGGAGAGCTTTGCCAATCTTTCTTGCAACTTCTCCTTGTCATAATCAGAAGTGCTCAATTCAATCGCTGACCTGATCTGTTAATACAACCAAAGAGTCAACAGATTAAAGCAGGAACATAAAATACATAAGAATTGCCAATCTTTCCTATATCTACAAACAGACACCCAATCGCTCACACAAAACATACCTGTTCACATCTTTCCTCGAGGGCCTTCTTATCACCAGCCCCATCAAGAATGACAGTGTCATCCTTTGATATTGTAACCTACAAGACAATTTATGTATTTAAGAGATAATCTATCAAATTATATTATTCCTAAGCTCAAATCTAAAACAGTAAACAAAAGTTAATGTATGCATATAACAGATGTGTACAACATTATCAAACAGTTGAAATGCTAATAGGCAGCCTGCCAATATCATTAGAGCATACCTTTTTGCAAGTGCCAAGCATCTCATGATTCACCTTTTCAAGATCCATACCAAGCTCTTCTGTTATGACCTACAATACACAAATAAAACATATCATTAAAGGTTCATGTCATATACTGTGATATTTGTGACATGCAAGCAAAGATATACTTACATCACCCCCAGTGAGAGTGGCAAGATCATGCAAATTGGCCTTCCTGTTCTCTCCGAAACCAGGTGCCTTAATAGCACAGACCTATATAATGCGTAAACAGTATTGTATCAGAACATAACAATTGACTTCCCAAATTAAAAGGGAAATCCCTACTGGAAAATAGTACACTCGAATTCAAAAAGGGAATCACACCTTGATTCCAGCACGAAGCTTATTCAAAATAAGAGTTGCTAGTGCATCACTTTCCACATCTTCAGCAACAATTAATAAAGGCCTTTGTCTCTGATAAAGATAAGAAGAAACTTGTCAGCCAAATATCCAATAGTAATGAAGATAGTGGCTCCATCACTGAAAAATATTCACCTTCAATGCCAGCTCCAACACTCTCACCACAGCCTGCAGATTTGAGATTTTCTTCTCATGTATGAGTATGAGAGGATCTTCTAATTCCTGTCAGCAAACATGCAAAGAGCACTATTAGAAGTTAAGTCAAAAGATAGCAAGTAAAATGAGAAATAAAGCAAACTGACTGACATAAGCAGTTTTTAAACATTTATCAGTCATGTATGTCATCAAAGATCCAAAACTACAGCCAACCAGTTACCAGTTGAGTCATGAGAAAAGCGAGTACTTACACATTTTTGATTTTTCTGGTTGGTGATGAAATAAGGGGATATGTAACCCCTGTCTAGTTTCATCCCCTCGACAACTTCTAACTCATTATATAATGTCTTTCCATCCTGCAACATAGAATAAGAACCACTAGAATAAGACAAAATGTAGAGAACTCTAATGAAAAAATATTAAGAAAACAATTTTACTAGTTCTCATTAACACAGCCAGACTAGTTGCTACATTAAAAAGTTTTCAACCATTGTAGCAATTACTGGGATAGCAACTCCACCTATAGATTTTTACAAATGGCATGATGAAAATCCCTTGACAGAAAGTACTACAATAAAACATTTTTAAATTCCCCTTAAAACAAAAATTTTGGCAAATCAAAAATGGAGAAAATTTTGACCTTTATACAAAAAAAAAAAATCTCTCTACTTTTGAATTTAAATGAATACCCCCTTACTGTGTACCAAAAACACCTTATAGTTTCAAATTTTAATTAAAAAAAACCCTGTATTGTGATCACACCTTAACCGCACAAGCTTACCCTGATTAAGTAAAAGGATTCTCCTACAGTAGGAACAGCATCATGACATGTTGCATGAAGTAATTAAGTAGGAGAAAACATCATATATTGAAACAACTTACTTGTATTGTGATCACTCCCTCTTTGCCAACCTTCTCCATAGCCTTGGCAATTAATTCACCAATTTCCCTCTCTCCATTTGCTGATATTGTCCCAACCTATAAAAGTAATTTTATATTAGGGGACTCGGATTATATCTCTACACAATACTAGGACTTTAATAAATCAAGCCGCAGCAGGTTTTGAGAGTATGAACAATAAGAGAACCTGAGCTATTTCCTCAGATGTGCTGATCATTTTTGCTCTGCTCTTCAAGCTCGTTACCACAGCATCAACAGCCATCGAGATACCACGCCTTAAGTCCATTGCATTCATACCCGCAGCAACAGACTTGCACCCTTCGGTAAATATAGCTCGGGTAAGAACAGTTGCACAAGTGGTCCCTGCAATCACATTGAAAAGTTAACACAAATCAATACAATACAGTATTCAAGTAACACAAGCAATTGTTGCATGGAAGTCAATTTCACAAGCAAAACCCTCCACTAACATATGCTATTATGTGCCACTGTAGCCAAAGTAACATCAACTAAAGATTTAAATAAATCCTTTTTAGCAGGGATGAACCTTACCATCACCCGCAACATCATTGGTGGCATTTGCAACCTGTTTCACAAGGCTAGCACCAATATTCTTAACTTTATCCTTGAACTCAATGCTCTTTGCCACAGTAACACCATCTTTGGTTACCTTGGGTGCACCCCAGCTTTGCTCAATGACCACGTTACGCCCCTTTCAGCAGAAAAGATGAACAATTGCCAAATTTGTAAGAAACATAAGCAAGCAGAGACTTAATTCTCAACCAATTGCTCAAACAAAAGAAACAGATATAGAGGGGAACTAAGACCAGACATCGTTGTTTGTAGTCTTTATATGCATACTCTTAATTTCAAACTTCCTTTCACTGTGTTATTATTTCGAAATTTATTTCTTAACTTCCCAAGATCATAAATCAAATCCATAAACCATAAACAAGAAATAAAATTGAAAAGGTAGGAATCACAAATAAAACAAATAAATCAAGATTTTGTGGTTCTTGTGAGGAGTACCTTAGGCCCCATGGTGACTTTGACAGCTTCAGCAAGCTCTTCCACACCCTTGAGCATCAAGGCTCGAGCTTCCACTCCAAATCTAATTTCTTTCGCTGCATAGTTTCTGTTCCAACTCATTCTACTTCCAATCTACTTACAAAAACCGCTTTACATTAATACAAAATCATCATCAAGTATTCAAGTAGTAATATATATATATATATATATATACACAAAACTTTCATAAAAATAAAACTAATGCAATTTCTCATCAATAATCACCTGATGGGTGCTGTTCCTAGCAACCCTGCAAACCAAAAACAAAACAAAACCAAAAACAAAGTTAGAACTAGTCAAGTAATTCAAACGGCATTATGGATCTCATGCTTTCACAGATAGTTCGATTCGTCCTATTGAATCTTCAAACAATAACATGCCGATTGCTATACTAAAGCAAACAATTTCACTCTATGTTCCTTACCGTTCCCGGAAAGGAAACCGAAAAAGACAGAATTTTTTATTAAAAAAAAAACATTTGAGATAGAGACTGAAATCAATGAAGTGACTGACCTAGCTTTGGAAGCGAGGCTTGAAGCAAATCGATACATAGTTGCTGCGCTCTGTGAACTGAAAACAAAAGGGAAAACTAGAGTTTCTGAGAGGAAGAGAGAGACAGTAAGTAGTTGAAGGAGAGGAAGCGTGAAAGTGTATGGCTTTTAAAACGGAAGAGAAGACTCTAGAAGCAGTATGAGGTTCTAGTTTATAGTTAGGGTTTAGGGGTTTATGTTTTTTTTTTTTTTTTCTTAATAATTCTTTCTCTTACTTACTTGCAACTTTCTTTACCGGGTCAACTTTTCGATAGGTTTCAAATCCCCCGACCCGACCTGACCTCAAGGTTTTTTTATTTCTATTTTTATTAATTATGAAACCTCAAGGTCATCGTCCCAGTTTGACATTGCTTCTCCAGCTACTTTTGTGTCCAAAAGTGATTCCGGATCAAGGATAGGGTGTTTGATAAAATTGTGGGGAAGTGCTTTTGGCCACTTTTAGCTTCTCCCAACTGAGTTTTTGAGAAGCTACAAATACATGCTTTTGGAAATTAGCTTAATGCTTTTAGAAACGCGCTACAGTGTTATTAATGAATTTTTACTCAACTTTCCTATTTTGTCCTTAGCCTTTCATGACATTTACCAAAATCATTCTCATCAGTTCTGATCTGATTCATTCAAGCATCGATTTCTCCTCTCTCTCGCAAATTGAAAAATCAAAGCAGCCACGATTTCTCTTCTCAAATTTCTCTTGCTTCCAGGTTCGAACTATCCAAGTTTTTTCTATTTTCGTTCTAATTGCGTTATCTCTGTGTAATGTGTTCATGTTTTAGGGTTTGATTTTGAATTCGAGTTTTGGGGATTTTTATCTAATTTTAGGGTTCTAATTTCGTTTATTGAAGATTGAGGATCCCTCCATCCTTACGCTTCTGCTTCTACGGCTGCTTCTCGGTGAGTAACAATCCATTTTCTTTAATTTGTTTTGTAATTTCCTCTTTTATGTCATTTCTTTCTCTGTGTTGTTGGTTTGGCTCAGAAAAGTAGTGGGTTTGGTTTGCTCCGTTTTGTGTTTGGTGTTAGTGTGTTACATGTTCTGTGAAAATTTCTAATTACACAATTGTACTTGGGAAAATCTCTGTGCTTTTCTTGGTGTTTATTAGTGTACTAAACATTATCACGGTCCAATGTGGCTAAATATTCCCATGTTGGAGTTTGTGTATATGAGTTCAGTGTGTGTGGTTATGGTCCAGAAGTGTGCATTTTTAAATTAACTTCTTCCTTTTTTTCAATATTTTACAAGGGACCGACTAGTAAGAATCCGCTTTCATTCAAATGGTATAATGCTCAAGAAGAGATCTGGGGAAGAAATGAAGGTCTGTTTCTTTGTTTTCTTATATTTTTAACTTTATTAAATAGTCTGTGATTGCTAACAGTGTAATTAATAGCCAGGACTGGATGAGGTTCAGTGTGGCATTTTGGCACACGTTCCGTGGATCAGGAGCTGATCCATTTGGTTCTGCTACGAAAAATAGGCCATGGGAAGATGGCCAAAAAAATTGGCCCTGGGAAGATGGTACAAATTCAGTCTTTTTATTAACTCAATACATCTTGGGAACTTGTTACAGTTCTGAAGTTGGTGTATATGCATATGCTGCAACTCAGGTCAAGAACAAGGGTGGGGGGGGATTGCCATGTGCATATATTCTTTTAATAGAAAATTGATCTTCTTTTTATTGGCATTTATTTTGTGATAAATGGAGGTTAATGAAGAAATAAAGGCGAAGAAGATGGTCCGGGAAGAAGAGAAATGGAAATGTTAAGAAATGTAATTGCACAAAGTTTAATGAGTGCTCGCATTTAGCAATTATTTGTAATTATTCGTACGAAAAAACTCATGTAATATGTTTGATAGTTTTTGTTTATATAATATATCCTTTTGGGTTTGCATAATTTAATACAATATCATGATCAAATTACATTTGTTGAATTACATAATATATCCTGTAATGCCTTCCAATTTGTAATGAACAAATTGTGAAGTGAAATGCTGATTACATGTACCCTGTTTCAATTATTTAGTGAAATTGTATCCATTTTCAGTTCTGTTTATTGTAGAAATTTTCAAGAAATGTACATGCATCTAAGATTCTAAGTATTCTTTTAATATTTATATAAAACAAAAAAAAAATATTCGTATAGGCTGCTGAATTAAAAATTAAATGCTTGGTCATATAAATATCAAGAAATAATAATGATAATTTTATTATAGTATTATTATATTTTCCAGAAAAGGAGAAATAATAATAATAATTATTATTATTTTAGTTCCAAATATTAACCTTCATTTTCAGTTATTAAAATCCCTATAAAAACATTATGTCGAAGTTCATCAAAATATTATAGTGGACAAGGACAAGTTTCATTACAATAGTGTCATTTTAGTGTCCTTTTAGTAATTGCACAAAGTTTAATGAGTGCTCGCACTTAGCAATTATTTGTAATTATTCGTACGAAAAAACTCATGTAATATGTTTGATAGTTTTTGTTTATATAATATATCCTTTTGGGTTTGCATAATTTAATACAATATCATGATCAAATTACATTTGTTGAATTGCATAATATATCCTGTAATGCCTTCCAATTTGTAATGAACAAATTGTGAAGTGAAATGCTGATTACATGTACCCTGTTTCAATTATTTAGTGAAATTGTATCCATTTTCAGTTCTGTTTATTGTAGAAATTTTCAAGAAATGTACATGCATCTAAGATTCTAAGTATTCTTTTAATATTTATATAAAACAAAAAAAAATATTCGTATAGGCTGCTGAATTAAAAATTAAATGCTTGGTCATATAAATATCAAGAAATAATAATGATAATTTTATTATAGTATTATTATATTTTCCAGAAAAGGAGAAATAATAATAATTATTATTATTATTTTAGTTCCAAATATTAACCTTCATTTTCAGTTATTAAAATCCCTATAAAAAAATTATGTCGAAGTTCATCAAAATATTATAGTGAATAAGGACAAGTTTCATTACAATAGTGTCATTTTAGTGTCCTTTTAGTAATTTTACACAGTCAAAGCACTTTTTACTTCTAATTTACTAAACACATTGAAATTGCTTTTAGTTCTCACAGCACTTTTGAAAATCAGTTTACCAAACACTCAGCTGATTCTTCCCACAGTAATTCCAAAAGCAATTCCCCCCATAGCAATTCCAAAAGCAATTTCCCCCACAGCACAGCAATGCCAAATTGGGCCACTATTCTTGATACGCTGCATGGGTTTTTTTTTTTAATGATAACTACATGTTGTTTTGATTAATATCAAATAATTAAAAATAATAATGGATTTTGTGATTTTTTTTTAAACAATCTTACTCAAACAGTACAATTTTTTTTAATTTTAATATGAGGAATGAAAGTATTTTTTAATCGACTAAGGAATTAATGAATTAAAGTTGTTTTATTAATACTAGGTTTTGAGGCACATGCAAGGCATGTGCTTCCCGATATACACGTTTGCTTCTCAATATACGTTTCTCAAATTGAATTGTGTGTATAAACACAAATATGAAAACTGATAAATTTTGATTTTTTTATCAATATTTTAGTTTTATATATTTGGAAATATATATATATATATATATATATATATCCTTACAAAAACAAAGAAGCAATTAAAATCAAATATGTTAATATAATATAGGAGTACAATTTCAGTTCGTAGCGTTTTACATCATCACATGTACAAAATTGTAAAGCTTATTGATTGAAAGCTTTTTATACTTTCAAAAAGAGTTTTAAGTTTTAACTTCTCTACATATGCAAAATTGTAAATCCCAGCTATTGAAAGTTTTTTAAACTTTCAAACAATAGGAAATATTTCACAAGGCATTATCCCGAATCATAACCATTTGCTAATCTAATCCATAATTTTCTAATATAATTTACAACACTCCGACCTGGAATTTTTAGACAAGGACAAATTTTTTAATAAACTCTTCCAAGAATGCATCATCTGCTACAGTTTTTGGCAACACAAATCCCCCATCCAATACCAACGCATTGGTCTCCTCTTCATGATAATATTCCTCCTCCTTTTCGTTTTTTCTTATGTATCAAAACACCAAAATCAATCTCTCATTCAAAGAAATTGAAACACTAAAATTTCAAGGATTCATAGGATTGCAAAAAATATATATATAAAATTAAAGATCTAAGCTACAAAAAGTAAGATGAACCCCACATGTGTTGAGTTGTTGCTTCCAATTCAACAAAATGATCATCTCATCTCACATTCCTTAGTTACTTATTAATATTCAGCTGTTGACTTTCATTGATTTTTGTGTTCTACCTTCAAAATACAAAATCAGTATTCATGATGCATGAAAGTTCACACAACCTCACAGGAGACAATTTTCCCAGGTACAGACAGCCTTATCCTGTGTGTGCTAGGAGACAAGGATCTCGTTACTATCAAGGCTTAAAAAACCACAATTCGGTAATAATTAATGTGCTTGATTGCATTGACAGTGTGTGAGGATATTCCTGCCAGCATCCTCTAGGGAAATTGCAACATATAAATGTTGAATAACATAAAATACATTGCATATATCAGTTAATACTGGTATAATGGTAGTCTCCAACAACTGAGCCAAATTCAATACAGCTATAGTGGGCAACAATAATTTCCAAGACGGAGCTGACATTTTGCTATTTTGCTTCAATGCAGAATCTTTTTCCTCGGTTAACTTTGAAATGAGAGCTCTGTTAGGGATTTTAACCGATGATCACGGAAGCGTCATGCCTAATATACACTCATAACTCATAGCAATTAATAACGTCAATAGCAGAAAAATAAGATAAGAGAAAATAAACCAATCACAATGCAAGATATACGTGGAAAACCCAAATCGGGTAAAAAACCACGGGCCGTCAGGACGACAGAGAAAGTTCCACTATATAATAAATTGTTACAATCATATACTTCAGGATTCTCTCTCACACATCAACCCCAAACCACACTCACAAGATCCTCACCAAGAACCCCCCCAATATCCCCTAGGTCTCCCCTGAATATCACCCACGGATCTCTAACTTGATCCACTGATATTCCCTTAGATCCCTCCCCGGATATTCCCTTGGGTCTCTCACCCGGATCTCACCACTCTCTGATGTTACATGATGTTTCTTGATTCCATACAAAAAATAACCTAATTACAAGGTCTATTTATACTAGATATAGAGAGTTTAAGATACAAGGAAATCCTACTCCTAAACATACAAGAATTACTTGTTCCACATAAATACTATTTCCTATTTATGACAAGTCTTCTTGTAAGTAGAAATCTTTTCCTTCAAGCATAAGACTTTCCTATTCTTCATGAAGACAAACTCTTTTTCCTTTTCCAATAAGCACAAGAACTTTCCAGAAGAAAACCTTTCCTTTTTCGCGCAACATTCATGATATGGGCAAAATCGGCTATTACCGCGGTCTAGGTCGCGGTGTGCACCCCGCTCCCTACACAGAGGAAAAGCCACTGAAGTCCACCGCTCAGAATATCGCGGTTGGTGCCTTTGCCTCCGCCGCGGTCTACACCGCGCTATACATACTGAAATTGACCGTTCCCTATGCCGCGATCCATGCGATTGTCCGCATCACGGTCCACTGCCACTGTTTCTTCCATAATCTGTTTCTTCAGTTCTTCTTCAGTCTTCGAGCTCCCTCAAACACCAACTCTAACTTCTAAACGTATCCCACGTCTCCAAGAAGTTCCAACATCAGTTGAGTCTCGTTTGGTTCACATTGGGTTCACTTGAGAATACGAGCCAAAACTTAACAATTCTCCCCTTTGGCTTGAATTCTCAAGACCTTTGTCCACAACCACAATTCTCCATACCGAGAATCACCATACCCCACCACAAGGTATAACCACTTAGGAACGAACCATTCTAATATTTTTTTTTCTTTCCTTTTTGTGTTCGTTGTTCCGGCACCATGTCGAAAATAACCTGCTGAAATTGTGGTGCAACTCCTCACGTCAGATTACCAGGGAGTTCGTCAACCATCGACATCTTTGTCCACCATACACCTTGCATCACTTTCTGACCAATGCCTTGTGCACAATTATGGACCACTAGCAGCAACATATCCTCTTCCATGGCCATTGGGGAAAACTGCCAAAAGGATAAACATGTCTTTACATCACCAACCCTGTGAAAGACCTTTTGTCCTTGCATCACATACCTGGTGAAAGACTTGCTACTAGAACCGGGAGTGCTTTGCCGGATAAGCCCCACACCACCACCAGAGACTTCGAGCGTTCCTCCTCCTTCCTTTTTTTTTAATTTTTATTATCGCATTCAGGAGTTTTTTTTTAATCGCCTTATGTAATCCAGATTGGACCTCCATGACTTGTACCTGCCACCACAAGCCAAAATTCTCCTCCATCTATATTTTCCTTTTCATCAAACTCTACCGAGTTCGAAACTGCTTTCAAGACGTATCTCCATTGCTAAACCAAAATTAGGCAACCATCATCATCATCCCAATACCACCAAGTCCTCCATACGATCTCCCGTAAAGACTTGAAAAAAAAACGTCATCGCCAAACCATGAGGCTCTGATACCAATTGTTAGGGATTTTAACCGATGATCGCGGAAGCGTCATGCCTAATATACACCTATAACTCATAGCAACTAATAACGTCAATAGCAGAAAAATAAGATGAGAGTAAATAAACCAATCACAATGCAAGATATACGTGGAAAACCCAAATCGGGTAAAAAACCACGGGCCGTCAGGACGACAGAGAAAGTTCCACTATATGATAAATTGTTACAATCATATACTTCAGGATTCTCTCTCACACCTCAACCCCAAACCACACTCACAAGATCCTCACCAAGAACCCCCCAATATCCCCTAAGGTCTCCCCTGAATATCACCCACGGATCTCTAACTTGATCCACTGATATTCCCTTAGATCCCTCCCCGGATATTCCCTTGGGTCTCTCACCCGGATCTCACCACTCTCTGATGTTACATGGTGTTTCTTGATTCCATACAAAAAATAAACTAATTACAAGGTCTATTTATACTAGCTATAGGGAGTTTAAGATAAAAGGAAATCCTACTCCTAAACATACAAGAATTACTTGTTCCACATAAATACTATTTCCTATTTATGACAAGTCTTCTTGTAAGTAGAAATCTTTTCCTTCAAGCATAAGACTTTCCTATTCTTCATGAAGACAAACTCTTTTTCCTTTTCCAATAAGCACAAGAACTTTCCAGAAGAAAACCTTTCCTTTTTCGCTCAACATTCATGATCTGGGCAAAATCCGCTATTACCGCGGTCTAGGTCGCGGTGTGCACCCTGCTCCCTACACCGCGGAAAAGCCACTGAAGTCCACGGCTCAGAATACCGCGGTTGGTGCCTTTGCCTCCGCCGCGGTCTACACTGCGCTATACATACTGGAATTGACCGCTCCCTATGCCGCGATCCATGCGATTGTCCGCATCACGGTCCACGCCGCGGTTTCTTCCATAATCCGTTTCTTCAGTTCTTCTTCAGTCTTCAAGCTCCCTCAAACACCAACTCTAACTTCCAAACGTATCCCACGTCTCTAAGAAGTTCCAACATCAGTTGAGTCTCGTTTGGTTCACATTGGGTTCACATTGGATTCACTTGAGAATACGAGCCAAAACTTAACAAGCTCTTGCCTGAAAGCACAAGTATCACTCAGAATATAAAACCAAGAAAACTTATCTCAACTCATAATAGTTGCTCTATGAAGGTCAGTTTAAGGTTAGTTTAGAAGCATTTGTTTCCATGGCCTAGCATATATAAGCTGCCGTAAATAGATTTGACTTTGAACAAGAAAATAACCCTTTAACTAAACCATGCCAAATAAACAATTGAAAACATGAATCATGTGTGAATACTGGCCATCAAATATCACTTACAGGCATATCGACTTCGAAGGCTAATAATATCACATTGTTTAGAGTTAAGATAGAAGGGAAAATACCTCACTCGAGTTATCTTGTGGCTGGTATCGCTCAAAAAAGCCTCTCGAAGCCTGCAAGCACATGTGCATAATCACAAATAATCAATTAAACTGAGGAAATTGTAAAATTGACATGCGATACTTCCATAAATTGAATTACCCAAAATTTCAAACACTCACAGTTGAAAATTCAGAAGCACTTATATTCCTATTGTCTGAGACTGTTGCCCTTGGTGAAAAACCTTATTCTGACCCTTCACGAATAGGAGATAGCGGTCGAGGTGGAGCCATGTAAAGAACCCTCAATTTGCACTCTTCAACACTATGCCCTGCCTCCTTATTTAACTAAACAAATAATAACAAATTTGAGTAAGCCACAAAATAGATTCACATAAAAATCAAGATTACAAAAGTCATTATGTTTTACCATCTCTGGAGTAATATCTTTAGCTGAGATAGCAAGACTTGCATCTACACTCTGAAGTAAACAAATTGTCTTTGCATTGCATGTCCAATGGCTCCTCCTTTTGTGCTTGCATAATAACTAAACAATCGAAAATCAATGATTACATAATTAACAATATAAAATTAATGATTACATAATTACAGAGTTGGTAAAAGAAATGTAATAATTAAGTAAAAAAATAATTAAAAACAAAAATAAATAATTAATATGGGAAAAAAAAGCACAAAAATTACCTATAACATCACATGTAGACCTTGGCAACACAACTCCAGTGTTGGGACTGACACAGTACTTCTACGGGTTCGTTGTTTTCAGTTTTTCACCTACAAAATCACAAATTTTACACTCACAACTCCGAAGATCTAGGCAACAAATATCTAGGGCACGAAAATTGTTATAATTCTGTTTCTATGATGGTAACTAAAAACAGAAATCGATACATTTATCTTTCGATTATTATCAACATTATTCGTTGTTTGCAAACATAATGGATGACATGAGGTATATATTATTAAAAGCTGTAAAATGTAAATCCTTTCCAAGAATCTAGAGTCTCACAAACTACTAATAATGATTAATAAGCTTGTAATTTGGTTGAAGTCTAGCTCTAAAGATCCAAAACAGTTGTTAAAATTAAAACCGAAAAAATTCACAAACATATTCAATATCAACCACCCAAAAGAACTCAACAAGTATTGAATAATAATTAGATTCAACACCCAAAACCTTCCATTCATAAATTATTCAACCATCAAAAGAACAGCTAGTGATATCAGAAATTAGTTAGTACATTAAGTTAACATATCAATTAATGTTTGAATCCTCTTACACCTCTACTCCAAATTTCAAAAAAAATTATCTCGAACCAAAAATTGTATACATACACAACAACCCAGCAAAGAAATTACTCCACCATCAAAAGAACAGCTAGTGATATTTCAGAAATCAGTACAACAAACTATTATAAAAACAAAAATAAAATCATACCCGGAAACAAATACACCAGTCCTCAAACGAAAAACCAAGGAAAGAGAAGCACTCATTATGTCGAAAATCTTGTCTGGTCTAACTGAGAAGCGCTTGGGCTCTCAAATTCAGCCACTGATGCACCTATACAATAGGTAGAGCATGTGTGTGGCAATAAAGCTAGATATCCAGGCAAGGCTATGCAAATACTCAACAATCACGTTCAAGATAAGAATGTTTTCCCATCTCAATCCTCTGTCTCTCTCTTAAAACTCAGATAAGAAGCGTACCATTCAAAGCTCCCTTGCATCTGTATCTTGTTTTAATTTGTTTAATAACGTGGACCCCATATACAATTTGTTATAGGTCCTCTATTCAATTTCTAAAACAACCCCAATTATAAACATAAAATGACAGTATTATCCTTTATAATTAGTTATATTGTATAAGCTCCATATAATTTTTAAATATATAAAGGCTTATTTTGTCTTTTTACAGTTGTAAAATTAGTAAAATAATTTTAAATTTTACATTTTAGTATCATAATTTTTAAGTTTTTATCATTTGGTCCCCCCAATTTTACAATTCTAGTTCCGTCCCCGGGCGGACTTAAATTATGATTCATCGACTAAGTTAACACAACACGATCGAAGAATACACTATCAAATTAAACAATATCATGACGAAGAATGTTGACCATTAGATTTACACACTTTGACTCAAAGTGTATGCACTTGTCAAACTTCTTCATAATCCGTGGTCCACATTCTTCGTCCTGATATATTTTATATCAGGACGAACTGACAGTAGAAAGACTGCTTAGTAAAACCTCTATCTATTGAGATCTAGAGTTTTCATGTTTGTTTTTATTTAAAACCTCTATCTATTTAAGAATGTTTCAAATTAATTAAGACTATTTAGATGAACATTTGCTAATTATTTAAAAAAAACAGAACATTAGTTCACTATATCATAAACAATTAATGTCATCGGAAATAGATAAATAAATAAGATATAAATAGACTTATGAGTCGTTTGTTTTTTCCACTTAAAACTTAATGGGTCTGAATCATAATTATTAAGTTGTTTTGTTTGTTTTTATAAATGGTCAAACAACTTAAAAATACCAAAAAAACAACTTAAAATAAAAAGTAAAAAAACCTGACTTTTCACTTAATTGCAAATCACTTAATTGCATTAAATGCAATCCAAAATCTTTTCTTCCGATACTATCCCCTATATATAACATATTTCCGATTTCGTCATAATTACATATGGTATAAAAATCTTTATTTTAATATATTGCTTATTTTAAATAACTTTAAAAATAAAAAGAACCCTAATCACTTCTTATATTAGTGTTTAATATCAATACTTTATTATGATATTATGGTGATATATTTATATATTATTTTTTTAGAGTGTTTTGTGTGAGTTTTCCTATTACCCATTTTAGTTTTTGAAAAAAAAACATATATTTTCTTAATAAAAATGAAGTTTATTTGTAATTTAAGAAGAAGATCATGATCATATGTGTTTATATATAATTATTATTTTTGGATTGTTTTTATTCCATATTACATGTATAATTGTTTAATGTGGGCATAAATGTAAAATTACTTAGTTTCAGACAATTTTACTTTTAAATAACAAACATGTTGACAATACATTCAGATGTGAGGAAAAAAAAACATGTCATTTAAGTTCAGATTTCAGTCCCTATTCAGTTTTCAGAAAAATTCAGGACTATTCAGTTTTCAGACAAAAAAACAAACGACCCCTTAGTAAACCCCTCACATATGCACTAAAAGGTTGTTTGTTCAAATTATATTATGACTCCTATAAATAAAAGTTTTATATCTGAAGTTGTAATCCATCTGAAAATCATATTTTTATTTCAATTAAATAGCCTTATCTATTTCTGTTGACTCTACCTAAAAAATAGGATGGCTTTTGGAGTTATATCCTCATTTGATTTGTTTGATATGGGTTAAAAAGGAGGGCTAAAATATGTAATTTGAAATTTGTATTTCTTTTATTATTTGTTATAATTTTGAAAGACAATTACATACTTGATAAAATATCAGAATTACAACAAAAACAAGTATCATATAGTATAGCCACTCAAATGGTGAAAAGGTTTTTTGAGTAGTTGAATTAGGGGAGGTTTCTGAAATTTGTCAATTAATTTGTCATTGCACTTTCAAAGTCATTTCAACTTCTCCAATTTTTTATATTTTCTTTTAAAAATATGTTATTTGCTACTGCCGATTGGAAGCTAAAGATTGCTCTCATCTGAAATCCCTAAACATTTGTTAACAAAATGCTTAGATTATAATAAAAAATTAGAGAAGGAAGAGAGGCCAAGGCAAGACAGAGAGTTGTTCAACAACTCATGTATGATGAGTATGGTGAGCTTTCGTCTGCAACTGTTCTTTCACATTTCCTACATAATTAGTGATGTGGGTGAAACAAAATTCATTCATTTAAAGCTAAATAAAAGGTAAGTTGCCATAAACTGATTTGTGTGCAAATTTAATTTATTTTTTCTTCTTTTTTTATAGAAAAAAATTATGTTTTATTTTGGTGTGTTTCACTGTCAAGGATTGTCAAAGTTGTATAGAAAATGGGTTTTGCATTATATGAGTTGATTTCTGTTAAGGATTGTCAAAATTGTATGGCAAATAAGTTTTGCATTATCTTAGTTGATTTGTGTTTCAATGTAAAAGATTGTCAAAGTTGTATGGAAAATGAGTTTTGCATTATATGAGTTGCTTTTTCATTTAAGTTTTGGGTTTCAAAATTTTCCAGAAAAATAGTCATAATGCACGAAGAAATAGTTTCCAACTTGTTCATGAACTTAATAATATAGTTTTTAGCTATAAACTAATTTGTGTGTTTTATTGTTATAATTTTCGTTTGCTTTGTATTTCACTGTCAAAGTTGTATGGAAATGGAGTTTTACATTATTTGAGTTGTTTTTTCATTTAAGTTTTGTGTTTTGAAATTTTCCAAAAGAAATAGTCTTAATACACTAAGAAACAGTTTCCAACCTGCTCATGAACTTAATGATATAAATTTTAGATGTAAACCGATTTGTGTGTTTTATTGTTATAATTTTGGTTTGCTTTTTTAGTTATTGTAATTTCTTAAGTGCAAATTTTATTTTTATTTTCTTAGAAAAAAAATCTATTTTATTTTGTTGTGTTTCATGTCAAGAATTGTCAAAGTTGGTATGGAAAATGAGTTTTGCATTATTTGAGGTTTTTATTTTTTTAATGTGTTTTGAAATTTCAATCCATAAATCATTGCAATTATAATCCTAAAAAAAATTAATATAACTAAGTTTGGAGATTTTCCATAACAAAAACTTTAACACACTAAGAAACAATTTCCAAACCAAACTGATTTACCAAAAACATGTAGCTTGGTCGAAATATGGACATATAACTTGGTAGATCCAATGGTTGAAAATTGATGTAATAATCTTGGAAATTTGGTGATCATTGGATTATGGTGGAGACTATACCAATACTTGATGACGATATGAAATAGGAGTTTGGATTCTATGACTTACAGTCAGAGCCGGTCCTGACATTTTTGGAGCCCAGGGCGAACATGTAAAAAATGGGCCCCATATTCATATTCATAGTTTTTTCAATATATATACTATATATAACATGTTTTTATATATTTAACCCGAAAATGATAATTTCATTAAAAAGATAAAACAAAATCAAAACAATGTAAAAAATATCAAAACATCACTGGAAATGTCTTCTTCTAGCATTTTGAGAAGCAAATTCATTAATAACATTTTCAAATTCAATATTTTCCAACATTTTCTTTTCAATACACAAGATTGTCAATCTATTTAACATTTCTTGTGATATAGTTGACGGCAAATAAGATTTCAATATTTTTAATTTAGAAAAACTTCTTTCTACGGATGCCATAGTTACATGTATAGTCAACAATATTCTATAAGCAATTGATACGTTCGGATAACAATCCGAAACTTTTACAAACTATAGGATTTCAATGGCATTCTTTTTTTCTCTTAGTAAAACAACTTGTAACAGTCTCAAATCAGAAAATAAATCATTTGAATCAACATCAAAAAATGTATCATGTTTTAGAGCACATTCAAGATTTACACAACATTCTTTCAATTTATTATCATCTAACGAAAGTAACTTCTTCGAATCATATAAGAACCTAAAAATACCTTCAAATATTAGCAATTGTTCAAATCTACTTTTTAAAGAAGCAATAGCATTATCAACTACAACAATAAAATAATTCACTCTAAAAGATTCTTCAGTCGATTGCATTGTATCACGAATTTGACATTTTTTTAACAAAAATTGGTTCAATTTCCATATTAGATGCAATACTTTTGGTAGAAGTCACGGCAAATATAAACTCATTTTCTCTGTAATTTTCAAAAATGGAAATGACCCCCTTCAAATGTTCTATAGCAACATCAATACACATATCTTTAGATTGCAACGTTTTGCTAACCATGTTTATATTAAACAATATATCATGCCAAATAATCATCCCTACTAAAAACTTAAAATTTTCAAGTGCATTTGCTAAACTTTCAGCTTCACTATTTGTTTTGGCATCTTCACTACTTTCAAATAATACTAACAAAGCTTCTTTTATTTTGAGAGCTTGATATCTTTTGGCTTCAACACTACTAATACGACTTTCCCAACGTGTTGTTGACAATGTTTTGAGAGTTAAGCCATCGACATAATCTTGAAAATTTTCCATCTTTTTTATAGAACTAGAAAACAATGAATATATTCGTTGAACAACTCTGAAAAAAGATACTGCTTTAATACAAGAGTTAGCCATATCACACACAATTAGATTAAGACTATGAGAAGCACATGACATGTACAACGCTCTAGGATTTATTTCAAGTAATCTTTTTTGCACACCTTGGTGTTTCCCTTTCATGTTAGATCCATTATCATAACTTTGCCCCCTCACATCATTAATATCAAGACCAAGAGAGTTTAGTACAACTTGTAATTCATTAAAAAGCTCAATCCCAAATGTATCATCCACTTGTAAAAACTGTAGAAAGTACTCTTCTACTTTTATGGTACTAGTGGACATATCTACACATCTAATTATCAAAGTCATTTGTTCTTGGTAACTTATATCGGGAGTACAATCAAGTATCAATGAAAAATATTTTGCCTCTTTGATTTTCTTGATGATTGCACTTTTGATGTTAGATGCTAATATAGAAATCAACTCATTTTGAATTTTATGATCAAGATAATGATAATGAATCTCATTATGATTAATGCGCCGAATATGCTCTTGCATCACTGGATCAACCTTTGCTAACATTTCAATTAAACCAAAAAAATTACCATTATTATCTTCCTAAATTCTCTCATTGGTTCAACAAAAAGCTAAATTATGCTGCAATATATTTCATAACAATAATGATTCTTACAAGAACATCTTTCTAACGTTTTTTCTCTTTTGTAATTTGCTCTTGTACATTTTTATCAATTGTTTAGTCATTTTTTAATCTTATTTGTAAATCAATCCAAGTGCTCATATTAGTGATATGTTCAATATTATTCTCATGTTCTCTAAGCCTATCACTAACATGCTTCCAATCATTAAGTCATTCATGTGCTAAAAGACTTTTTATATGCATTGACTTAAACAACTTACAACAAAAACAATATACGTTATTTACATGCTTTGAATACACTAACCGTTTTCTATCTTGAATCTCTCTATTCGGTAATTTTCTAGTATAATATGAATATGAAAAATGTATAACTTTACCATCTAACGGAAAGATGAGATTGGGTTCTCTAATATGACATTTTTCTACTAATATATCAATCATTTTATTATCAAGGTTTGCCCAAATTCTAGGATCATAAATATCCAAATGAGGAGTTGGTTGTTCTATTTCATCTCCCAAATTCTCATTATCATTCATGTCAAACACATTATGATCATTGAGTTGATTTACATCATTTTCAATTTCATTACCCAAATTTTTATTATTATTGATATCATTCACACAATGATCATTGAGTTGACATGTCAAATGAGAAGTAGGGTTTTGTGATTCAAGTGAACAACCTGACTTTACATTTTTAGTAAGGAATTTTTCTAAAGCTCCCTTCTGAAACTGAGTCAATTGTTCTAATATTTGTCTTTTTTTTTTCAAATCCAGATGGTTGTTTTTTTTAGAAACATGTTACTAATAACTAAAATAACAAACAAATAACAAATTAGCAAAATCAATAAAACACTGATAACTATTAACTAAAATAACAAACAAACTAACAATCACAGTGATGGAAGTCTAGAACAGAACAATAAAACTTGTCAAGCATTTAAGGCTTCAAGCAACTGATTCAGCAAGTCCACCGGTCTGGCAATCCCGCTATGCCTAATTGCCTATCCCGCAAGATTGATTTTTTTGCTGGAAAATACAATATAAAACAATAGTTAACAAACAACTAAATAAAAAGTGAATCTGTCACTGGAAATATCATAAAATAAACAGATCATTACGAATAAAAGTATAAAACGCAACTAGAATTTTTTTTCATAGAATTGTCTAAGAATTAATTTCTCATATTACCGAGAATTAAATTAATTAAATATCATCACAAATGCTATATTTAATAAATATAAAATATTGATTTGGTTTTTAGATCTGTGTATTCATTCTTTATTTCTTCTTTATATTTTGTTTCCAAATCAAAAATAGATATTAACGCTGCTTTTGAGATTGGTTTGAAAATTTCCTAAAAACCAAACAACAAATATTTTTAATTAAAATATTAAACTAACTCAATAATTAATAAATCATGGACTTTGAAATAAAAACAGAAAAAGAAGAAATAGACTTTGAAGATTAAAATGAACATTAAATTATAAATAGAACAACAGAACATTAAAATAAAAATTACAAACAAAAACGAAATTAGAAATTACCTGGGGCTAGGGGAGTGAGACTGTGAGAGACTGAGAGTCTGGTACTGATTAATGAGAGTGTGAGATCTGAGAGAATGAGATGAGAGATTGAGAGAATGTAAAAAGTGAGAAAGAGGTGAAGAATTGTCACTGAATTGAGATGATATGAGAGAGTGAGAGAGACAAAGAGTCGGAGAGAGAGAGAGAGGTATGAAGTGAGAAAAAAATGATTTAACTATTAAAAAGAAAAAAGTAATGATTACAGAAAAACAATAAGGGTGTATTCAAATAGGATTTCAAAAGATTTTTAATGACTTTTTTAAGTGGATGGTTTTTGCAGATTTCATAGACTTTTATAGACTTTACAGAATTATGAAAAACTTTCATAGACTTTCATTTCAAAAGACTTTCATAGACTTTCATTTCAAAAGACTTTCATAGACTTTCATTTCAAATGATTTTCAGAGACTTTCATTTTAAAATACTTTCATAGACATTTATAAACATTTATTGATTTTTAAATATGATATATACTTTGTTTTAACAAAATTATATAGATTTCTCATATCAATAACAATATTTTTTTTAAAGAATAAAAAAATCATTGTTAATTAAACTTGACAAAAGCATTCTTGTCTATATATGTGATTTAAAAATTTTTATTTGTAATTTTATTATATTTTACATTATAAATACATTATGCAGCTATTTTTTAATAATTAGTCAAAATTTTATTTGTTTTTTTATAATTAGTCAAAATATTATAAATTTTATTTTAGAATAAATGTAGCAAATCGACAATAATATTAACATTTACATGTCTTTACAAAAATATGGCAATGAGTATAAAAAATCTAACAAAAATTAATTCAAAATATAAAGATAAAACATAAAAACCGCACATAGTTGTTGAACAAGATTCATACATAAAAGTGGGTGGTTTGATATTGATTATAATTACATGGAGCCATGCTCATATGTGACTTTGATTGTGACATATTGACATGATTGAGTAGTGATTTTTGTCTTTTATTATTTTTGATTAACATAAATGAAGTTCGTTTGATTTGTTTCGATATTGTTTAGTTGCTTTGAAAATAGAGGTAACAAAAAAATGAAATCTCTCATCTTTAATTGCATAGCCTATAGAGAGTTGTTTTATATTATTTTTTTGTTAATTTTTTTTGTTATAGATCATTAATGTTTGTATGTTTTTTTATAATGTTTATTCATTTTATTTTATTTGTAAAATTTATTAAGAATGTGTGTTCTTTTACTTGAAAATATAACATATGTTTGTTCTTTTACTTGAAAATATAACATATGTTTGATGGTTAATTTTTTTCAAAGAGTTTTATGTTTCTATAACATATCTTATAAAGTTAAATTCTTTCTATTAAAAAAAAGTCATTCAAAGTTTTTGGTAAGATTGAAAGACAAATTGTGAGATTTGTTATAACTAAAAGTCATTAAAAATCATTGATATTTAAAAGTCATTAAAAGCATTGTGATTTTGAATACCTCATAACTTTCATAGACTGTTAAAAAAGTCTTGATTGAATACCACATGACTTTTAAAGATTTTTTTAAAGTTTATAAAAGTTTGTATTGAATACCCCATGACTTTTATAGTCTTTAAAAGTCTACATTGAATACACCCAAACTTTTTAATTCCACAAAAGTCATTACAAATCTTTTGAAATCTTAATTGAATACACCCTCCTAAAATATGAATTATGAAACTAGTTGTTTTTTTTTGTCTTATAATGTAAAACGAGATTTTTTTTGTCTGGTGGATTTTATTAAGATTTGGGCTTTATCACATGTATTTGAACAATTGAACTCATTATATGCCCTCTTTTGAAACATTACATGAACTCATCATATGTACTTAAAGGCCCTCAAAATGATAGGCCATGGGCCGGCGCCCCTGGAGCCCCGGCCCAGGACCGACTCTCCTTATAGTTAACAAGGGCAAAGAATGTTTCACTTGTCCTTATTTAAAAGTTTTTCTTTAATTTTATAACCATGTTTGATTCTAGGGGACATTGGTGCAATTATGGCAAAAGTGGCTGCTATGTGTAATATTGTCTAAACTCGAGGAGTTTGTAAAATTTGTTCTAATTTTTCACTAGGATTAATTACAATAACACAATGATATTGTACTTTTGCTGAAAATAAAGAGATATACCATTGACTAGTTTGATTAAAGTTAAAATGAGCTTCGCGTGTTTTTGGTTAAAGCTCTTCCAACAAGTTACAAGACATCCAAACACCCATATAAGCTGCTTCTAGGTTCCAAAAGCTAAAAGCACTCCTCCAAAAGCCCTGCCAAACAGGCCCCTAGGTTTTCACTAATTACTTATTTTTTATTTTCTCTATTAAAAACAAGAAAATCGTAAAAATCAATCTTAAAATTAGAAACAAATAAACTAAAAAGATAAAAACACCCGTAGGTGACCCAAGTCTCAAACACCACTTCACGTACTTTATCCACGTGCCTCCCTTCTCCTTGAACTCGCACTCTCTTCGTCGTCTCACACAATTCTGCAACTATCAGATACCAGTTTTTCCATCGAAACATAAAGAGAGAGAGGGACACACACAAAACGCAGAGAGGAAAATGACGGAGGCAATGATAAGGAAAAAGCCAGGAATGGCTAGCGTGAAAGACATGCCGGTTCTCCAAGATGGGCCGCCGCCGGGCGGGTTTGCTCCGGTCCGATACGCCCGTCGGATCCCCACCAAGGGACCCAGTGCTATGGCCATCTTTCTCGCTACTTTTGGTGCCTTCTCTTGGGGGATGTATCAGGTTGGCCAGGGCAACAAGGTCCGCAGGTACACTCACATGCCCATCTATCTTCATTTCTTCAATTGTCGATGCTCCAGTTACTGTTAAAGTTTTGATCTTTGATTTGGGTTCTGTTGATCTTCAGTTGGGTTTTTGTTTATTTTTGTTTCTATCGATGGCGTCTAGCGAATAGGGTTTGGTTGCTTTTGGAAATTAGGCTGGAACTGTGGAGGCTTTTTGGGTTTTGGGTTTTAATTGGTGTTTTCATTGATGATTGGTGATGTTTCTACTGATTTTTTGATTTTTTTCTCATCGTGATGGTTGTTTGGAAGATGGTTTTCCTTTTTTTTTTTCCTTTGGAAAAATAGGGGTCAATGTGCAGATTTTTCTTGTAGATCATTAGTATCATTAGCAAGCTCATGTTGTTCCTTACTAGGTTTTTGGATTTTTTTTTGATAGTTCTGATGATTGGCAAGTGCATTTGGTTGTTTTATGAAGTTGGCCTTTTCGATTGTCAAAGGTTTTATGGGCGATTAGCATCATACTTTGTCACCTTTTCTTGGATTTTTTTTTCATATTAGTGATTGATGATAATGAATTTTTAGTTTTTAACCACAATGTGGATAATTTTTGTCTGTGATTGCTTTCATTGTACTTATCATGCTGAATTTTTCAGGGTTTGTTGATTTTTCTTGGTGGTGATTATGGCAAAGTGTTTTGTTTTTGTTTAAAAAAATTGTTAAGATAAGCATGGAAATATAGATATTCTTTTTGTTGATTTTTGCCTATAATTATGCCTTTTGATGACTGAACTCGGATTCCTTTTCCTTCGAAATGATAAAAAAATTTGTGTAAGGTCTTGTCCTTGTGGATCACAATTTTTATCATGAATTTTTAAATTTAGGGTTTGTATTAGTTTTTGTAATCAGGGATAGTTGTTATAAGAAAAGAGTTCTGAAACTTCGCACTATAATGTCCTTAATGTTGACTTTTCGTGGATAGTTATTTATTATTGACCATGCTGTTAATTTCTTGGGGATCTAGTGTTTTTTTGAAGGAATTTTTGTTTAGGCAAGTTCATTTTGAACCTAACCCACATTTTATATATATATATATATATATATATATATATATATATATCCTTATTGGACTAAAGAAGAGAACCTAACCAAAATTCATTGTGTTAATAGAACCCAACTTTTATTGCCTTAGGGACTCACCATATGTTCCTGTCCAACTTTCTTTGGTAAAATGTCACCATAGTTTATAATTAACCAAGAGGAACTTGCTTAGATACATCTCATCAGGATGCTTGAAAACTCTTCACTATTTTTCAACCAGTGCTTTTACTTCATTCATCATGATGACCTATGAAAGAATAGCTAAAACCTTGAAATGATTTTCTTCAACACCCACCATCTATCAATTTGATGGAAAAAGAGAAGTCTGTTGTTTTGGAACCTTTTGGGGCTATTAACATGTAAGTTCAAAGAAAAAGGCCATGGTTGAGACATGGAATGCGGATGCTTTATACTATTACACTTGAGAGATGTGCTATAAGCCTATAATATACTCTTGTTTTGGGTGTGCTCTGGTATTCTCCTTTTCGATTGTTATGTGCTTAGACTGCTATGTTCGTCAGCTTTCTCTTAATTCAAACTCCCCTTTCGAAGTTGGTAGTGGAGGTTTGGGTTCAGAATAATTAAAAATTATCAGGAAATTTGATGCTATTTTTATTATATACGTCGAATATTTTGTTTGATATCTGACATATTGATGCTTTTTTATTGCCTGTCATGGTGAAAACATAGTTTCCATGGTTAAGGGGGGTTTGAAAAGTAAATGTATGATATGCTTTATCTTTGCAGGGCGCTTAAGGAAGAAAAGTATGCTGCACGCAGGGCAATACTGCCCATGCTTCAAGCTGAGGAAGATGAAAGGTGAACAGATAACCTTTACAAATATTCTCATTTCCCACTCATGCCCCAATGTATTAACTGCAGAAAGCATTAATGTCTTTTTTGCTCTGCGCCTTGCCGCCTTGTTTAGGTTTGTCAAAGAGTGGAAGAAGTATCTCGAGTATGAGGCCGAAGTAATGAAGGATGTACCTGGCTGGAAAGTTGGTGAAAATGTCTACAACTCTGGGAGATGGATGCCCCCGGCAACCGGTGAACTCCGTCCTGAAGTCTGGTGACACTGATGCAACTGCAGTTTAATTTGTCAAGAGTTTGTTCTGTTATCTCTTCTTGCAAATCTCTTCTGTTGTTTGGTTTCCACCCCTTATGAACGAAATAAAAATGTATTGGATAACTGCTTTACATGAATTCAAAATACAGTGGTTTCTTTGTTTCACACACTTGATTTGATCTTCTCCTTTTCCCCATTTAATTTAGAATATGGGAGTTGGGAAGAATACTGTGCGGGTGCTATCTTTTCTTATATGAAATGGTGTGGCAAAGAGAGAATGATTGCTGATGTCAGCCCTTTGTTAGGTAAATTCAGGATTGCTGGTGAACTAATAATAAGAGATAAACTTATAGAGTGACAGTGATTTTGATAATTTGGTTATTCATCCTCATTATCTGTTTGTTTTACGTGATAGTCCAGTTCTTTAATCTTGCAAGTGGATATGTTTACCAAGTAATATGTTCTTCTCTAATGGGCAAACATTCTTGTTTTGGTTTTTTATTTTTTATTTTTTATTTGCGGAAAACAACTAGATATGCATGGTTAAAAAATATTCATAGAGTATGTCAAAAAAATAAAATAAAAACAATATTCTTAGAGATTGTGTATTAGCCACAAAAGATGGCGAATACTTGTATTTGTCAAATCTTGGTTTATTTCATGATATCAATCAATAGTAAGTCCAGGTTGTAGCTCTAGTTATAAATGGGACGTGTTTAAATTTATGGAAGAAATTGAAAAAAAAAAAAATTAAATGTAAACATATGTCCCAATTTGGTTGGTTAGACATAAATTGGGACACTATTTTTAGACAGCTGATTTGAATCCATTATAAATTCAGTCCAATAATCACTATAAAGTAGACTAGTGGTTCAATATGTAGTAAAGATTCAACCATATGTGTAACAAATCCTTAGCAAATTCTGCTTATTTTGTATGAATGATGAAACATATGATGTAAAGGTAAAGTTGCATTTAATTTATAATGCGATCAGCAATTTATTAAAATTTTCATAATGAAGAAAGAATTGTACAACTCAACTAATCTTTCTGTGCATTTTCTATGTGGAGCTATCGTGAACCAGTTGATATAACTTTCATTTGAATTATTACATTTGGAGTTTGAAATAAGACTCATGGCTTGAACTTATAATCTCATTATTATGTAAATGTGAATACTTTAAATGGTCGATAACAATTAATTCTCAAGGTCTGACTAAAGGAAATCCTGGTCAAGGAAATCTAGATTTTTTTGGGTGGATTTGCATTGAATCTGTTAAGAGAAATTTGTGTACCTACAAGAAAGTTGGGGCAAAAGTAGATAGTACTTTCTTGAAAAAGGGACAGCTCTCACTGGAACACTCGCTGTAACAAGGGATGAAAGCACTTCACCTGAACCGACGTAGAAGCACTGATTAGAATAGCCCGAGAGAGATTCAGTGGAATGACTTCTAAAAATGTCAAATTTTTGGAAGACGTAGCGAGGCGGCGGAGGAGGGGGATTGGTTCCCCCTCTTCCCCGAGCAGAAAACGTAAACCCCCTTAATTTTTATCTGAATTCACACACTATTTGATAAATCCATCCCTTATATGCTGTCAGAAAATCGTTGTCAGAATAGCAGAATAATCCAGCGAGTTTCATTGCTACACAATCCAATAACTATATGAAAAAAAACTTCTCTGTTTATAATTAAACCAAAACCTTCTCTATATATCTAATCCAAATATCAGTACATGAGCATATGTTATAATCTACTCATATTTGGTTAGAAAAGTTATTTTATTTGTTATGTACAATCCATACTTGACGAGTACAGGTGAGGTGGTGACCACTTGCCATTATTTACATATATGTGACATTTGCAATCCAATCTAAAAGAAGGGACATGCTAAAGAACTGGACCTGTGCCACCTTCCTTGTCAGAATCAGGAATGCTGCAGTAGCAGTAAAGGAAGTTGGACATTTCCCAGCTCCAGTCCTGCTTCCTTGAAACAAACATCCGAGGCCATCTGTTTATCCTAACATAGTGCTCCCTTATCGTTTCTTCACCAATAAAACTAGTAACAATACAAAAACAGCATTCTTGGCCGCCCCATACTGTGTCACCAGGATCTGCAGTTTGGCTCCCATCTGGATGAAAGTATCGGCGCATAGGAGGGCCAGTACCCTTCCAGTAGGGATCGAGATTACGCCAATATTCTGGTGCTGCCTGAAAGTAAGATAACAATCATTACACAAATCTGTTACTTTGTGTAGGGAACAATTGATAATTAACAGCACATGAAAGTTGTAGTACCATAACATGGTATGGCAGTTCCAAAATTAGAAGAACGAACTACAGAGGAAAGGTAATGACACTTAACAAAAGCAATTATTGCATGTTAAGAGATGTTTCAACATTAACTATTTCTTTATAAATATGGAAACTAGAGCGATTGGTTGGCGATGATATGAAAGAGAATGTTTGAACATGCTATACAAAGTGGCTGGGTATAACACAGGTGCTTTTCTGCCTAGTTTCTGAGAGTTCTATCACAGAAGGTACCATTGAGAGATTCTAATCAAACAAAAAAGGGGAAAAAAAAAGGATGCTGTTAATCTATTCTATCAACTCAAGCTCATGTAAGTCCAACCTGTTAAATCAAACACTGAACTAGACAGTCTAGACTTCTTCTAATTAGGCACCATATTGATGAGCAGACCAAATTCATTAAATGGTATCTCAGCCTCCTAAGTGAACACCCTGATATTTTAAAAAAAAAGATGCAAGTGAACACCCCATAAAACACATACCTTTGTAAAATGGAACTCCCATATATGGTCATACAGATCTTCCTTCATTATACGAGTCTGACAAATAAAAAGGAAAATGAAAATAAAAGATCAGGTTAGTGAGTATACAACACCATCTGTACACATCATGCCTCATGCGTGCATGTGCTTGTGTGTGTGTCTGCTAACACACATTTTTGAGAGAGAGACAGAGAACAATGGAAAATAACATGTGACTCACACGTTTTCCATCCATGACAGATAACGAATATGCAGCCAACTTTGATAATCCTCGGACTTGTGCCAAGCGAGGTATGTGTGCTTTCCCAAGCCACAGTTCCTCACACTACAAACAACAGGAATTTTGAGTAAATTATTCTCTTATAATTAAAACTTAAAAGTACAACCACAATTCCATGTTGCTTTCATCACTGAAACAGCTTAATAACACGAAAGCACTGTCCACTTAGTTAAATTTTGAATAATAAAGAAAACTAAGTATCAATATTCCAGCAGAAGCATGCTCACTGCAACAGACAATTCATTGTGAAAACTCAACAAATAATGTTCAATGAAACAACATGACAATTCCCAATCTCAAATTCCAATCAGGCACATAAGTTACAAACAGCATTTTGTCAGGTATTCAAGCCAACAACAGCTTGAGCAAGATTTAAAAATCATCCAAATAAAAAATAAGTTATCAAAAAAAAAAAAAATCATCCAAATAATGGGTCACAAAGCTTAAATAGAATGAAAATCTAAGGTCACCAACAATTATTCATTGTACTTTTGTCATCAAGTCCACAAGCAGAGCCAGCTAGTTGGAGATAAGTCATTACATCGTTGAACCTAGGACATTAAGGGGCTGTTTGCTTTTTTCCCATATAAGTTATACCTCCTATAACTTAAATTAAGATGAATAAGTTTGTTTGTTTTTTCTAATTTATATCTTATTTTAAGATAAATATGTCTGATAGAAAAAGTAAAAAAATTTAGCTTTTCACTTATGTAATAAGTCATAATTAACACCTTAACAGTTAATTACACAATTAACCTTGTACAATTAATATATTACCAAATCAATTAAAAAAATCCCCAATTTCCTAAACAACTCTAACCCTAACCCTAACCCTAACATAACCCTAAAACTGATCTAGGCGGAGGAGGCGGCGCCTCCCTGAGATTTGACTGGAGGAGGCTGGCCGATCTCGAAGCCACCGACGGCATAAACCAATCGATCCAAGAGATCCACAACGGCGACCACGCTGTCGTTCAAACTTCCGCGGATCCATTGAACCATGGCGTCCCTCACCGTCACTAGAAAGTCGACGGGGGGTGGCGACACAACCAGACCCAAGTCGATCTGCACCTAATCGTGTCTCTCGAACAAACGATCGAAGCCGGAGCGTGGATCTCGAACATCGCAGCGCACGAGCACATATTTGGTGCGAAAAGCGGCAGTGGATGTTGGAACGCAGCGGCGGAGGCCACGGCGGCGTCGGGCGTGAAGGTTGATCGTTTGGTGGAAAGCTGTTTGGCTTTTTTTCAATAAATTAAAATATTTTATTTTATTTTAAATAAAATATTTAAATTAATAAATAAAATTTTAAATGAAAACAAATACTTTTTTTTCAATAAAAATAAATATTTATTAATAAATAAAAATACATTAAAAAAATATATCTTAAATGTCAAATGGTTTGTTAAAATAGGGGAAGAATAGTAAAACCAACACCACTTGATATTTAAGTGGGATACTCTAAAATAAAAGCCAAACAAAAATGTGTCTTAAATATTAAGTGATATTACTCTACTTACTTAAAATAATATCTTTTAATACTTAAGACAAAAAAACAAACGGCCCCCAAGTCAAGTTATATCTTTCATCAATGTTTATTTGTCCTTTTCTTTCCACCCCTTTTATTGGGTCTAGGATGGTGGGTTGGATGGTGCTATAAGCTATATTCTACTTTTATTTTATTTTCTTCCTCTTGAGCCACTCATCTTTTTTGTTTATTATAAAGACACAAGAATCCAACTGAACTCTTTTTGCGACTTCAACTTCAGCACCGGATTTTCATAAATGTTCCCATAGCTTTCTTCTTTACTTGTATTATACAATTCAAAACATTGTTATCTTTTATCCTGAAACCAACATTGTTATTTTGTATGACACCAATCACAATATATTTTAAAACGAGTCACTGAGTGGTAGAAGATTTGGTGTATGAAAATCGACACTTGGAGAGGCAAACAGTTAAATTTTAACTGATGGGAAAATGGCAATATGCTGTTTGTTTGTACATGAGGTACTGATTACTTGCTAGCTCAACAAGTAGAGCAGTAATGAATGAAATCAGTTGTTTTGCTCTCCATAATTTTTGTTATTTCTTTAACTTCAAGTTGTTCACTTTATGCTAAAGTTATCCTTTCTAGGGATGTCAAAAAAACCCAACCCCGCAAGGACCCTGCACCGCCCTGCCTTGTACCAAGATAAATGGGTTCGAGGTTGATTTCAAACCTCTTTTTAAAAGCGGGGAAGGTAAGGGGTTAGTTGTCCCCTGACCTCGTTCAATATTTATTAACAACATTAATATTTAATCAATAAAAAAATTAATATATAGTTTTATAATTAATAAAATAATACATTGTTATTGACTAATAAAAATTAATATGTAAAGTTTATAAAGAATGTGCTTTTTTTAACAAATAAATTATTTCATTTTAAAGAGTTTGAGTTTGACTATTATTACAAAGACTAAAAGAACTAAAACTTAAACCTAATGAATATTTAATATTAATGTAGAATGAGCATATCCAGGATGCTTGAGAAGTGAGAACATTTTAGAATTGAACTAGAAAGAACACAGTTGCATTAGAGGAAAATTTTAGATTTATATTTTAACTCATTTATATTTAACAACTTTTTACATATTTTTTAAATTTATCTTGTGATTAAGGATTGAGTAGCATGTAATTTTTTTATGGTTTTCACAATTTACTCCTCTTATTGTTTCTTATTAATGAAATTCTTGAATTTTATTCTAAAGTCAATTATGAGCATCATTGTTTAAAAAAACGTTCCGAGGGGCCCCTCTAAGGCGTTTTTTACAAAAACGCACTGAGGAGATTGGTTGTTTATGAAGTTTATGCCTCAACCAATTGAGGAGTATGCCTCTAAACGGCATCTTAAAGGCGTATTGAGGCGTACGCCTCAATTTCTCCTTTTTTTTTCTTCAGGAAATTTCAAAGTGCATTGGTGTAGCGCAACAAAACTAATTCAATCTTTACAACCCAAGATGGAGATACATTGATGATGTTATGAAGTTGGTTTTGTTTGAGTTGGGGATAGCTAGAGCCTAGAAACTAATTTGAACATCTTAGTTGTTAGTATGATGATTACATGTTAATTATTTTATGAATTACGCCGCGTTATTGATTGTTTGTAAAATCCTAAACCTTACAGGAAATTTCAAAGTGCATCAGTGTAGCGCAACAAAACTAATTCAATCTTTACAATTGAAGATGGAGATACATTGATGATGTTATGAAATTGGTTTTGTTTGAGTTGGGGATAGCAAGAGCCTAGAAACTAATTTGAACATCTTAGTTGTTAGTATGATGATTGCATGTTAATTATTTTATGAATTACGTCGCGTTATTGATTGTTTGTAAAGTTCTAAACCTTACATTCAGCTTTGTAACTCGATATTTATAGGATAAAATAGGTTGTTAATGATTATTAATGTGATTAACGGTTGTTTTATGAAATTTCATGTACTTTATATATATATATATATATATTCTTATGTGCTTTATCTATCTTTTGTGAGGCTTGCGCTTCGGTCCGTCTTGAGGCTTACAACTTGCCTCGTCGGAAGAAAACGCCTCGATACTAAAAATGTATTTTAAAACATTGAATTGAAAATTTAAACTAAAGTTTGAGAGTTGGTATTGAGCTTACTCAAAATCTAATAATTTCTTGTATAAAAAAATAACTATTGAATATACAAAAATGGCATAGTATCCATATAAAAAAAATAATCTTGGTGGTGGAGGTGTACTAGTGGCGAGGGCAAGCTTGACCCCGAACTTCAATTGTCGGGGTTGGGGGTAAATCCCTGCCTCAAACTAGCCCCATTGACATCCCTAACTCTTCCAGCAAGAGAGAAAAGCAGAGGAGAATTCAATATCATTTTATTTCATCAAAAATCATAGTCTCCTTACAAATGAGAATATAAATAAACTAAACCTAAAAATAGAGATAAACTAAACTTAATCTCTTATCTCATCAGAAAAGAGATATTTTTTACTTTATTTTTAACCTAAATCAAATATTGATAAATTAAATATTTTAATTATGCTAATCTTGTTATTCATTACATGGAAGTTAAGAAAAAAAAATATGAAGAGAACCAGAAAAAAATCAACCACGCAATGCTCACTGCCGCCTTCAAAGTTCAAACCTTATATCTATATTTTAACATGTCAATCCCCCTTAAGTGAGAGTCACCTAATTTGGCCATTAGATGCACAATGATAGGAATGAAATTACACAGGCTCAAACTACAACCTCTAAAAAGTAGCTTCTCTTCACACATGAAACAATAACATCACAAAGTGCAGGGTGTTTTATAAAGGAATCCGTTATTCTGGCTTTTATAAAATCAGCAAAAGGAACCAATATCTTCACAACACCAGACCACGATTATATCATACAAAACCAGGTGTTTCTTTCATACCAAAAACCACCGGGATGTTTCTAAGAAGCTGAAGGAAAGAACCAAATAATACAAAAAGCCAAGATCGGAGATAACGGCAATCGATCAATATAGCAAAGATGAACTCGACTGCCTCAGAGTTCAATATAACCAAACTGCCTGATTAGCTAAATAAACACTAGGTAATAAAAGCAGCAAGCCAGATTGACTGTAAAACAGATCATCATAATCAGTTCCACATCCAGAATCAACTCTTATTGCACAAATAAATGGAGCTAAATTGCATTACAGAGTAATAAAAGCAAGCATGAGACCAAATAAAATAAAATATCATCCAAACACAAGAATTGTCCATTGTCCATTTAAGAACACCAAACCTAAAACAACAACTGACTCTAAAATAAAGACTTTATCTCCAAATTAGACAAACTTGAATCTAATTATATTTATAAAAAAAAAAAAAAACAGGTAAAAATAAAACCTGTCCCAAAAATTCAGTCAAATTTGAAATCCAACTAACAAAATATGAAGAGCCAATTCACAGAAAGAACAAACACACATGTTAACATAAATCAATCAGACCCAAATTGTCAGATACAATAACAACAAAGAGCAGATTAAATAGAGATAATATAGAGGAAGAAAATAGAAAAGAAAAAAGAAACCTTGGAGGTCCAGAGCGAGTCGCTGGAAGCGACGCCGTGCCAGGCACGGGAAACAAGAAGACTTAGTGCCACGCTGTGTGCGTCGAGGTTTCTTAGTATCATCAACATAATGTCTCTACCAAAAACCTCCAGTGGGTCCTGCAATTCCATCATCACCACCACCTCTTTTTCTCGTTTCTTCTTCCTCTTCTTTCTCTTCCTCTTAATTCCCTTCCTGTCCTCCTCCGCTCCTCCGAATACGACGGCGTCTTCGAGATCGTCCTCCATTTCGGGCTCCGTGTTTGTCAACAGAGAAAGTTACAGAGAGACTTGTTGAAGGAGTGAAAAGTGATGGCAGGTGTGAGGCACGTGATATATGGTCGACAATTTCATTTTCTCTCTCTGTTTTTAGATAACTTAGGACAATCGCTTCATTGTGTGCACCGACTATAAAAGAAGAAAAACTTATATGGGACGATCTTACTGAGATTGTCTAATAAAAGTGTACCGTACGGAGTTTTTGAAATTATATTTTATGTTTCTATTATAAATGATATATTTTTATTGGACGGTTTCACCCCTTGACAATGAGACCATCCCATGCAAGTTTTTCTCCTATAACTGACTAGAGTTTTACCAAGCTGACCAATCAGAGACAGACAGTTGGTACTGTCCAATATACGTGGCGTAATTCTGGATTCCTGCTCTCCATGTTGCTTTGCCCGCAAATAATATATTAAAATGGTTCGCTTACTGCACTCGCACGTGCAATAAATTCGAAAACCAAATGATATAATTTTGTCCAATAAAATAAGAAATATGTTAATTTCAAAATAATAATAATAATAATAATAATAATAATAGTTTCTCTAACATAAAAATAATAATTATATAAAAAATAAAAAATAAAAAATAATTATAATAATTAAAGAAGGTTGTCAAATGGTATACACTCACACCTAAGGTTGTATGAGTGTATCCGTATTATCAATTCCACACTTTATTGTAATAGTTTGGATTTGAAGTACAACTAATTTTACAACTTTTAAAAACGACCATCTATTAAAAATTATGAAAATTAATACTTATGTATTAAAATTTAACATATAACTTTATGAAAAAAAATACCCATTTGGTTAATGAGATGTAACTTATAAGAATAAAAATTTCTCTATATTCACATTATATGAATTGTTCAGGTAAGATATGTGGTAAACTATATATATATATATATATATATATATTAGATTGAGACATACTAAATCAAATCACAACGTTGAGAGAATTTTTATATTTATTGCAGTTTTATAGATAATTATGAAACAATATATACCAGATTTCTAGATTTGAAACTTGAGAGCTAGATAGATGAGCGTAAGTTTATAGCCACCAAAACAATGAGCATTTGATAGAGGAATTTGGATCCTCCATTGAGCTGGTATTTGTTCTGATTTAAATAAATTGTGTGACTTGTATAATTAATGGTTGAGATTATTTATTTATTTTATTTATCTTTAAATGTATAGTATTATCTTACAGTGTTTTAGATTAGTTCGATAGATGATCCAAATCTTTAAGGAAGACGTGGTAAACCATTTTTAGAAAGTAAAAGGTACAGAAAAAACACATACACATTTTAGTTTGAAATTTATTTTGGTCAAATAAGGTATACAAATATCTAAGGTAACAGAGATGGTCCACTACATAATTTAAAAACACACAAAAGGAAAAAGACAACGAAACAACAGTTTCAGAGGTTATAATACATTATTCCATGTTGGAAGATCAAGTACATTGAACTGAATTGAATTGAAGCAAGCAGAGAATCGAGAATGACAATGACGAGAAAGGTCGTGGAGTGGACCCAATCCACATTTATGCGCTTAGGTTAACTTCAATGGATCTCCATTTCTCCAAATTATGTTAATCGAGAAAAATCAAAATGGAGATTAAGTTCTGATTTCTATATTAAGAGATCCAAATTCTCCATCTCCATTTTACTATTCCCCTTTTCTAATCCCATTGTACTCTCATATTCCTTTTTTAATTCATCTCATATCTTTTTTACATTTTTAAATAAATTCAATTAATTTATTATAACTCTTTATTCATAAATATAATTACTATAAAAATTATACTATTGAAAATATTTTATTGAGATATTTCAATCGAGTATAATATTAACTATATTTTAATAATTTTTAGAAATACTTATTAAACAAATGAACTAAGAAGTATTTTTATCCAAAACAAATTTTTTCAAAGTATCAATTTGTATACGTAATTAGCATATATCATAATAATTAAATCTAAATAATTCAGTAAAAATAAAATAATAGCATTAACATCTTCAAATTAAAATATTAAAACGGAAAAATAACAAAACAAATTGAAAATTAAAATAAAACTCATAAAAATAACAATGAAACTTAAAAGTTAGATAAAAAAAATATAAATATTAAAAATTATATTAAAAAATAGTTAGGTATGATTAGGAATGTCAATGTGACGGATTCAGAGCGGGAAAAACAAATCCTGACCACGACCCAAACAAAATTATTTACCCACAAACCCGCTATTGAAGATCGGGGTCAAGGTTGGGGAATTTCCGGGACGAGGGAGGTGGCCCCAAACCCGCCCCGCCCCGCCCCTCCCCAAGTTTGTATAATAACTAGTTTTTTTTTGGGTTTTAACTTAAATAAAAATAGGTTTAAATTAGATAACAAAATTCATAATAATTTTTTTATATCTTAATATTACTAATTAAAATAATATATCTTAATTTTTTTTATTAAATATTATTATTATTAATAAATAAATATGATGTGGGTTCTGGACAGGGGTGGGTCCTCGTAGGTTCGAGATTTTTTGACATCCCTAGGTGTGACTAATTATAAAAAAATTAAATTTTTTTAGATGAAATAAAAGTGAGTAAATTATTATCTAAAATAATTAAGAGAAAATAATTTTATTAAAGAAAGTTTGAAATATTATTTATTAAGTAAAATACTAATATTTTATTATTTGTAAAATGGAGAATGATTGAAGTAGTAAATTTATAGAGATGAAATATTTCTGAAATATTTCTGAAATATTCTGTTTCCAATCTCTAAAATGGAGAAAAATTTGAAGAACGATTGGAGATGGTACATACATATATATATATATATATATATATATATATATATAATTGCAATGAGACTATAGAAAAGACTACATCATAATGTGTCATTCAGTTTGAAAATATCTCAAGTTTGAATTACCGTTACTGTAGCTTGAAAATATCTCATGTTTAAATTCCCATCACTGCATTTGATTTATGTACGTACGGAAAAAAAAAAGACCAAACAAAATGATACCGTGGGGAAATAGCAGTTGCCTCTTGGGTTTTGGCACCCACTTCAATAGAAGCCGTCAACAAGAGGGAGAAAAAACATTTGTAGATGTGCCACAACCCTTGCAACACATGCATTGATTTTTCCAAATGGACTAAATACAATTTAATGCATCAGTTATGTGTGTTTTTGTAAAGAATCGATTTCAATAACGTTTCTAGATTTTTCCAAAAGATTTCAAGTTTCACTGGTTTGAAAACTTGAAATCTTCTATTCAAACTTGAAATCTACTATAAAAACTCGGAATGTTGACAAAACTTGAAATCTACTATAAAAACTCGGAATGTTGACAAAACTTGAAATCTTCTATAAAAACTCGAAATGTTGACAAAACTTGAAATGTTGACAAAAAACTTGAAATGTTGACGAAAAACTTGAAATTTTGAAACATAAAATGTTTCGTGATTGACATTTCAAGTTTCAAAATTTCAAGTTTTTGTCATGAAGAAATCGGAACAACGATCAGAATTTGATCATGAAGAACAAACAGAGAAGCAAGAAAAACCATCGGAATTCGATCATTGGTGTTTGATTTGCAGGAACAACGATCAAAATTTGATCATGAAAGAGAGAGAGAGAGAGAGAGAGAGAGTTAGCGAACCAAGTGAAGATTTTGACTGTGATACAGAGGAGAGGAGAGAGAAAGAGAGAGAGAGAGTGTGTGTGTTTGAGGATGATTTTTATATGAGGGCATTTAAGTAATTTCTCAAAAATATGGTTATTAACAATTAAACTTTCGTATGTGGTTAGAAACGAAATTCTAATATTTTAGATGGCTAGTTTTGGTTTTCTCTCTTGTTTCAATAGGTGCGGCCGCTAGAGAATAGTTTTATTTTTTTATTTGATATATTACAATTCACATGTTGTGCACGGTAACTCGAAAATAAGATATTGCTGGCTTTTTACCATCCATGTTGAGCAATGAAAGAATAGATTTTTTGAGAAAATAGCACTAGACACCATTAATTGGTATGTGGAGTCTCAAAATGGCCATTCATTATTTAAATTGTTCCAAAATCACCATTTCAATAAAACATTATTCATTAGTGGCCATTATGTCAAAATGTAAAAGAAAAATGTCGTTATCTGTAACATGACACCCATAAAGAACTGCAAGTTATACACTAATTTCAACCATTGCAGTTTGGAAACGTTATTGAGAACAAACCCATACCAATCACAGAAAACTTGAATATAATTTAGTTCTTTACGATATTTTTCATTTTGTAGTATCATACTAAAATCTTATGATGTTTTTTTTTCGTTATTTGAGCATCCAAGATGTTTCTTTAATTTGTTGTTTAAATTACAAAATGTCGGCAATTTGACAGAAGCTTGTTATTTTGGAGCTTGTTGTTTAAATTACATAATTTTAAATTCTGCACACACAAAAACAAAAAAATAATTAAAGGGTAAAGTGGTAAAAACTAATACTTTCTTTCTATGAAATGGTTAATTTGAACCATTTTGAAAAATTAATGATCATTTAGGGACAACCTCTCCAAACCAGTAGTTATAGAAATCACTAACCTGGATTTATGATTTTTTTTAATAGCTGGACTTAAGCTTACTGCCGAAGCAAGAGGCGCCCAGTGGTTATAAATAGACGAGTAAAGGTTAGTCGTGGGGTCAATTAACCAGCGCGTCTCTCTCCTTCTCTCACATTGATCTCTAAAATTCAAAACATGGAAGAAGTGAAGCTGCATGGGAACTGTTTTAGTCCTTTTAGTTGCAGAGTGACATGGGCTCTGAAACTTAAGGGTATACCATTTGAAAATATTGAAGAGGATCTCTCCAATAAGAGTCCTTTGCTTTTGCAGTACAATCCAGTCAACAAGCAAATTCCAGTTCTTGTTCATGTTAGAAAACCAATCTGTGAGTCCATGATTATTCTCGAATATCTTGAAGAGACATGGCCCCAAAATCCATTGCTGCCAACTGATCCTTTTGAACGAGCCGTGGCTCGCTTTTGGATCAAATTTTCAGAAGAAATGGTATGATTGTATTCACACACAAATTTTATAAGGTGAAATTCATCATTTGCATATCCGATCCTTTTATAATTTGAGACAGACTTGGATCTACATAACTTGCTAGATCGAATCATTGAAGAGATTATAATGGAATTTTTTTTTTCCGATTTTAACAGTTAGCTAACATTGATCACTGTACATATAATTATATATACGATCTTTGTTGTGATTAAAAATTTTCAGGGAGGCATCTTTTTTTTTTTTTCGAATTCCAAATACTAGCAAACCACGAAATGTTTGAGTTTAATGAAAGATATTAAAAAATGGTACAATTTTGTTCGTATCTAGAACGTACTGTATTTTATGTTGCGTTTTAAATTGTTGCAGGGTCCAACAATGTGGATGATGTTTCGTAGTAGTGGTGAAGAACAGGAGAAATTCAAGAAAGAGAGCTTAGAAATGCTGAAAACCATAGAAGAAATGGCACTTGGAGATCATGAGAAGAAATTCTTTGGGGGAGATCAGATAAGCCTAGTAGATATAGCCTTTGGAGCCCATGCTCACTGGCTACTAGAAGTCATTGAAAAAGTAGTCGGTGTGAGACTGCTTGAAGCTCACAAGTTCCCTCGCTTGCATGCATGGATCCAAAACTTCAAACAAGTGCCTGTTATCAACCAAAACCTTCCTGATAGTGATCAGATGGTCCTCACTTTTAAGCGCAATAGGGAAAGATTGCTTGCATCTTCATGATACTTGCAGCTGCAGTTTCTTGATTTTTAATTTTATTATCATGGTTGTTGTTGAGTATTATATTATTAGTCAAACAATGAATAAGATAATATTCCACTTTATTAATATATTTTATTTTCTTAAAATAAATTTGGAAGTTTCGTGGCCTATGTACGTGGATATGTTGACTTTTTGTGTGTGTTTGGTAACAAAATTGTCTGCCAGTGTTTAGTCATTACTGCATGAGTATAATATAATATATATGGTTAATTAATTAATGACCTTCCACCGACTACTAACCATAAATATATGTACATCTTTTATGCAAGTTTGGTCTGTGTAAAAAAATATGTTACATAGGATAAATATATATTCTATTAATAATTGTGTCTCCAATGTAACCGTCCATATTCAACCTCAAGTTGACGGTGGTAAAAATAATAATAGACATTATCAATATGATCGTCTACTTTTAGACGGCTTGTTACGTAAACTTTTTTTAGGTTGACTCAACAAACATTTAAAATTGACATTAATTTTTCTAAAAAATAAAATTGGATACGTCATTAAAATAAAATGTATTTTAAACGGAAGCATTGGAGACCAAATTTTAAGTTGGTTGTCTATTAAGTCCATATTTATGCCACATAGGAAACAAGTCTCTTGACATTGTTATCATGTCAACAATTATTCATATACAAGCCATTTTCGTATTGGAGATGATCTAATGATATTACTTTGAAAAGAATGAAGTAATGATAAGAATATATCAGTTAAACCTCTATATATTAATACCTTATAATCATGAAAATTTATTAATTAATTGAAATATTATTTAATTGATTTATTAATTTATACATTAATTAATAAAAAAATTAATTCATCAAAATAATCTTTATTTTTTTTTGAAGACATTAAACTTAATATAGTGTGTAACTGTGTATTGTGATTATGTGAATATTACCTAATTTAACCAAAACAAATCCATGAAGGTAATTAGTCTTATTAAATAGAAGTCAATGTATAATTTTCTCTTGTAATGCACTAAGAAAAATTATAGATTAAGTCTAAGGGGACATCGATTTCAAGAGGAAACAAGTAATATTAGAGTTATATTTTACAAATGCTTTCTAATTGAGTTATATATATATATATATAAATAATTTTGATGAATAAAGATATTATTAATTTATATATCAAATGGGACCTATATGTGTTTTTTTTAAATATATTATCTTATAGATTTAGTGAAATATTTATTTACCGCATTGGTCAATATTATTTAATTGAGGTTATACTATATATGGGCATGCATTTTTGTGACGGTCACCGACTTAATAAATTGAATTTTTATTTTATAATAAAAACGTGAACGAAAATAAAATGGGATTAATTGAGTGGTAAACTTCTACCTACAACCAAGATGTTGATTTTGGGTTAGAGTCATGCCTCATAACCACTTTTCCAATTTCAAAATATTATAATAATTAAAAAAAGTGAACTAAAAAATACCCTTCATTAACTCAAGAAAATATTTTAGCTCACCTTAATTATTATCTATTCTTACAAAAAACCATTTTATTCCAAATTTCAATTATAGGACAAACATGGAATCTTAGTTGAGGCATTAAAAACACTAGAATCACTACTTGGTGAGTAAAACGCTCCGGTTGTAGAAGACTTGACAAAGGGTTTTTTTTTTTCTTTCTAATTATTACATACATTCAGGGTTTATGGGTGGGGAAGGGAAAAATTCAAACCCAAAATCTCGTAATGTAAGTGTGAGGAAAAGACTTGAAAGAGCATTAATCTTATGAGATTTATGTTTACCCTTGCAACAACAGGCTAAAATCAACATTTAATCGATATTCCTCAAACTTTAAATTTAGGTTCATACATAGTGTTTTATTAGCATTCATTTTTGTGGGTCTAAAACTGAAAAATTAAGTAATGTCACATTAATTTCGATACTTCAAAAAAAAATTAAATTAAAGCTTCGGCCGAGACATATTATAAGTCTTAGCCTTGACTTATTGACTTGGTCAAGAAAACACTTTCAATAAATCTATGCCTAAGCCAAGATCTATTTCTAGGCCGAACCTTATTTATAAGTTTGTGCTTTGGCCGAGACATATTATTAAATTTTGACTAACCCTAAAATGTTAGATGTTCAAATTGCTCATTACTTTTGTTATTTTATAATTATAATAATATTATTTTTGTTGAATTTTTTTTAAACTATTAGAGCATCTCTGATACAAATATGTATTTTTGAATTTCTAATTAATGACACATCTACATATATTTTGAATATGGATCCATATTCAATATATATATTGATGTGTCACTAGTTAGAAACCCAGAAAGATATATTTGCATTGGAGATGCTTTTATTGGTGAGAAAAAGTTAGAAATCTTAATCAGTATTTTTAGGAGACTTTCTAATTCTAAAAACTTAACTTCATATTTTCTAAATTTTTTTGCCACATCACCTCTATATTAAAGTTAGATAATTGCATTGGAGAATGTTTTTCTAACTTTTTATCTCTCTATCCTATATGACACTCAATTTTCTCTAAATACATATTTGCTCTTTATCAATTCTTCTATTCCAAGTAGTAATATCTATTTTCTATATATATACAATTTTTCTATTGTCAGTTCGAACTGATATAAGATATATCAGTTCTTTGCATGTAAGCCATTAGATTTAATGCTTTGACTTGACTGCATATATTTATCAAAATATCTTTTAAATCTAATGATCCATTCTTATATCAGTTCAAACTGACAATAGAAAGATCATATAAGTATTCCTAATTATCTAAAGTCCAAAGTCCCAACTCCCAACCCATCCAATTAGCTGGTAACATATAAACGATGTTCAAACTTAATCACTAGCTGCAGTATCCCCACTTACGTTTGGATTCGGGAACAGTATTCTCTTTTGTCCTTTTTTCTTAACTTTACACTAGATATTGCCACATAAGTATAAATAAAAATACGGAGTCTAAATTTATTGGTTTCTTTCTTTCTAGTAAAAGTGGCTGTTTCTTTTACATTTGGATTGAAAAAACACAGAAGAAGGAAAAACAAAGGGAAGGAAATGATCCTAACTCTTGGATTCTACATTAATATATAACAAATAATTGTTAAAAGTCAAAATGTCAAACTTAAACTAACCATTAATTTTTAATAGCTTGACAGCTTGAGCAGCACTCTGCCCAAGCAAGAGGCACCCAGTAGACTTTTATCAAGCAGTGGATGATATTCTATATATTATGGTGATTATGTAGTCAGTATGATCATGATCAATAACCAGTTCTCTCTCTCTCAAATTCAAAAAACATGGCGGAAGTGAAGCTGCATGGTCACTGGACTAGTCCTTTTAGTTACAGGGTGATATGGGCTTTGAAATTGAAGGGCATACCATATGAATATATTGAAGAAGATCTATCCAATAAGAGCCCTTTGCTTTTGCACTATAACCCAGTCCACAAGAAAATCCCAGTTCTTGTTCATGGCGGAAAACCAATATGTGAGTCCATGATTATTCTCGAATATCTTGAAGAGACATGGCCACAAAATTCATTGCTGCCAACTGATCCTTTTCAAAGAGCTGTGGCTCGCTTTTGGATCAAATTTGCTGAAGAAAAGGTATGTACAATATGCCTGTAATTAATTTTCTACTTAGATACAATGGGTAGTGACTTAGTATTAACGTTATCACGTTAAAAATATAAAAATTACTATAAAATAAAAGTTAACAATTTATTTATTGTCCTATTTCAATAAATACAATGATTAAGTTTTCAATAAAAAAAATATTTTTATGTTTTTAACAGATTAACACTGCTCGTATAATTTGAGACCAATTGGATCTATATAATTATAAGTTTATAACATCATATCATAGAAGACATTAATGAATATTTTTCTGATTTTAACAGCTAGCTATCATGGATCACTGTACATAATTATTAAATTATAATTGAAGTGATCATATATATACACACGAATTTTTTGTCTTATAGCGTACTCCAAATAAAAGCAATTTGCTTATTCATTTTTCCTTCAGTGGACTACTAAATATCAGATCAGTTTACCAAAACACCAAAAAAAAAATTGTATATATAATTGTTAGTGTGATGATTTGATTATTGTGTTTTAAATAATTGCAGGGTCCAACAGTGTGGATGATGTTTCGTAGTAGTGGTGAAGAACATGAGAAATTCAAGAAGGAGAGCTTAGAAATGCTGAAAACCATAGAAGAAATGGCGCTAGGAGATGATAAGAAATTTTTTGGGGGAGATGAGATAAGCCTAGTAGACATAGCCTTTGGAGCTCACGCTCATTGGCTGGGTGTCATTGAAGAAGTCGCTGGTGTGAAGCTACTTGAAGCTCACAAGTTCCCTCGCTTTCATGCCTGGATCCAAAACTTCAAGCAAGTGCCTGTTATCAATGAAAACCTTCCTGATCGTGATCAGATGGTCCTCACTTTTAAGCGTATTAGGGAAAGCTTGCTTGCATCTCCGTAGTTCTTGCAAGAATCTTGAGGGTCCAATTTTAAAAAACTATTAACTATATTTCTATATATTTTATACGTACTGTTGGATATGTCTTGGCTATACCCTTGGCTCTCTTGACTTTTATTAATGTAAGTGTGGTTGGTGAGAAAGTTTGAATAGGTCTCTATGTATGTCCAAACCATTTATATGGTGCTATATATGGTATGATTCTCTTGTGTTATTAGTTATCTTTATCGTATACCATGATTTGAGTATGTTGAATATATGCACCGGCACCGAAGTATTCATTCATGGTAATTGGTTAACTAATATTGTCCACTAGTATTTATATTAGTTCATTAATCTGCTAGCTAGTAATCTTCCACTTACAAAATATCATATAAATACTACAAGAATATGACAATAGTCAATTGTCTCGTGGTTAATTGTAGTCTCAAAATGAAGCTCCGTCATTAAAATTCAAACTCGGGCATTGTATATAATGTCTCACCTTTATCCATAAAACCCCAAGATGTGGAGAGATCATTCCCTTATAGTGACAATAGATACATGATAGTATCCATTTTTACATTTGGTGTAGCCCTCATTTCCTATTGCTTTCACTTGTTTCTCGGACATTATTGTTTTTATTGTGATTTGTGATATTTGTGTAGGTAATCATCCCTAAATAAGGTGTTTGCTTAATTGAAGAGATTTGGAGGCTTAAAGGGCTGAAATTGTAAAGGCTCATGCAGAACACCCAACTTTGAAGGGTCATATCTCCTTCCTCAGATCGAACCATGTTAAGATTCACACATATTCGGAAAGCCCCATATATCTAGTTTCCAGCGGTATTTACGGATTACGATTCCGAACTCTTTGGAGAAAGTTATGCATGTTTTAGTCATCGGTGCACGTTTCGTTGAAGTATATCGTGGATCGTACCATGAAAATCATCAGAGATGTGACACAGTTCCTTCCGTCGAAGCGTACCACGAACTGTAACGTGAAATTGTTTCTCGGGTCAACATTTCAACCATTTTCCGAGGGACAGTCTTGTCTTTTCATCCCAAATTCATGCCCTAATCTTTCCACTCTATAAATACCTCATTTTGGTCTGAAACACATGCCTCACACCCTACACAAACCTCTTCTGCCTTCTTCATCTTCTTCCCTCAAATAAGAGAGAAGCTTCAAGCTCCTATGAAGGTTTTTCCTCCATGGGAGCTCACCATACATCACCACCACCACCTTCTACACTTCTTCCACCCATTTTAGAGTAGATTACAAGAAGAAAGGAGTAGCCAAGCAACAACAAAAGAAATGAAGAGGCTTTGGAGGAGATTTCTTCAAGGGTTTTCTGTACAACTTATCTCTTCTTGTATTTCTTGTTTTCTTTGATATGTATTCCCCATTTTGGAATATTTGTAAGCCCACATTTGTGCTATTTATGTATGGTTGTTCTTAAATTCATTTGGGTCGTGTTCTATTCTTTGTTATATCTATGGTTTTAATCTCTTATTATAACATGCATGCGTATGAAGGTTAGAAATTGACGTGTATTCATGAATAAGATTAGGAATAGAATAACTTAATTTAGGAATAGTGTAATGTAACATCCCATGATTGTTTGTATGTTGATAGATGATCCCAAATGCCATGTTTAGAATGATTTGAATGTTTAAAAGTTAGGGTTGTGCATTGGCCATAATCTTGATTAATTAGCTCCACGGAATGAGAAAAGTTTGGTTGATGCATTGACATGTTAGATTAAGCTTTGGTTCTATATTCTTGTACTCAATGGATCTTTGGTTTAAGACACAATTGCTCATCCCATGGCTTTGGTTGAGTGATAAATTGATTTTGGTAATTTATTTAATCAAGATAATGAACTCTTTACTTAAATTGAATGTACTTAATGTTTAACAATTCACTTGATGTACATAGTTGTTTGGTGAACTTATTTCCCCTTTAATCCATCCATCTTAGAGAGATTAGAGTGACAAGGAGAGAACTTTCTCTTTTATAAGAGAGTTGAGCATTCAAGAAGATTAGAGATTCGCCGTGATTGTCTAATGGTAAAGACATCCGATTGACAACCTAGAAAACCTAACTTTCGAATCCAGTAGCAGATGAGTTCTTCTTTCTATTACGTTTTTTTATTTCTTTTCTTTGTATTTCATGTCTCTTCTTTAATATGTACTTTCATTCATTAGGGATTTGATGTAAACCTAACCTTGTTGCATCTTTTATTGAATATGTTTGTTGATAATTGAGTGGTTATTTAAGTTCTCAAAACTTTTGAGTGATTAGCCACCACTTGAATGAACTTTGGTTGTGTGTTATGGACCGAGAGGCGACTCACACAACGTGTTCGATTAAATGTCCATTGCATGTATAGTCGCTAAATATGTCTCATTGTTCTTAATGAACTCGTGTGTAATTTCGGGTAGCCATCGAGAGATAGGTCTATTGATGCATATGTGTATAGCCTCTGTTGCTCAAGAGAGAATATTGACGAGGATTAAGTGAGCACGACTTTCATCATTGATAAGCATGTTTATATGAATTTGTGTGATTGTTATAGTGGAGTCATCTATTTAGTGTAATCATATATCATGTATCTCTCCAATCTATCTTTGTAAATACTATCGTATATAATTCATATTTTTATATCAATATTTACTTATAATACACACAACACACACCCTAATTAGTTTTCCTATTCAATTAAACTAGGAATAGTTGACGGATTACACCTCCTCATAGGAACGAACTTTAGTTATCATTGTACTACACTCACCGGCCTCGTACGATTGTGAGTAGCCATCTTGGTGTGGTCATACCTCCAGATTATGAGAATAGATATCCGAGACCTATAGTAGTGTTTGATCTTAGTAGATCCAAGCAGACCTTTGGCCATTGACCTGTTTGATGTCGGATTTCAAATTTTTTTAAAAAGAAATACTACAATAGAGGGAGTCTCTCATAAGTGATTCTTTATTTTAATTTTTGTAAGGACCATCATGAAATCATATCGATTTGAAAGAGTTTTGATCTAAATTTTTTTTTGTGGATGATAAAGTTCACTAAAATCTATCTATGAATAAAATTTGAAAATTTTTCAAGTACTAGAACTATTTATCCCGATTTTTTTAAATATGAAGGCATTAAAAAATAGATGAAATATATAAAAATTCAAGAAAAATAGTTTTATTACTTGAAAAATTATCAAATTTTATTCATATGTAGATTTCGATAAGCTTATCATCCATAAAAAAATTCAGATTAAAATTCATTCAAATCAATAAGATTTCATGTTTGTCCTTTTCGAAATTAAAATAATGGATCACTTATAAAACAATCACTCTACTACAATAATATCATAGGAAAGAATATAATTATTGAATTATGTTAATATATTTTTGAAATGATACAAAATGGGGCAGACAAGTACGAGTAATCGTAAATACAAGAATATTATATATATATGATGATGGCATTGTAGCAATTTCACTGAAATATGAAATTTGTTTTGTCCAATACTCATGGATCCTCCCATGGTTTTAAATTTTAATACAATCAATCAGAATATTGTAACATGTCGGCATCATGCATGACGCACATTACCAATAAGAGGACCCATTCAATGATCTCACACTCTCTCAGCCACTAGAATTCTATCCGCTGCTCAAAATATCCAAAGGATTTCGGTCAAATCCATATATACCTATTTTTTATTGTACTAAAATTAGTTGTCAAAAGATGGAGTCCCAATTTACGTATAACCAATCAAATTGAGACATGTGTCTATATTTATAGAAAAAGTTAAAAAAATAATTAAATGTAAATACATATTCCAATTTGGTTGGTTAGACACAAATTGAGACATCAATTTTGGATAGCTAATTTGAGTTCTTTTTTGTTTCCTCTTTATCATATAACCAAATTCATAATTCTATAATGTTATGAAACTAGACTTTTAATTTAGGATTATATATGAGGTTCATGTAGTGGTAAACCTTTCACACCTACACCACGAGGTCGTGGGTTCAAGTCCTCCTCCTCGTAACAAAAAACCACAAATTGATGTAATATTTCAAAAAAAAAAATTAGGAAAAAAAAATCCATAATGTGAGTTAATTTAACAGTTATGAAGTATTCTGATAATTTTTTTTAATTAAATTGCTTTATTAATAGAAATCTGAAGATCACTTCCCCAGCATGCAGTAACCTCCAATTACCAGTATAAATTATAAATGAGATTGTTTCCTGCGGTTATCATACATACTATCATCATATAATATATCAAGCTAATAGCTAGCAGCAATCATGAGTGAAGAAGTGAAGCTTCATGGGACATGGCCAAGTGTATTTAGTTACAGAGTGATATGGGCTCTGAAGCTAAAAGGTATTGGTTATGATTTTGTAGAAGAAGATCTCTCCGACAAAAGTGCTCTGCTTTTACACTACAATCCAATCCACACAAAAATCCCTGTGCTGGTCCATGCCGGAAAACCAATCTGTGAATCCATGATTATCATTGAATACATTGAAGAGATGTGGCCACACACTCCTAATTTGCTCCCAACTGATCCTTATGATCGATCCATCTCTCGTTTCTGGGTTAAATTTGCAGAAGACAAGGTGCACTTAATTTACGGCTTCACTATATAAATCTTTTCTTTTTGAAAAAAAAGATTGTATTTAATTTGAATAAAGAATCAAATGTGCCCAACTCTTTGTTTATAATTATTGTGGCAGGGTCTAGCTGTGTGGAGAATGTTCCGTACTACAGGTAAAGAATTAGAGATGGCGATTACGGAGAGCTTGGAAATGCTACATATTGTTGAAGAACACGGCCTGGGAGAAAAGAAATATTTCAATGGAGAGAAGATTGGCATGGTGGACATCGCATTTGGTTCCATTCTTTACTGGTTAGGAGTTAATGAGGGTGTACTTGGGGTGAGATTATTTGAATCCCACAAATTCCCTCGTTTGCATAAATGGTTTCAATTTTTCCTGGAAGAGCCTTTGATTAAAGAAAACCTTCCCGATCGCGATAAGATGATTGTCTTCTTCAAGCGCCGCCATGAAACTTTGCAGGCCTCCGCCTGAAACAGTATCTGAAAAACTTTGTTTGGAGTGTCCTCATTTTCTGCTAGAGAGTTAGGAATTCAGGATTAACGATTCGTGTCTAAAGATCGAACAACGTTTTATCGTTATTTCTTCTTCCTTTCTTTAGTCTAGATATTTTTTGTTTATTTTCTTAGTAGTTTTGTCTAAGTTAATTTTCTTGTTAGTTAGGACTGTCTTGAAATCATGAACATTATTTCGATTCCATAGACAAAGTTTTAATAAAGTATCATTTTTCTTAATTGATGATGTTAATTTCTCCAGAAGAATTGTTTTTCTATTATCTTGTTTCTTCGACCGATCTCCTTAGAAGCAGTATTTTAGAATATAGTTCGAATATCTTACAAACATATTCATACATGCAACGATTAATTGAATTACGGTCTAGTTAAGGGAAATTGATTCATGAATTACGTAGAATAAATATAATGTTTTAGAATTTATGTAATATTCATATTGTTTTTGTTCTTAATGAGTTCCTATTATTAAATCTAGTAAATACCAATGCTAGGCTATAAATTGGAATACGGTATTTATGCAAATATCATACATCTTACATACTGTTAACCACCAAAAACGGTCGAGAAATCGAAGAAGCATTTTTTCCGGTGTACCGTGGTAGAATTAAAACTGATCACGGAAATTTCCGCTCCATCAAGAATCGCTCTGATCCTAATACAATCAGGACTAGCGCAAACCCACCATTTTCCTCCAATATTGGTCCCCAGTTAGTACCAAGATCTCGGTACAACTGGGGTCGGTCACTGCGCTATAATGGCCAGGCCTCTCCGATCATGTCCCTCGAAGCGGTCCATCTAGGCATATGAGGATCACTAGGAAGGAAGAACTGCCTAAGGATCCGGAACTATTCCAAGGGAACCAAGACGCCATAAACATTGAAGAACATTCTAGAATCACCACCAAGATCATCGGAGGACTAGTCAAGGGCTAATGCAAGCCCAATGAGGTGAACCAGCTCGACCAAAGAAGAAACCCTAGCGAAAGGCAGTTGGTGGTTGGGCATTAAATTCACACATTTATCAAAGGAAAGGAAGGGCAAGGATCGACGGTCCTGATCGCACTCTATCACCCAGCACCGACGGTCTGATGGCGGACCATCTCAGCCATACCCGATGTCAACTCTTGCCATCACCAAAGACAAACCTAAGTTCCAGTAGGCAGAATGGATGTAAAAAGCTCATAGGCAGAGAATGGAAATGGTGGGAGAATACGCTTGACAGATGCAGCATGACAGATGCTGGCACTATTCCCCAGCGCACTGCATTTGTGAAAGCGACATCTCTAGCCAGCTCAAGCACCTCTGGCCAGTCAGAATCGGGGAAAATGCTACATAATCACATATGAAGCACCTACATGGACACTAGAGCATATTTGAAACCATCCTGACCCTCCGGGGCATGTGCCGCGACTGTGCCCGATATAAAGGAGCAGTGGAGATCCCCTAAAGGCTAAGACGTCTAAAAGAGGAGTTGCCGACCTACCCACTTGACCCCCTAGTCAGGACTAGGGCATAACTGGAGCAGTCACAGCCCTCCGGGGCATGTGCCACTGTGGGCCTGGTGAAAAAGAATGGTGATGATCGTGCTAAAGTCTCCCACATAAGAGGATCCTTCTCACCTACCGCATCTAAGGCACCATATAAATACCCCAACTCAAGGAGAGTTGAGGGAGAGCATTTTTCTTTGAGAGTGAAGAAGAGTATAGTCCTACTATAAAATGACTTGTCTCGAGTGAGAAACCCTTAGTACGTAATTTTCTGCTATAGAACGACTGGTTTCATTAGTCGAAACCTCTACTGTATCGAGAAAAAGAGAGAGAGAGAGAGACAGAGAGAGAGAGAGAAACCCCTTTTGGGAGAAGTGTAATCAATTGAAATTGATGAATGAGAATCATGTAGGGAAAAAAAAGGGTTTTGATAAAATTGCAGCGGATAAGGTTTCAAAAATTTTCCTTTAGAAAACATATTTTTGGAAAATTTTTGAAACCGGATTTGTATATACACTTATATAAAAAAAAAACTTGAAGATTACTCGATTGTTCTTTTAAAGCTTTGATTCCAATTTTACCACCAAGCCTTCCGAGCTATGACCCGCGATCTGATAACTTGTGTGTGGGCACATCACGGATGCATACATGACTAGATAGAGGTTACAGAAATCAAGAGGACAACCTTTTTCCTTCTCCTTTTTGTGTTCGACAGGCTCTTGCAAGAAGAACAAAAGAAACTTTTTTTTTTCTTTTTGCTTTGGCTGCACCCCTCTCTCTCTGTATTTGGGTTTTTGGTTGCTTTTGTTTCCTGATAAGTGTATATTATATACCAGGATCCTAGGGTTCAGTTGTCCAAGTCAAAATAGGATTCTAAATCCTATTTTAATTCGGCCACCACTAGGACTTCAACCAGTGACCTCTAGGATTTAAAATAATCTTTATTATTTTTAATCTTTTTGTATTAGTCATGGTTTGAACCTATAATCTCCTATTAATAATTAAATAATTAATAATTCTTAATTATTAATATATACTAATCAAATAATCATATTATTTAATTAGTTTCCTGAATTTATTCATGTCACTTTCGTAACGTAATTAATTGGACTATCCAATTAATTAACCGTGACCCTTGTTACCAATAACCGTAAAGGGCTAGCAAGGTGACCTAATGGACCCACAGTTTTGAGCTCCAATAATACTTAGAATTATTAATTAAACTTTTCAATTAATATTCCATGATTATTAACCTAGGAGTTACTCCACTAAAAACCCGATGCTGTATTCTCGAAACTGCAGATATATTACACAGACTGAAATCTCAGTGTCCATCGATGTAACTATTACATATGGTATGATCTTCCACGAGTAGTTCATAATTAGAGTCAGGTCATAAAGTCTATTATACCTCTCTAATTATATATTTTCCTTTAAGTACCATTGATTCTCTAATGAACAATTATATCATGTTTTCCATTACGGAAGAAGGAGAGCGCTCTTAATTGTTTAAGCCATGAATCAACCCTTAAGGAAACTACTCCTCTACTTCTCGCAAGAAGGACTGGATTCCTCTATTGTGTACAAACCTTCCCAGCCACAAGTTAAATCGTGACTCCAAGATATAGAGTTATTGATCGGAATGTTAATCGGATCTCACCCATGGTATGTCAAAAGCCACGATCCAACCCGAAGGAGTCAGTGAGACATTCAAGATTAAGATCACCCATATACAACCATCATTTGTTGATAGATAAGAATCTCTTCATTTAACGGATCTTGGTGATATATTCATATAGATCGTGGCCCTGTCCTATATGATTTCATCATATAAGGTGCCTCTATTCCCATATCACTACATGAGTAGTCTAGGATAATACCACTAAACATTACGGAATGAACTGCAGCAGTAGATTAACCACAAACAAAGTACTCAGCTTTATTTGCTCTCTACAGATTCTTTAGATTGCACGTCTCAAACTGAATCCTTCTGTATATGACACTCATATACTCAGTTTGATATTACATTCAGCAATCTTGGATGTTTTGCACATATGATACAAGCGTACATATGTTAATAAATCAATATTTATAGAATGAAAAACCAACTTCTTTTATTCATGTTTTTTTTAACATTTACATATTGCAAGCTTTAGAGCATAATCACCAACAAATCATAACTAGCTCTTCTTTGTTTAAATATATGATCGATCCTTGACCATCATCAAATTGTCAACCTGATATGCTACATACATCTTTCTCTAGTGTCGTGACCGGATCTGTCACGATTGGTTCCAGTACACCTGGGAACTAGTCCTGGTTTATACCTGGCACCGCCCAGTCCCCTATAGCCAGGCAACCTCGCTATAGACATCTAAGCCCGGTTGTACCGTGTCTCCGATCGCGACCCGTCTCGCCAATCCATACCTGGGTCCTTTCAATCTTGGAGTACAGCCCATACGGTCTAAGTTTTGGAGATCAAATTCTTCCTAAAGTTCGGTACGTGCCTCACATTGTCGAGTTTCCAAACTGACCCATTCAGTTGAATCTTCACATCTCTCTTCCCTGTAAATCGGTAATGTCGCATGCTTGATCGTCACCAAGATACACCTTAGCTAAATTTCTAGAGACGTAATTCTCAAACAAATCCACATGTGAGATGGCATGGAATGATCCCCCCTGAGTCTTACACCTAAGGTTCTGTCTTGATTTCCAACGAGCAGAAGAGACAATCGTCTGACTCCTCTGAAATACAGTTTGTACTGCTTTTGTCATCGTTCTTCTTGCTGGACCTACTCTCAATCGAGTAGTGATCCATCTTGCCAAAATTCCAGTATTCGATGTCTTTCTTGCTTCGTTGTTGATTACCTAAATTATTGCCATAATGACCCCTAGACTTGGATTTACCCTTTGAATTTGATCTACCCCGTTGATACCTATTCCGATTTTTGCCCTTGCTTTCTCTACCTTTCATATTTAGCGCTGAAAAAGATGCCCCTGATCTTGTGTTCACGTATTCTGATTTCTTTGGTCGGTCATGATCATGTTTACAACCTACTGGAAGTTTATCTTTTCTTTTTCAAAAGAATTGGCGATCGATTGACACATCGTCACCCAACACTATGGCATCTGGGTAAGTAGTATGCTGCCTAAGAACTCCTCATCAAACACCATTGACATGGAGCTTAACCCATCTTTAGCTTTGTTGAACTAGTTGATATTATACATTTCTATACTTTGTGTAGCCCTCATTTCCAATTGTTTTCACTCCTTTCTGCGGCATTATTATTATTTAATATGTTTTATGAGCTTTGTGTATATAATAAACCATAAATAAGGTGTTCGAGCTTAATTGAAGATATTTGAAGGTTAATGAGGCTGAAATTGTAAAACCTCATACATAACACCTAAATTTTGAGGGCTATATCTCCTACCTCAGATAGAACCACGTTGAGATCTAGATATATTCGAAAAGCCCCGGATGTCTAGTTTCTAGAAAATTTAACGGATTGCGATTCTGGGTTTTCTAGAGGAAGTTATACTCGTTTCCGTAATTACGGCGCGCTGTCGTCGAACTGAACCACACCCAAACCGCGAAAAGCTCTAGAAAGTTGATTTTTAGCCAAATTTGAGGGGCAATCTTGTCATTTCACATCTCATTTCGTGCCCTAGCTTTTTCACTCTATAAATACCCCCATTTTGGTCTGAGAGCAAACCTCTGCACATACCACACAACACCCTTCTTCATCTTCTTCCTCATCCATCTTCTTCACCGAATAAGAGAAGCTTGAAAGCTCCTATAGAGGAAAAACCTTCATGGGAGCTCACCATACATCACCACCACCACCTTTTACACTTTCTCCACCCATCTTATAGTAGATTGCAAGGAGAAAAGATGGCTATAAGGACCAATTTCGAGCCAAGCAACAAAAGGAAATGGAGAGGCATTAGAGGAGATTTCGTCAAGGGTTTCTCTACAACTTATCTCTTATTATATTTCTTGTTTTCGTTGATGTTTAATCTCCATTTGAGAATATTTGTAGACCTACACTTGTGCTATATATTATGATTGTTCTTAAATTCATTTGGGTTTTGTTCTATTCGTGGTTATATCCATGATTTACTCTCTTATTGTGACATGCATGTGTATGGAGATTAGAAATTATTGTGTATTCATGAATGAGATTAGGAGTAGAGTAACTTAATTTAAGGGCAGTGTAATTTAATATCCCATGATTGTTTGTATATTGGTGGATGATCCAAAATGCCATGTTTATAATGATTTGTGTGTTAGAGAATTATCTCGAAAGAATGTGTAAAGTTTGGTTGATGCGTTTACATGCTAGATTAGGCTTTGGTTCCATATTTTTGTGCTTAACGGGTATTTGTTTTAAGACACAATTGCTCGTCCCATGACTTGAGTTGGGTGATGAATTGGTGAATTCTTTGATCAAGAGAATGGACCCCTAACTTGAATGGAATGTTCTTAATATTTAACAATCAACTTGAAGTACATAGTTGTTTGGTGAACTTATTTCCCTTTTTAGCCATCCATCTTAAGGAGATTAGAGAGATAATGTGAGTGCTTTCTTTTCAATGAGAGAGTTAAGCATTTAAGAAGATCGGAGACCCGTTGTAATCGTCTAGCGGTCAAAGCATCCGATTGACACACGCGAAAACCCGGCGTTCGAATCCAGGTAGCGGATGGGTTCTCCTTTCTATCTCTTTTGTATTTCTTTCTTTGTATTTCTAGTCTCTTCTTCGATGTGTACTTTCATTCATTAGGGATTTGATGTAAACCTAGCATTATTACCTCTTTTGTTGAATATGTATGTTGATGATTGAGTGGTTATTTAAGTTGTTAATGCTTTTGAGTGATTAGCCACAGCTTGGATGAGCTTTGGTTATGTGTGATGAACCAGAGGAGAAACACACAATGTGTACTACATGTAGAAGTAAGGTAGAGATACACGAGGCTTTGCATGTATAGTCGCTAAATGTGTCTCATTGTTTTTAATGAACTAGTGTGTAATTTCGAATAGCCATCGAGAGATAGGTCTATTGGTGGTATATGATATATCCTTTGTTGCTTGAGAAAGAATATTAACGAGAATTAAGAGAGCACGACTTTCATCATTGATAGGTATGTTTGTATGAAATTATGTGATTGTTATGGTGGAATTATTTTCTTAGTGTAACCATGAATCTTGCATCTCTCAAATCCATTTTATCTTCGTAAATACTATTGTTTATAATTTATGATTTCATAGCAATAATTTACGTTTAATGCACACACAACACAACTTAATAAGTTTTCCAATTCAATTAAACTAGGAATAGTTGACGAATTGCACCTTTTTGTGGGAACGACCTTTATTTATTATTGTACTACACTAACCGGCCTCGTACGATTGCGAGTAGCCATTTTGGTGTGGTCACTGGTTCAAGATATATATCCTCGAAACTCTGATTTTCTGACATCCTCAAATTTACCACCTTTTTGATTAGATATACCTTCCTAGCTTCAAAAGGCTGCTCGTGTAGGTTCGATAAGGTCTTCATAATATCTTATGATGTCACCTGATCTTTGACGTTGAAGGCAACCAATTTCGTCAAACTAAGATGAATCGCTCCCAGTGCTCTGCGGTTTAAGAGTAACCACTCCTCATCGGTCATGCCCTTAGGCATCCGCTTGACCATCCAATCTGCGTTGGATTCACTCTTCAGCTTCTCTACCATAAGTCAATGCAGGTTCTTCTAGTACAAATAATCCTGCATCTGTATCCTCCAGAAACTGAAATTCGTACCATCGAATTTCTCAATCCTATAAGAATCTTTTTCTGATTTCATCTTCACTCGATGAGAAAAAAAATTTATTGCCTCAAGAAACCTTAGATTTGCCTAACACCTTGATCCTCATGACCTAGGCTTTGATACCAGTTGTTGTAGAAAATCCGTAATCCACAATCACACAAATCACAATCACATATGCAGATAATATGAAATCAATTAGAAAAGAAGAAGACACAAAATATTTTACTTGATTAAACAATTTTCCCACGTCCACGGAGCACACCTGCACTCAATCTACTATCAGAGTTGATTACAATCTCTCTGTTCTCTCTCTTTCATTCTCTCTATAAGTTGCATTCAACATCACTTGCTATTTTCTACACATCCATAAGGATAGAGAAATAATAGTATTTGTATGGAAGCACTAGGGTAAGCCAAAAGCCAAAATGAGTCCTTTTCTTCCTGCATAAGATTTCCTGTTTTGCACAATTTTCATCATCACCGCTGTTTGGGCCGCAGTATTCATTCCACGTCCAAACCGTAATCTTCATCTCTGACCACTGAGAAAACCGCAGTGTGTGTATGAGCTGCGCTCATGCCATGATAAGCATCTAGAATCCATCGAGGTATGTACCGTGGTTTGTGTATCGCGTTTCAATAGTGGTAACACATTTGGAATTGACAACGGTATGCATCGCAGTTGGTGCCCTGCGGTTTATGCCGCGGTATCTTGCATACTTCACTTCTTTGGTTGATTTCAGGCTTCACATATTTCAACAATTATGGTTTTAAAGTGGAGAAGGGAGGCTTGAGCCTCCTTGTTTGTGACCTCCCCTATTCTGTACGTGGTGGCCAAAAAAATATTTATTTATTAACCGCATAGGATGTCTTCTATGGTTTCTCATTTTGCTGCAGTATGCATCCCGCGTCCGAACCGTAGCCTTTCTTTGTTTTTCACCACTCAGAAAACCGCAGTGTGTGTGTGCCGTGCTCACGCCTCAGTAAAACCTCTGGAATCCATCATGGTATGTACCACGCTTCAACAACGGTAACACCTCTGGAATTGACCGCGGTCTGCACCACGGTTGGTGCCCTACGGTATCCTGCAGACTTCACTTCTTCGGTTGATTTAGGCTTCACATATTTCAACAATTATGGCTTTAAAGTGAAGAGGGGAGGCTCGAGCCTCCTTGTTTGTGACCTCCCCGGTTCCTTACGTGGTGGCCAAAAAATTATTTATTTATTAACCACAAAGGATGTCTTCCATGGTTTCCCATTTTCTCATGGAGAGCCTCCGCCTTCTGACTCATCACCGCCGAGGAGTCTCGCTAGCTACCTCACTCTCCTCTTCTATGTTCTATTTTTTAATAAAATTTAACTTGAATGGTGATGGGGTTTTTAATGAGTCGGGTATGGATTGCTATGGTAGTTTCGGTTGATTGGTTTGCGTGTTGGTGACAACTAGAAATCAAAGCAAGAAGATGAAACTTAAAACGATTAGTCAAATCTCTATCTGTAAGTCAATATCCAAGGTAAAAGGTAAAGAGTGAAGTCGTGAAGAGAATACAGACGTCGGAGAAGATTCCAAGATAATTGTCCCAAGTGTGGTTTAGAGAAAAACAATAGCTTCAATATGCCCATACAACTCACCATATACAATTACACATTATGATTACAAAAAATATGGCTTAGGATTAAAATATGTTATAATTACTTTTAAAACAATTCACCATACACATCGCAACTCTTTGTGAACCATTCTTTGCTTTGTGTAAAAGAAAAACATGCCTTTCTTCCTGTAGCTTCAAAAGCTATCCTTTCTCTCTCTAAATTTCACATACAATAGGAGTTATATTATTATTATTATTATACAACTTTCATGTGCCATGCAAATACATATATATATATATATAGTTTTCTTCTTCTTCTCAAAGAAAACAAAACAATCGTATTCATCTCCCAACAAGTCTCTCATAATTCTCATGTCTTTACCTCCTGTTGTGGTCAGAACAACTTTCCATTTCTTCCGGTGCCAATACTGCCAAACAACCGTAAGGTTCATGACCTCCACCAACCCACATCATGACCTCTTTTTCTGTCCACACTGCTCCACACAACTCTGCTTTCACGAGCTTGACACGATATCCAGGCCTCGCCTCATAGCCGACCTCACCGCCTTCCAACCCTCTCCATCTACTCGTCTCCTAGACTCCTTGGCAACCACTCTCCACCCGAGACCAACTACTCGGACTCGGTGGGATATGGAAATTGAAAACGATGGACACAACACCCATTCCTGGATCACCCTTCAATTTCTTGATCCTGCACGGCCACCGCCACCTCCTCACCCAACTAGACCTATCCTCAATATCCCCGACGACCTGGACAGGCCAGGTCCCCCGCCTGTGCCTCTTTCGGTGATGGAAGCGTTGCCCACGGTGAAAATCTTGGAAGCCCGTTTGCACTGCCCGGTTTGCAAGGAAGAGTTGGAGGTTGGGGGAGAGGTTAGAGAGCTGCCTTGCAAGCATTTGTATCATTCGGACTGCATATTTCCTTGGTTAAGCATCCACAACACCTGTCCCGTTTGTCGTTTTGAGTTGGAAGACAATTCAGAAAATAACCATGAAACCCTATTTAGTGAAAATGGGAATTATAATGCAGAAAATATTTACAGTTTCGAAGAAGAGCTTGCCAATAACATAGAACGATTGTGGAGTCTGTTGATGTCTTTAAGACCAATCCGTTGGTTATCAGGATGGGCACAACGATACCTTGATTTCATACAAGGAAGAATTGGAAGAGGTCAGAATTATTCTCTTATATTCTCTCATATTTTCATTTTCAAATTAAGTAGAATTTGATTTAACGAAGATGATCATATGATATTGTACGTAGGTTGTTTTAATTAGCAGCTTCTAGCTCCTGGTGGCACTCTTGGCTGCTTCTGTACATCTGAAAGCTCAATCCATCATACATGGTACGTGCATGAATCATATTTATTTCATCTAGTTGATACTTGATACATAATTAATACGTACAACTTGTTTAAATCATTGAATAATTTGAATTTGAGAATTTGTCAAAAATAACAAATTAAGTTAATCTTATATGTGTTACATGTGTATGTTAATTAATTTCAAACTATAGCTTGGACGACTACATAAAGATGGTCATGTCAGGTATGATATTAATAACATCATGATATATTCATAAATTGAATAAATATGACTGAGATCACCATTTGTCTTATTTAAGACTTTTTTACACTCTTTTTTTATTGATTAAAAATAATCTTATCATTGTTATTGACTTATTTAACGTTCATCATGTTGCAGTATCCCAACACACCCTTCTCATTAATTTAAGACAAAATTTGTGTATGTATTTTCCAGGTTTATCATTGAATATAATAGTATTTGTGCTCTTATGAACAAATTTAATAAGAATGAAACATCAGTTTTTTATTTACGAAATTCACATTAAATTTACTATAAGAGATTTCAATTCTTCAAAGTATCTCTAATAATTATACTAATAAAAAAAAATGAAATACAGATGCTATAATGCATATTGAAAAAAAGTAATACTCTCAGAACCATAAAGTTTTAACCATGTGATCTGAAAGATGACTTTTAAATAATTTTTAGGATATATAATTTTGGGAAAATTGTACAAATCTCCACTGAAGACCGTCATTTGAAATAACCTTGAAAATTGAAATGTGCAAATTACCTCTGTATGACTGTTTTGCACAAATGATCTCACAGAAGATAGTCAACCAAATATATTCATGGCCTGTTTGTTACATGGAATTGAACTGCATATATGGGCTGCACATTGCTAAATTAGTACTGCTCAATGTTTAGCAAAAAATATTAGAGTGACGCTCTTTGCACCCTTTTAAAATTGGATGTACACTCCAAATTAGTATGTTTTTAAAAAGATAGTTTCTCCTCATAATTTATAAAATCATCTATTTACACACTAATTTAATTTTTTTTATTAATGACAATTTTAATCTGAATTAAAATTACTAAACAAGACAACAAAATTCTAAAGACATTCTAAACTAATTAAATTATTAAAAAAAAAATTATCTCCTAAATCATTAGATTAAATATTACGTATTAAACACACTCTCTCTTAAATCTGTTATTACCATATTAAACACAATTTCCTCCTTATTCTCTCTCTATCTTTCAAAAAAAAATTATTATCTTCATACTTTCTCGATCAATCTCTGATTAATAGTTAAAGGAATTTTTTATTGTTGAAAATTTTGGTTTTTTACTAACAGTAATAAACATATATATATATATATAGAGAGAGAGAGAGAGAGAGAGAGAGAGAGAGAGAGAGAGAGAGAGAGAGAGAAATTTTCCAATGATGAATTTTTAAAATGCACACTTTAAATACCTTTGATGAAATTGCATATAATCGAATTTTTTTTATGAGATTTTTTGTATATATCTTAAGAAGATTAAAATACGCATTTGGTAAAAATTTGAATTTTTTTTGGATTTGAGAACTATTTTTTTGTATATTTCCCAATTTTTAAATGTTTTATCTTCAAAAAAAGTCAGAAAAAATTAGTTCTTTGATCCGAATTTTTTTTAATTTTTTTCCACAAATGTATTTCAATGATTTGTTTCAACTAGATTCGATTAAACTTAGAATTTCTATGACTAATGAAAAAATTAAAGTTCTCTAACCAATCATACACCTATAAAAGTAACAAAAAATATTTTCATATTTTGAATTTTTTTTTGAGAAACAGGTACTTATTTTTTGAGTTTTTTTAAAATATATTAATATATACAGTTGTTAAAAATCAAGCTTATTCGTAAGTTTTTTTTTTTAACTATTAGTTTTGCTTGAGAAAAAATGGAGATATAAAATTAGAGATATATATTGAATGAGAAGAGTTTAATATGGTAATTAAAAATTTAGGAGAGAGTGTTTAATATGTAATATTTAATCTAATGATTTAAGAGAGGTAATTTCTTTTTTAATAATTTAATTAAAAAAAAGATTACTCATCGAATGAACCCAAAAGCTACGATGATTCATCCTAACTTTTACTGAAATAAAATGGAGTGTTTTAGAAATTTATTTTTTAAAATGGAGTGTCTTTAGAATAGGAGTGACAAAAGATAAAAAAGATAATATTGAAACAAAAGGAAATGTCTTTAGAATTTTTTTTAAAAATTTAAATTTTGAGAATGAAGTATCTTTAGAAAAGAAGTGTAAACAAAAAAAATTTGATTGTAAAAAAATAAAACTCATTTTAAAATATCTAATAATACCCTTGAGTAAAATTATTAAGAGGACTAATTGTTTGTTAGTATACCCCATAAATAATTATTAATTAGTTTCCTATTTTAATCTTTTGTAATTTTGTTTTCCTATTAATTGTTTGATATTAACATATATCATAAAAACTCTTTCCATTTTAACTAGCCATAGATTCTCTTTTAAATATATTTTCAATATCTTTTAAGGAAATACAAATTAATTGCTAAGTATCGAAAATGAATCAAAATCATGAGACAAATTTGGTTGTGAAAAAAGTAAAATTTAAATTAATTTTTGTTATTTTTATTAGAAGAACAAAATCATTATGTATATAAGCAAACTTTTAAATTAACTATACTATCTATATTTTTTCTTTTCTTTTAAACACACTTTAGACTTTTTTTATTTATTTATCAATATTAGATGTTCTTTCTCGACGGCAAAAAAAAATAAAAATAGATGTTCTTCAACACCTATCTACTTCCACATCAATTGGGAAATGACACAAATCTTGTTCCTACAACCCTCTCAAACAGAAAGTGGTTCTCTAATAATAATAAAAATCTTAAAATGGATTTTTAATGAAAAATAAATAACGAAAAATTGAGTTTGCTTTTGAAAAAACCAAGAAGAGAAAAGAAGTAGGAAAGAGAAAGTAAGATAATTAAAGGTAACAACAAAATTTAAAATAATAATAGAGTTGATTAAATAACATAATAATAGTTATAAGTGGCTTATACTTACATAAATACAATGTAGTGTAATTAAAGAAAGGGTATTTTTGGTATTAAGTGGGGTTCATTTACAGATTAAATATTTTTTTAAATTTTTGATTGGCGTAATTACGAAAAGGATGTAGATACAGTTTTTAACGGGTACCATAATCACCACTCAAAATATTAACCGGACTAAGTAATTCGGTCCATAATATAATCCGGCTGTTGTAACACTATTTAGTCCAGCCCACTGGTACTGCCACAATCTGATCAAGGGCTTTTAATGAGATAAAATGTTACTTATATTTTAATGCAGTCCAAATATGCAGATTGGGCCCAACTGTCCTGATTTTTTTTAAAGTTGTCTCCTTTCTTATTTCAGTTTTATATTATACAGGGATATAATCATTTTTCCTTAGTTTTTCCTAGTAGACACTTTACCCCTCTAGTTTGAATAATAACCATTTTCCTCCTGTAGTTTCCTATATTCGTCATATTCCCCCTCCCCTTAGATTTTCTATTAAAACCTCATGTTGACCTTTAAACTAGAAGGGTGTTATGGTAAAACGTTAAATTACAAATTAATTTAACAAAATATTAAAATTAAAAAATTTAAAATTCTCACTATCTCTCTTTCACTATCTCTCTCCGATCTCTCCAACTTCTCTCTATCTTCTTCATTCTGTTACAGGCGAGAAGCGGTGATATCTTTCGTTGAGAGGAGATTGACTCTTTCCGTTTCCCGTTTCCCGTTTCCCGTTTCCGTTTCCGTTTCCGTTTCCGTTTCCTTTCTCTTCTTTTCCCGCTTCTCTCTCTGTTCTTTCTTTCTTGATTTGAGCCAACGTGGTTGGCAGCCGGCGAGTACTCAATCGTCGATCTCCTCTGCTGAAAAAAGACTGACGTCGGTAGTGGTCGTTATTATTGGGGGTGGTTGCCGGTGGTTGGATTTGGGGGTTAGGTTTCGGTGTTGGGTGGTGGAGGGTTTTGTTTCGGCGGTGGTGGTGGTTGGATTTGGGGGTTTGGGTTTCGGCCGATTGGGTTTCGATTTGGGGGTTAGGGTAATGGTTGATTTTGTTGGTCGGTGGTGATGATGTCTGGGTTTGGTTGTTGGATTTGGGGGTGTAGGTTTTTAACTGAAATTTGTTGTTTGATTGGGGTTTTTGACTGAAATTTCTGGGTTTTATTTTGGGGGTTTTGACAGAAATTTATGGGTTTGGGTAGTGACAGATTCACGGAGGTGGGGGTGGTTTGTTGAGGCCGATTCACGGAAGTGGTGGTGGTTTGTTGAATCCGGGTTGTGTAGATAAACAACTGGGTTTGTTGAACCTGGGTTGAACCCGGGTTGTGGAGATGAACTAGGTTTGTTGATTAATTTTTTTTTATAAAAAAATCCCATTCATTGACAATCATTGAAGGGCAACAGTGTCTTTTAATATGAAAATTAACTTTTTGGATAGAAAATCTAATGGTAAGGGGAAATGACAAATATGGGAAATTATAGGGGAGAAATGACAATTATTGAAACTAGAGGGGGTAAAGTGTCTAATATGAAAAACTATAGGGAGGAAAATGATTATATCCCTATTATATATATATATATATATATATATATATATATATATATATATTTATACAACTTTTCTATTGTCGGTTCGAACTGATATAAGACATATCAGTTCCTTGTATGTTGGTAATTGGATTTAAATGCTTTGATTTGGCTGTATATACTTGTTAAAGCATCTTTTAAATCCAATGACCCACATGCAACGAACAGATAAATCTTATATATATATATATATATATATATATATATATATATATATATATATATATATATATATATATATATATATATCAATGGGATGTAAAATAATAATAATAAAAAAATCTAACACATTATTAAAAATAAAAATTTGATTTGCAGTATTTTTTTCAATTTAGATTTTATATGATAATAATTTAAAAAACAAATTCAATAATAATAAAATTAATATTTAAAAAACTAAAGGCCAAAAATATTGTTAAATTAAATAATTTGATAAAAAAAATATTATATCATTTTATTATGTATACAAATACATATTATGAAAAAAAAACACATATTATGATTTTCACATTATTTTTTAATAGATATTGAATATATTGTATTCTAATTATACATATAATTATCACGATAAATGTTAAAAAAATAGTTGACTGGATCAAAATTTGTATTTAACATGATTCATCTTAAATTATTTGTTATAAATATTATTATTTTTATCGAGCAAAATATTTTAAAATTATTTATATTTCTATTGTCTTTTATGAATAAAATACTTTATACAATGTTAATATTAATCTTTAATTAAAACATAATATAAAACAATTAAATACAATTTTACGTCCAATGATAAAAAACTTCAAAAAAATAAAACATAATATAGTCCAATATAATCTAGTAGAGGAAGGTGTTCTATTCAAGAAGGATTTAGGATTTTTTTACTGGGACATAACGTGGACTAGGACATGTTTAATTAACAAAGAATGGATCTATGAATATGTAAAGAATGTTTAAGAAAAATAGAGTTTTTCCATGACTTGGGTGTATCATACTTTTTTCTTCTTCTTATTTTTTTTTATTATTATTTTTTTTATTCTTAAAACAAATGCATTTTTTTTTCTTTTGATATCAAGCAAACTGACTTAAAAATCCAGAGTTCTTTTTTTTTTTTATAAAAAGAATATGAATCACCCTTTTCTTTACAAACATCAACTCTATTCCCCCAAACAAAAATGGATAATGGATAACATGATTTTTTTGGGTGAATACTCTAGAATTGGTGTAAAGGTAAGGTCATTAGCTAACAAGAGATATGCTTATTAAAAGGGCTCATATGGCTAACTACGGAAAAATGTATGGGAAAAATATATGATAACGGTTAGGCTAAAAAATCATCCATATCTAAAAATTCAATGATCTTTCAAATGCAGTAACAATTTTTTTTGGTATTGATTGACAATCAGAGCACACATATCACAACAAACAATGATAAACAACTATGCTGTAAAGACAATGACGGGCACAATGGGCAACCATCCAAGAAAAACAATAGGCTCAAAAATTCACTTGGATAATTTAATTTTGACAAGTCAAACTTTCATTAGGGATGGCAATGGGTCGGATCAGATGTGCCATATGCCCAAAACCCGATTTACACGAGTTGTCCCTCGACCCGTGACCTGAACGAATTTTTGTTGTTCGAAAGACTTAGATAATTTATTGTTGTAAATTTTAATTAGGCTTATTTTGCCGTATATCTTGTGAAAGTGGTAACATATTATACAAGTTAGCATTCTTCTGTTTTCCTTTCATATATTTCTTTGTTCTTTGTTAGATTGTTGTTGAATATTCCATTTTAACTTATGTTGCAATGTTGTTCTTTTTCTCTGCTTCTGATTTCTTTTTAAATATTATCGTTGTTCTTGTGAAAAATTAATGTTGTCAATAATCATAGATGTCATTGCAAGAGTAGGCCAATTATCTCCGATTCAATGGATCAATCAAACCATATGACCGAAGACTCTCCAAAATACAAGTCAAAGAAACAGAACAAGCATAAACAATGCATGTAGATTGTAGAGCAAATCAACTGTGAAACTATGAAATCATTAATCTTCGATTATATGTGCAACAACAACTATAAACATTTTAACAATAAAAAAACATTTAATCTTCAATTACATCTACATTATTTCTTTGTTTTATCGTCAATTTTTCTTTTTGAAAAAAAAAACACATAGTCCATAACAGTTGAATTAGACTCATATTTGTATAAGATTTAAATGGATAAATCAAAATTATCAAAAATTTACATATATGTGCTGAAGCGAACTTAGGATTCAACGGATAACGAAGAGAGGTTGAGTTTAATGGAGAGGCACCGTGAGGCAGTGGAGAGTGGGTGTTTAAAATTGTCATCTTCTAGCTTTTACTTGGTGAGAGGATAAGTATCAGATAAGCTTAGAGGATCCTTGTCTTCAAGACTGAGATGGCGTGGATTATTAAAAGCTCAGCACAGGACATCACCAAAAAGGATCAGCAGAGGATCCTGGTCCTAAATACAAACATATAATAAAGAAAAATATTTTAACATACACTTTAAATTCATAAATAAACTTAAATTTAATAGAATACAACATCTAAGTTTAGTAAACTTTAAATTCACGCATAAAAGGAGAGATTAGAGATTTGTTTTTCCCTTTTTATTTTTATATTTTAAAAAATAATTATATAAATATCGGGTCAAACGGGGCAGATCGGGGCATAAGGGGTTGACCCATACCCGACCCGATAAAAACCCGGGTAAAAATATTTGATCCATACCGGATCCGAACCCAGTTTTAAGTGTTCTAAACCAGTCTCGAACGGATTGGAACCCTACCAGTTTGGGACGAGTCGGAAATTTTTACCATCGGAAATTTTTACCATCTCTATTTCCAATGATTCAATTTATGTCACCTATCAAACTCCTCATTTTACACCTTGTCAACAACCATACATGTATAATTACAAAGCATAGCATGATATTAAGAATAATACACAAAACAAAAACCATCACTTCATTCAACTTCTTAAAGGTCATGCTCAATGCTCGGGATATCAAAACAAAACTATAAATAAAAAATAAAAATTCAAGTACCATGAAACCAAAAGTTCTTAAAAAAAAAAAATTTAACTCCGCACCAGTGTTATAGTAAACGCTAGGCGCTAGGCGCTAGTCGGATGAAGACCCAGCGCCTAGCGCCTAGGCCGATTAGTCGACGATTAATTGGGGATTAATCGGAAAACATAATTACAAACAAATTTCAATTATCCTGGATGGAAAAAAAATAAAAAATCCAATAACAAATAAATTCTAAAACCTAAACAATATTAAACTAACTAGATAATGAGTTAAAACACTTAAACACATAGGCCCAACAACAAATCAGCCCAATAACAACATATCAGGCCCAAAGAAAATCAAAGAACCCAACATATCAAGTCCAAATCTTAACCACAAAACACCAATAATCTTTTTGATTTCTTGATTTCGCCCAAAGAAACCCACAAAACCCAACATATCAGTTCATTTCTTGATTTCTTGTCCCCAAATCATGTTCTTCTCCTAACAAATACAAACCCTAGTTGGACGAAGACCGGACGATTAATGACGGCGGATGGTGGCTGCTTGACGACAACGGACGACAACTTTGGACAACGATGGCGACAGGTCTGGTTCGTTTTGCTAGCAATGGCGATGTCGATCCCGACGAGCTGGTGATGGCGGCGACGAAAGACGGTAGGTTTCGGCTACCTCGGTGACTGAATGGTGGCGGACGACATGAAGTTTCTTTGGACGCATGTCTATTTTGTTGGTTTTTCTGTGGTGCCCTGTTTTGAATTTTGATGCTCTGTTTTGGTTGGGCTCTGGTTTGCTCTTTTTTTTCTTCTTCTTGTAATTGCTTGAATTTTTGATTTTGTGGTTGTTTTTGGATGGTGCTGTTGTGCTCTCTCCCTTGATGTTCTTTGGTTTTCTAGTTTGGCCGCATGTGGCCGTTAGCTGGGATTGTAGGGTTCAATTTTTTTTTTTTAATTTTTTTTAAAAGGACGCCTAGCCGAGTAACCAGTGATTTTAACGATTAGTCAGAGATCGCGGAATGTGGCCGATTTTGGCCTTTTCGCCTCGGTGATCCACCGCCTAGCTGAATTTGAGCGATTACTCGGCCGCTTAGGCCGATTTCTAGAACACTGCTCCGCACCCTCAAACATGTTCTAAACATTGTCCTAAATTTTTCATCAAAATATATAATATCCACAAATGTGTATGCAATTAAATATCAAAAGATAAAGAAAAAATAATAGACAATATCAAATAATAAGAAGAGATCTTGGTTCCATAAGGTATTCTAACAAAATAAATAAGAAACCATAAACACATCACACATGTTAGAAAAGTATGAAAATATATCCAAAGGAGACGAACATGACAGAAAAAAAAATGATGCAATGAAAGAAAATAATAATAATAATAATATATCTAAACCTAAAGGTAACTAAGGAATAATGATATATAACTAACTAATTTAACAAACAAACCACTTAGTAACAAAAGAAAAAAAAACAAAATAAAATACAAACAAAAGAAATAACCTGCATGAATGAAACTGACACCATTTTTTTTTGGTCTAACAACTTAGCTAACACTAACAAATTTTTTAAAAAAAAAAAGAACCCGAGGATACTAAAGAAAAAAAAAAAGGATAACATAATCATCCAAAAATATCTCTTCCTTTTTAAGTATAACTGTGAATTTTTCTATACAAATAATAGAGGCGTATGAAACAAATTTGTTTTGGAGTTCCCATTGAACACATATCCACTAATTGAGTAGATTTATTCAAAGCATTTGGTTTGTCACTCGCACAATTTCCCTCCATTCTTATGTCAAACTGATCAGCTAATTTCTTTTTCAATGGGTCATCATCAAAACATTATAAGAATGGATCATGATATGCATGTTCTCATGTTTATCTCACATACCTCTTCCTGGTCTTAAAGTTGTTGACTAACATTAAAAGCATTAAGCTCAACAGTTATGTTCCCAAACGACATCTTCATCACACCATTACGACAATTAATTATCACATTAGATATAACCAATAAAGGACGACCCAAAATCATAGGAATTTACCCTCTAGCTAGTGTTCAAAACAAGTTGAGTATCGATAACTACGAACTCTATAGGAAAATAAAATTTATCAACCTTAACAAGAACATCATCTATGATTCCTTACGAATTTTGCTAAACCTATAAGTTAAATGGAGTCTTATAGGAGTAAGTTTCAGCTCCCTTGATCCTAAAAATGCACATACATATAATATGACAACAAATTAACGCTCACATCTAAATCAAGTAAAGCCCTATCAATCGCATGATCACATGTAACACAAGAAATAGTTGGACTTCCATGATCCTTGAACTTGAGATAAGTTTTTATTTGGATTATGGAACGAACATGCTTAATAAAAAATGCATCTTTTTCAACATTTGTTTTTGTTATAGGGATTTTTCGGTAACATGACATGTTAGTAAAGATAGCGGATAATCCGGAATATATAGCAGATCACGTCATCAGAGAAGAAAAACAGTCGCTAGTGATTGACGAGCGGTCGAATGAACTGAATGGGTAAAATAGACCCGATAGGGTATAGTAAAACGATCGGGTAAAATAAGCACAGTCGGGTAAAGTCAACCGGTCAACATTCGACCAAGTCATAGTTGATATTACTAAACGGGACGGTTAAACTGAACCGATCGGCCAAGATAGGTCTAAACCCGATCTGGGACAAATGGCCCTGTCAGATTCGGAAACGGTCGGCCAAGAGATGCTCAGTCAAGACAGTAACACTAGTTCAACTACGATTCAATTACGAAGAGGAAGAATCTTACTCAAGCAAGGAATCTAGAACCACATTCCAATAAGGAAATATTATTATTTCCCATACATTTCAAAGAGTCCAGATCAAGCAATAAATCTGCTCTTCTAGAAGCTTGCACACCAATCAGGAAATAAGTCCTATACAGACTACTCAACTAGAAGTCCTATGAAGATTCTAATTCAATGCGCCAGATCTTCGAAATAGGAAAGGAGTTAAATACGACTTCAACAAGTAACAAGTTCTAATTAAATAGTGCCACATTTCCTTAATTGTACAACAAGGATTTTGGTTCTATGCACATATAAATATACCCATAATCTCATTATGTAATAGGAATCGAACCATCTGAGTATAAGGGGATCTATCGATCTATGTGTTAAAAAGAATAACAACTACTCGAGAGAATGAGAGATTATGCGTGTAATCATTCTATTCATATTGGATTTCTTCTCGTCGCTACCGACAACTATGGATGTTTTCCCGCCTTGGGGTTTTACCACGTAAAACATGTGTTATGCTTTATTCATCTTTCATTTTCTACTTTTATACATTATCAATCACAAATACGAATAAATCGTATCGCATCCACCTGGAGAAAAATGCCTTGATTATTCAAACCTTAGATTTGTTAAAGCTTCAATCTGCCTATGTGTTAATGTTTGACGGTTGACTTTTCAACGATCCAAAAATCACCGTCAATAGTTTTTCTTTTCACAATATAGAAATCTTTCAAAAATTTGGCATATGCAGGCATTTTCTGAATAGCATCAAGGAAGTAATCACAAAGCCAAACCTACTGAGTTAGGATCATTTTTTAGTTTATTTTTTCTAAATATTTTTTCAAATGTAAGTGAAACATTTATTTCTAAGAGAGAGAAAAAAATGAGAAAATTTCAACAATGTACTTTTATTTATGCTTAAGTGTCATTAGATTAAGAAAAGTTTAGGAAAAAAAAAAAAGAGAGAAGCAAACATCGTAAAATATGAATCGACATTAAAATCCTTGATAAACAATGAATAATATTACATTGGCATCATGAATGACGCACCATGTTATGAAAAGATGACCTAACCAATGATCTCACCCTCTAAAATATTGCTATTAGTCAAATCTATAATTTTTTACTTTTTCTTTTTCCTTTTCCTTTTATTATATTGAACTTATTCTCACTTTACAGTCTACAGATACTTTCATTTATTTTTATTGCGTGAGTTTGAGACTTTTAAAGTAGAATTTTTGAAATAAAACTTTTATAAATAGTTCTTTTATCGAGTAAAACTTTTAATATACCGTTGTATATATATTGTTTAGTATTCACTTAAAGAAGCGTTTTTAAGTTAGGATATTCTTTGACAAAATATCTCTAAAAAAGTATTTGTAGCTAAAAAGTATGAAAATAGATATTAATAAAGTATTTATAATAAAAAAATATATGGTGAAATATATAAATTTTATAAAAGGTAGTTAAAACTATTTATCTCTTTTAAAAAAGTTCAAAAAGATCTTCTGAAAAGAAGCTCAAATTTTAGACTTCTTTAAAAAGACATAAAATAAATTTTTTAATAATAAAATAAACATTTCTTTAATTTTGTCAAAAGAAAAAACATCAAAATAATTTTTAACATTAAAAAAAAACACGATTGCCCACGAAAAAGCAATATCAAATACACACTAAGTGCATATTTGGTAATGTTTTATGTTTTACTGGTTTTCAAAAATAAGAAATTGATTTTCATAATTGTTAGAATTTGAAAATACATTTATTGACAAAAACTGAAAATAATGTCTTGAATATATAAATATATAAATATATATTAATTAATAATATTATAATATGTAGTCAGTGTAATTGTTTTGAAGATGTATTTTTAACATGGTGTAAAAGTAAAAGCAATTAAATGATTATTTGTGTCTTTTTTTATATTTTTTTCAATTAAATATATTTTACAAATTAAAAAAAATTATATATTCATCACTGTATTATTACAAATAATCAAACTGTTATACATGATATAAAATTTATAATAATAATAATTATTATAATTGTTATTGTTCCATAAGGTAAAATTTTGGTGGGTAAATAAATATATCATTATTTTATTTCCATTATCTCTTAATAGATAAATATAAATTATGATTTCATATAAAAGAAAAATAAAATAATTAATAATCTAACTTGGTGTGTTTAAAAAGATAATAATAATCTAATTGGTCGGCCAATAAAAATGTAAACAAAAAGATAAAAATGTGTAGAAGTTGTTTTCACTTTCCACTAAGCATGTTAAATAAAATAAAAAAAATTGATTTAAGTGTTTTTGTATATATTTTTTTTCTTAAAACACTGCTAGCCAAGTTTTACATGCTTTTTGACTTAAAAAAAAAAAAAAAAGGAAAAACAGGTTTTTGGATACGCCATCCAACGTGGCCTAGGGTTTAGAGTTTAGACGTTTCATTTTTATATCCCACTTTAAACTCAACTAATTATATGAATATATTTGACATATGAGGTGAATTCATAAAGGGCCAAAAAATTTATCAGTTTATTGTTTTTAGCCATAAATTTATTTTTTATTGTTTTTGACACTTTTTACCACTTTTGGATATAAAAGCCCCTAAATTTGAAAATTTTAAATAAATAAATAAATGGGTATTAAACAGGGACATTGATCATCTGCTGATCACAATATGTGCTGAGTTTTATCAGATCTTCTTACATATGGCTAACAAAAAAAATTGAAGGCTGAAATTTAGTTAATTAGTTAACTTTTTCTTTTTTCTTCAAAACACTAAAATCCCTAATAACAGAGCATCATTTTTTTGTTCTTCTTTTCCCTTCACAAACGGCCTAACTTCATTTTTTGTGGTAGGAGAATATTTGATACCCATTACATGTGATTTGGGTGGTTCATCATAATCGTCTTCCTCTTCTCTCTTTTTTCTCTCTCTCTCTCATCTTCATCTCAAATTCGATCATAATCTCTCATCCTCACCTCAAAAATTCAAAAAAATCAAAAGGGTTTGGTTGTGGCTGTTTCCAGGAGGGGGAGGCCGCCGTCTTTGGGTTTGAGTTTTGTTTGGCCGCCGGCCGAGGTTGGATTTGAGGGTGTTTTGTGGTGAGTGGTAGTGGTGATTGACTGTGTTGATTTTTTGGGTTTGACTATATGTTTGGATTTCGGTGAGGTTTGGAGTCGATTTCGGTTTGGATTTTTGGGGTTTGTAACTCGGATTTGTGGTTTGATTTTGGTGGTAGGAGGGGCCGTTGGTTTCGGTCGGCGGCAAGGTTGCTCTGTTTGACGTTTTTAGCAATTGAAAATGCTTTCATGGGAAAAATCTCACTTACAAGCAAAATAGAAAGAAAAAAAAATTCGTAAGAGATCCGGCACATTTCCTTGACCGACTTTAAATCGTTTTCCATTTCTAAGATTTTCTTGTTTCCATGTATCAATCGAATTTATGGTTCAATTTTTTATATGAGTTGACAGTGATGGTGTATTAGAAAAATTCACTTCATTTTCATCCATCTCTCTCCGTCATCTTCAACCTAATACTATGTCAAGTGTGAAATTTGTTCAAACTGGCATGTAACTTCGAATTGCACTGACATGTAACTTCGGACTTGTAAAAATACTGGACTTAATTTTTGGAACTAGTGTCAAGTGTGAAATCTGTTCAAATTGGCATGTAACTTCGAATTGTACTGGCATGTAACTTCAATTTGCATTGGCATGTAACTTCTGACACGTAAAAATACTGGAATTCGTTTTTGGAACTAGTGTCAAGTGTGAAATATGTTCAAACCGGCATGTAACTTCGAATTGCACTGGCATGTAAAAATACTGGACTTCATTTTTGAAACTGGTGTCAAGTGTGAAATATGTTCAAACTGGCATGTAACTTCGAATTGCACTGGCATGTAACTTCAATTTGCACTGGTATGTAACTTCTGGCATGTAAAAATACTAGACTTCATTTTTAGAACAAGTGTCAAGTGTGAAATCCGTTCAAACTTGCATGTAACTTCGAATTGCACTGGCATGTAACTTTTGGCAAAAATACTGGACTTCGTTTTTGAAACCAGTGTCAAGTGTGAAATCCGTTCAAACTGGCATGTAACTTCAATTTGAACTGGCATGTAACAATACTAGACTTTGTGTTTTGGAACTAGTGTATCAACTGTGAAATCTGTTCAAACTAGCATGTAACTTCGAATTGCACTAGCATGTAACTTCAATTGGCACTGTCATGTAACTTTTGGCATGTAAAAATACTGAACTTCATTTTTGGAACAAGTGTCAAGTGTGAAATATGTTCAAACTGACATGTAACTTCGAATTGCACTAGCATGTAACTTCAATTTGCACTAGCATGTAACTTCAATTTGCACTAGCATGTAACTTCTGGCATGTAAAAATATTGGACTTCGTTTTTGGAACCAGTGTCAAGTGTGAAATCTGTTCAAACTGGCATGTAACTTCAATTTGCACTGGCATGTAACTTCAAATTGAACTGTCATTTAACTTTTGACATGTAATAATACTGGAATTGAATTTCATCAGTGTACTAAATTCAATAATAAAATTTGGTCTACAAAATAAATTCATTAAATACTGGAATCTAACTTAATAAAGTCTACAATACAAAATATAGTATTCTGTTGAAAAATGTCGTTTGACTCCGGATCTACTACATAAGAGAGAGAGAGATCTAATTCATGAGAGAGAGAGAGACACACACACACAGAAATTTCAGATGGTGGTTGTCTTCTTCACGGTGGTTTTCTTCTTCTTCATAGCAGAAAATTTCAGCTGTCATGTAACTTCTTGCCCATAAATTTCGTGCCCAGAAAATTTCTTCTTTTGCCTAGAAATTTCGTACGACTTCGTCTTGTCGCCGTCGTTGCCACTTCGTCTTGCCCAAAAATGAACAGAAATGAAGCTGCTCTTGCTCAGTTCGTCTGATTTCAACACACACACAAGAGAGAGAGAGAGAGAGATAATATTTGAAATGAAAAACAAAATGGAGGGATTTGGAAATGTCCAGTTCATCTAATTTCAACACACAAAGAGAGAGAGAGAGAGAGGGAGAGAGAGAATATTTGAAATGAATAGACATGATGTCGGTTCGGTTCGAACCAGCGCGAACCGAACCAGAACCGGCTTCAGAACACCGGAAACGGTGTCAGAACACCGGAACCGGAATCGGAAAAACCGGTTCCGGTTCCAGAACCGGACCGGAAATCGGTCCGACCGGTCCCGGTCCCGGTTCCGGTTCGCTTTAGTGAGGAACCGGCCGGTTCGAACTGGACCAGAACCGGCGGTTCGGTTCCGGTTCGAACAGGCCGGTTCCACCTTTTTAATTATTTTTTTTAAACCCACTCCACTCGCCACTTTCTTTCTCTCTCTCTCTCTCTCTCAAACTCTCAGACTCTCAAATCTCTCTTTCTTTCTCTCTATCTATCTTTCTCAGATCTCTCTCTCTCTCTCTCTCTCTCTCTCTCTCTCTCTCTCTCTCTTTCTTTATCTCTTTCTTTCTTTATCTCTTTCTTTCTTTTCTTCTTTTCTTCCCGTCTCCTACAGTTTGACGGCCGCCGATCCCTTCGTCGGTGCACTAATCCCTTCTTCATCCGTCGCCGATCTCGTCTTAATCGTCTCCGACAATCGATCTCTTCTTTTTCTATTTCTCTCTCTCTTCGATCGAACTGGTGTGATGATGTCTGGTGAGGATGTATTGAAAGATTAGCGACCATCACACTGGTGTGTGTGTTTGTGTGATTTTGGGTTTGTGCGATTTTGTGCGATTTTGTGTGATTTTGTGTGATTTTGGATTTTGGATTTTGGGTTTATGGTGGTTTTGTGTATGTGTGTTTGAAGACTTTGAACTGATGGATTTGTGGTGGATTTTGTGTTATTTGTGTGATTTTGGGTTGTTTTACCTGATGGATTTATGTGTGTTTGGGTTTGACTTTGCGGTGGTTCACTGGTTTGTGGTAGATTTTATGTTATTTTGGGTTGTTTTTTTTTACAAAAAAAAAACGGTTCCGAACCGTGGGAACCGTCGGAACCGGACCAGAACCGGAACCGGAACCGGCTTCATGTCTAGAAATGAAAACTAAAATGAGGGATTTGGAAATATGACAGCAAAATTTTAGGAGGAAATTTTGGGTGAAGTAAAGATAAAAGGAAGGGTATACTTGTCAGTTCAAGTCCAAAAATGATAAGTATAATCAAAAATAAATATTTGGCTAAAAAAAATAAACTCATAAATTTTATGATCATTTCTTGTAATTTCCTCTTGACATATCATTGGTTGGAATTAAGATGAAAATGAAATAGAAAGGTATAATAAGTTGATAAGGTTGGGTTCTTTGAATTTTTATCTTTTACTAAACTTGTAATACTTAAAAACAAAATGTTGTCCACAAAAATTACATGGCAAGAAATAATTTTCAATGTTAGCATATTCTAAAACGAATGATTTCTCTGGTGCAAACCATCTTGTGTCCAAACTCATCAACAATATGATGAAATTTTATGAAATTTGATGAGATTTTTTGTATGGATGTTAAATTCAATGAGATGGTTTGAGAAAACTTTTGAAAAATTTATTAAAGAATTATTTTCATTTTCATTTTCTCTGTATTTCCCCGTTTTTAAATGTTTTAACTTAAAAAATTTAGAAAACCTAGTTCCCAAACTTGAAATTTTTTTTAAATATTTTTGAAATTGTTTCTAGAAGTATATATCAATTTTCTTCTTAAGCATACAAAAAATCTTGTCAAAATTCATTAAATTTCATCATGGGGAGTAGGGATGGCCGTGGGCCATGGGGGTCCAATGCCCACCCTAGACATAACCGCGGTGGGTTTAAGGTTCCGGTTCGGTTCTTAAAAAAAAAACCGGACTGACACCAAACTGCCCAACAGCCCAAGTGCCCAACGGCCACAGGTGACAGGCCACTCTTGGGTTTGGGCTTGTACAGTCCAATTGTCCAAAGGTCCAAATGGGCTAAATTTTTCTTTTTTTTTCTTTCTTTTTAAAATTTTTTTGGCTTCCAACGGTCACCAGACCGTTGAGCCCAAAGACCAAAAAAAATTTAATTTATTTTTTTTTTTGGTTTTTTTTCTTTTCACATTTTTTTCTTATAAATACCCCCCACACCATTCATTTTTCCTCACACCAATTCTCTCTCAATTCTCTCCCAATTATATTTAATTCTCTCTCAAATCTCAATTATTCAATTGTTTATATTTATTTTATTGCAATTTTTTTAATCAATTCAAAATCATTTTCAACAAATTTTTGAAATTTATTTTCAAGAAAAAATTTCAAATTTATTTCCACCTATTTATTTTATAATTTTCTCAAGAGATTTTCACATTTCCATTTTTTAAATGGCAAGTGGAAGTGGAAATGGAGCTGGAGACGCTCCAATTCCTCAAAGTCGTTCCATTTCCAGGAATTCTAGAACTGCTAAGGGTCTTATGTGGGAGACGGTGCTAGTCCAGCCGGACAATATCGGTTATGACAGCGTTGCTTACCATGAGTTCCTACAACGACAAGCCTATTTTCAATCCCTAAACTATCCAGCCAATCCAAATCCCCCTTTAATAATTTCTGAATCCGAAGCTAACCACCCTAGCGACCCTAGCCCCAATATCACAAGCTAATCAGAAAATATGTCCGATAACCCTCTGGATCCTGATTTTGAAGTACCACTTACTGAAGAGATCTTAGAGAAAGCTAAGAAGCAGCCCAAATCAGATCTCTTCGTATACTACATGAAGAAAATTACTAAAGATGATGGAACGATGATAATGGTTTGCAATTACTGCCACAAAGAATTTAAGTGGAGTAAATCTGGAGGATACGGTACATATTGGAAGCATATTATGACCCAAAATCCAGCCGAACATGCCAGGTCGAGTAAACAAACTCCAATTTCCAGGTTTGTTACCCCTAACACTCAATTATTTAAATATAATGATCAAACTAATAGAGAAGAATTAGTTAGAATGGTAGCTGTATAACATTTACCTTTTGTTTTTGGTGAAAAAGTTGGTTTTATTAATTATTGTCATAGAGCATTAAATCCTGATGCATATCGTGTTCCTAGAACCACTCTCACACGTACACTTTATGAAATTTATAAAAGAGAAAAAAAGATTTTGAATTTTTTTTTGAGAATTATAAAGGTCATATTTCTGTATGTGCCGACATATGGACTGATAATTGGCGAGCGCATTCATACTTGGGTGTCACTTGTCATTTTATGGATAAAGCATAGACAATGCAAAAAAGAATTCTTGCATTTAGAGTTTTTGATAATGTGTATACTGCTGATAATATTTATAAAAATATGAAAATTATTTTTGAAGAGTATAAAATTGAAAGTAAAATTTTTTTCAATTGGTTTTGATAATGCTTCCAACAATACGGCAGTTGTTCCTGCTTTAATTGAATTATACAAACCTTATTTTAATAGTAAATATTTTTTATCAAAGATGTGCTTGCCATGTTTTAAATTTATGTGTTCAAAAAGGTTTAGAAATTCTTCAAGCTTTTATTAAACCCATTAGAGATGCCCTATTTTATTTGTGGAACATCCTTCTGTGATGAAATCATGGGTAAGATTTTGTAAACAGGCAGGTAAGCATCCCATTAGATTTTCTCGTGATGTTCCAACACATTGGAATTCTACTTATAAATTGCTTTATGAAAGTTATGATTATAGGGATTTATTAGTTTCTTTTATGCAATATAATGTTAGTCAAATCAATCTTTATCCACACCATTAGGATATTTGTACAAAATTTTGTAATTTGTTATGAGTTTTTAATAGTGTTATTAACAATTTTTCTGGTATTTATTATCCTACTACTCAATTATTTATTATTGGGAGTTGTAATATTGTTGATGCATTTTCCGAGTGTTCAACTGATATACAATTACAAGCATGCATTGAAGTTATGAAAAAAAAAATGGTTAGACTATTACAAGGAGTTTCCAACTATATATTTGATTGCATTGTGTTTTGATCAACGTTGTATATTAGAAAATTTGTTTGATTATTTAACTCTTTATTGTAATTGTTTAGAAATAGATGTAGATATTCATAGTTATTGTTATACAATTAAGACATTACTTTATGAGTTATATGATCAATATCGTAGAGTTTATGGTCCATCACTGAATATTAGTGTTCCACAAATTCAAACTGTATCCAATACTCGATTCTCCGGAATTTTGGGGTTAGAATTTCGACTGTTATCTCAAAAGACCAAAAAATTACGAGCTTCTTCTTCTTCATTAAGCTCAGCCTCATATTCCGAGATTGAAACTTATCACAATACCAGTTTTGAGTTTATAGAAGACGGTGATGAGGAAAATTTTGATATCCTACATTGGTGGAGGGATCATGAAAGACACTTCCCAATCTTGACTATTATAGCCAAACAAATTCTTGGAACACCGGTTTCTACAGTGGCTGTGGAACAAGAATTTAGTGCTGGTGGAAATATTCTGGACCCAAGACGTTCGCTTTTAAGTCCATAATCAATTCAAGTCCAAGTTTGTGTTGATGATTGGACCAAGGCCCAAAACAGGCAACAAGAAATCGAACAAGAAGCACTTTACGATTTCTTCGACGATGACCACACCACTGGTACTGGAACGGAAGGCAGCGATTAGTTACAGTCATAAGTCCTAACTCACTTCATCGAACCGACAATAAAAGGTAAAAGAACTACGTGACTTTGATTTCTCTAAGTCCCAAGATGATACGTAGGCAACTTAATTATGGTACAAATTAAGTGCAAGGCCGATTTAAATTTTTTAGACTTTAGTCTATTTCAATTTAGTTTTTAGTTTTTTTATATTTATATTTTATTTTATTTTTGGCTTATCTAATAAACTTCATTTACAAATTCTAATTTCACATTATTACATATTAAATTTTTTTAGTTAGTAGATTAAAAAAAAGGAACCGAACTGTCGGAACCGGAGAACCGGACCGGAACAGGAACCAGAACCAGCGCCAGACGGTTTCGGTTTTGATTCCAGACTCTCTGGAATCGGAATCGGAACCGAACCGCGGTCTACTCTAGCCCACCCCAACCCCCATTCCTCAACCCTTCCACCACCACCTACCCCAAAACCCATTTGGAGGAACTGGGGGTGGGGGCATTTTGGGGGAGGTTCTCCCCCCCCCCTCTCACCCGAAACCTCATTTCCCCCATTTATTTTCATTTGCAATTCTAAATTTTCAATTTCCAATCTGAAAATCTGAATTCGGAATTTTGAATCCGGTCATTCTAAACTCTAGTTTGACCGTGTTAAAATATTCAATCTAAAAAATAATCAAAATATTCGTTATAAAATATATAATTGGTTTAAAGAAATCCAAAATAAATACAAATATTTCTAATACTTCAAATTTAAAGTTTACATCTTCAATCAATACTCATGTACTAATTACTAACTAGTAACTACTAACTCAGGTTAATATTATAATATATATATATTTTTTGAAATTTTAGAACTTTATACATAAATTAAAATAATATATATATATATATATATACGGTCATTTTCCTATCAGTGCGCACTGATAGAATTATATAAGGACATTGAATGTGAGCCACTCATTTATAAAAGAGTTTTGACAAGTGCATACATACCAAGTCAAAATATGTAAAATGAGTGGCTCACATTCAATGTCCTTATATAATTCTATCGGTGCCCACTTATGTGAAAATTATTGTATATATATATTAAGGAGATCTTGGAAATGCTACAAATTGTTCAAGAACATGGTTTTAGTGGTAAGAAATATTTCAATGGGGAGGAGGCTGGCATGGTGGACATCGCATTTGGTTCGATTGTTTACTGGAATGTGAACGAAAACGTACTTGGGGTGAAACTGATTGAACACCACAAATTCCCTAGCTTGCATAAATGGTTTCAATGTTTCCAGGAATTGCCTGTGATTAAAGAAAACGTTCCTGATCGTGACAATATGGTAGCCTCTGTCAAGCATCGCCGTGAAACTTTAGAGGCCTCTGCGGCCTGAATGTAGTGTCTGGAAATCTCTGTTTTCGAGTCTTTTCTTTCTTTACGTCCTCTGTTTCACTTTTTATGGGTTTCCAAGGTATAGGATATGCTGTGCTTTGTTAATTACAAATAATTTTTTTTTTTTTTTTTTTTTACAATGACTCATACAAGTAGCAAAATTTGTAGCTAAAGTTAAGGAGTAAATAATGAAGTTAAATACGAAATGAGGTTGGCCGATGATATTTTCCCACACCTATATTATGAGATTGTGAGTTTAAGTCGTGTCCCTTTAAAATTAAGTTATGATAGAAATAGAAAGTTGAGAAAGATAAACCATTGATCCAAATGATATGATAAAGTGATTCGGGAGGTGCCTACTAATATCCCTAAAAAAAAAGAAATAATAATTCATAAATTAAGATGGATGGTTGTTGTACGTCCTTACTTATATTACTTTTGCTCCGATTACCAATCAAAACTAGGGGTGAGCACAGTTCGGTTCGGTTTGGTTTTGGGTAAAACCGAACTGAACTGAAAATATTTCGGTTTACCTAAAATTGAACCGGTTTAAACCGAATAAGAAATGGTAACCGAACTGAACCGAACTGATTTTAATCGGTTCGGTTCGGTTCGGTTCGGTTCATTTTGGTTTTAGGTCTAATGGGCCTTTATAGGCTTGATGGGTTTAATGAGTCATTTTAATATGTTTTAAAATTTGATGGGTTTTTGGATTCTAATTTTGGGCCAAAGTTCATAAATTTTAATAGTTCAAGCCCAAAAAAACTCAAATCAAACATAACTAATATATAATAATATTTAATAAAAGAAAAAAAGTAGGTTAGGGTTTTTTTTTACTTATATAGGCAGTTTAATCGGTTCAAACCGGTTTTTGGGAAACCAAACCGGTTTGAACCGAAAACTTTTCGGTTTTTAATTTTTTAAACCGAATTCATTTTATGAACCGAACCGAACACATTTTTTTTGGTTCGGTTCGATTCGGTTCGGTTCGGTTCCGAACTGAGTGCCCACTCCTAATCAAAACAGGGAAAAAGAGGACAGAGGAAAAATAATAATAATCAAGCTTTCTAGAGGAATGTGTGAATGAGTGTAATGTAGAGTCATGAATGCAAACAGAGCAAATAGAGTAACACTAGACTGTTAATTTTTATATTTTTTTTTATCAAATGATATGGCAAACAGAGTATAAATAATAGATCATCAATATATCATATCATAATCAATATCATTTTTATATTTTTTTTTATCAAATGATATGGCAAACAGAGTATAAATAATAGATCATCAATATATCATATCATAATCAATATCATAATCAATACGATTGTTACAAATCAGCTTGTCACGAAAATAAACTTGAGCAAATCTAGCATTATTGATGTAAATATAGGGATAATATATATAAAGGAAATTATTAGCTTTCAAGATTCTGCTATCAGCAAACAATATTTTAATTAGTAGAAAATGATCTTTCATAGATTATCTATCATTCAAACATTCAAACATTGAAACTTAACGCCAAAGATAAATGACCCCATTTATCACTATATATTGCCCTTATAGGGAAGAAGTGAAGCTCCATGGATTTTGGCCAAGCCCCTACAGTCACAAAGTGAATATGATTATGTTGAAGAAGACATTTTTAATAAGAGTGAATTGCTCTTCAAGTACAACCCAATTTACAAGAAGATCCCTATTCTTATTCATGAAGGAAAACCAATTACAGAGTCCCATGTCATCCTTGAATAAATTGAAGAGACATGGCCTCAGAGTCCTCTGCTGCCAACTGATGCTTATCACAAAGCCATAGCTCGGTTTGGATTCAATTTGGAGTGGACAAGGTAATTTAATTTAATTAATTTGAATTGGAATCATGCAATAACCCTCGATTTGTTTTTGTTATATTCGATCCAGGCTTGTTACTTTCACTTGTTTTTTCAAGCGACCGGAGAAGAAGAACAAGAGAAGGCAGCAAAAAGAGGTATCGGAGATTCTAAAAATATTGGTGAGAAGAAATTCTTCGGCGGCGACAGTAATATCAATTTAGTAGACATAGCACCTTGTTGGCTAGCTCATTGGTTTGAGACGTACTATTAACAAGTAGTTGGTGTGAAATTGTTGGAAGCAAGAACTCTACCCTCGATTGCACGCATGGATTCAGAACTTAAAGGCAGTTGAAGTGATCAAAGAAAATCATCCCGACCCTCAGAAACGGTTCTAGGCGATGATCGTGATAGGCAACTAAGTTTTGGTTCAATAATTTTAATTGGTTTTTGTATAACATCTGAGATAGTACCCTTGCTGCTTGATGGGTCAAAATAAGTTGCATCCTTGTTACATTACAATTAAGAGATCACTTGTATTCTCTCATCAACTTGTTAATTTTTTGAGATTAATTACAGTAACATGTCCGATTATCTGTTTAGGACCTTTCTCTAACAAGTTCAATTTCAAATCTCAAATCAGTTGATCCATAGAAATCAAGCACTTTTGACTGGGCTTGGACACCCAGACATTAACCTCTGAAAAAGCCCATTCCTAGCTGCTCTTTTCCACTTTCTCACTCCAACCTTCCTTGGGAGAGGTCCACCCAATATTAAGTTTTGGTCCAATTCTACGTATATTCCTTGCATATTACCATATTTGGACCCCACAAATCCCCTAACAACTTTAAATACACATAACAAACATTCTCCTGCAGTCAATATATACTGTTTAAGATGGAACGAACAAGGAAATGGTATAAGAAAACCTACCACACGGAGAGTACTGCCCAAGGACTCACTTTTTCTCAGGAGAGAAAAGAACACATGTTACTTGTGTTCTTTTCCCAATTCTTAACTCGAAAGTTTTACAATTGCGATCCCTCCACAGTACACACTACGTAGTTTCTTCTTCATTTCGCAGCCACTTCCAACGACGTGAAACATTTACAGTTACAGATTTCTTGTCCAATTCTTTCGCCCAATTACACTGCAATTTTTTTTAACTATATTTTTTTTTCTGTGGCATGGGGGACCATGGCCCCCCGACCTCCAAGGAGGTCTGCCTCTCATCATGATGTCATAGGTTTGAGTTTATTTCAATCTTTAAAAAATCCTAAATTATTGTAATATTTTAAAAAAATATACAATCATTTAAAAATGAGTAGTGCTATTGGCACACCCCCTACTGATCTATTCATGCCCCACTTTTTAAATTATAGAATATTCTTTTTTTCCTTTATCAAAATTACTTAAAGAGACATACAATTTAGAAAAGAAATCTTCTACAAAGTAAATCTATTAAAATTTCATATTCCTTTTCCAAAAAAAAAAAAACTCAATAATCTGTTTCTTCTTCAAAAAAATAAATAAATTAATTCTTAAACCCGTAATCTGTTTCTTCTTCTTCAAAAAAAAAAAATTAATTCTTAAACCCTAAAATCTGCTTCTTACATACATCTAAAATATTATGAAAGAGTTTGAGAACGATATCAAGAATATGGAAGAATTGTTTAAGAACGATATCAAACATCTTGAAGAATTGTCTGAGAATGACATAAATCAAGAATTGTCTGACAATGATAGTAAGCATCTGGAAACAATGCATTCTCTGGAAATAAGTTTGAAATTTATTTTTTCTTTAGAATGATATCAAGATGTCGTTGTGTTGAAGTACCATGTTATTTTTTATTTTTTCGTTTCCATCATGAAATAAGAAGAAAAAAAAAACTAAAAAAAAAAGAAATAAGAAGAAAAAAATAAATCAATCAATGAAGGTGAGAAACATATATACAGATACAGAGATAAGAGATAGATAGATCATATATGGTATGTATTAAGTTTGAAAAATAAGTAAAATGGGTAGTTTTGGAAATAAACCAAAAAAATTAATAAAACATTTAATTTTATTTAATTAAATCAAAATTTTAAAAAGTGGGACATGAATAGATTAGTAGGGGGTGTGTCAATAGCACAACTCTTAAAAAATTATAAACATTATCAATATGAATATCTACTCTCAAATGGTCGGTTGAACAGCAATGATAAATATTAAAATACTGTTAAAGAATTTTTTGTTTGGTTTAAAATAAAATAAAAAATAAAAAGAATAAAATAACTAGATAAGTCATTGATAAATACTATTTTCAACAAAAGCATTGGAGACGAATTTTTTATTTGGTTGTCTGTAAATATATTTTTATCCTATTTGCTAAGCAAGTCTCATGACATTATTGATATGCATATTGATATTTTTTGTAATAAAAGCTATTTTTACATTATATTGGAGATGCTCTAAGCTTGCTGTTTCATTCAATTTTGAAAAATCTTTAAACCTTATCTCTATTCCTCCTTCAAAGTAAATAAATGAGTCTAAAAACCTTATAATCTCTTTTAATTTCCTCTTTTTAACATAACATTAATACTAAATTTTGAATAATCTTACAAACTTTTTACAGTTTTTTAAAAGAGAAAATGAGCCTAACTTAAGCTTTATTTACACTATGGTGTGTGACAAAATTCCCACAGTTGTTGATCTTTTACTCTTTTTCTTTTCTTTTCTAAAGCTACAGGCTGATCTAGGAGATCTAGAGACTGACACTGAGACTATAATTAACCAACTGGTATTCATTTTCAAGATAGTCAAAATTTAGAAGAAAAATCCAAATTTAATTATAGAATCTCCTCTCGGTGAAGACGTTGGATCTTGGATGTTTAATTTGTACGTGAAATATGAATGGTTATGAAGTTTCAAGGATTCTTACATTCAAATAATTAATATAGGGTAGTGTTAACCTGAGCATAAGTTAAGAATATAAAAGTTTCTTTTATGGGAAACTCAATCATTGTATTTATTATAACAATACAATAAATGAGTCAAAAACTTAAATAACATTTTTTTAGGTGGAGCTTGTGCAAATAGCACCACATTAATAAGTCTTGTTTTAATAACATTAAAGATTGATTTTGGACAAAAATACCCTCATATTAGGGCAACATGCATCTGAATTTTATCTTTTACTTTTAACTTTTCATCTTTTCAATTTTGTTACCTTTGTTGACTAAGGAAAAAAAAAACACTCCAACTCTTCAAGCAAACCCATTGACAGCGACGAATAGTACACCACCGGCAGACAACCGAGAAGACTTCAACGACAGCTGTAAGACTTCGGGGACGACAACCTTGATGTATTTTCGTTTGGGTTTTGTTTTCAAATGTGATATTGTTGATTTTTCAAAATGTATTTTATTTTTGTTGATTTTGATTTAGTATTTTCGTATGGGTTTTGTTTTCAAATGTGATATTGTTGATTTTTCGATATGTATTTCGTTTTTGTTGATGATTTCGATTTAGTTTGTTGTGACATTGATTTCAGTGGTGATGTTTTGTTGATTTAATATGATATTGTTGGTGATGTTTTTGTTTTGTTGTTTCAAATGTGATATTGTGGGTTTAATTTGTTTGATTTCGTTGTTTTGTTTTCAATTTTTTCTGTTGTTTTGTTATATTTCAGTAGTTATGAATTTGGGTTTTGTTAGATTTCAGTAGTGTTGTTAAATTTCAATTTTTTTCTGTTGTTTGAATATGAATCTGGGTTTTTCGATTGGGAGAAGATAATGAACAGTACTTATTTCATGTTTAGTCGAGACTTAATTGTGTAAATTCGAGACTTATTGATTTAAATTCGAGACTTACTGGTGTATATATGTTTACAAAAAAAATTGTTTCATTGGAGACTTAATTGTTTGTAACATTATATATGCAAATGGTGAATCTTATTGTGTCCTGTATGATACATGTCAACAGGAGGTTCAATACGAAATCCAAAATGAACAAGTTGCTTGTTTACGGTATTCTCTACCTTTGATGTTGAATCAAATTGGTTTTTATAAAAAGAGGCGAGGGAAGGACACAACTGTTGGGGTTTTTTCCCTAAAGCTTGTAATATGTAAATGTAATTTGAACATAAATAAAAGAAGTAGTATATTCATTCATTTTGTGTCATACTTTATATAACATGTGCACTTAACATCCAAAATTGCCGGATGTAATTTCGAACTGAGTATATGAGTGTCATATATAGATGGATTCAGTTTGAAACGAGCAATTTAAAGAGTCCGTAGATAGCAAATAAAGCTGTGTACTTTATTTGTGGTTAATCTACAGCTGCGGTCCATTTCGTAGTGTACGATGATCCTATCCTGGATCATTCATATGTAGATATGAGAATAGAGGCACCTTGTATGATGTGATCATATAGGACTAGGCCATGATCTATATGAATCTCTCACTAAGATCCGTTTAACGATGAGATTCATATATATCAACTTATGATGGCTATATGTGGGTGATCTTAATCCTGAGTGTCTTATCGACTCCTTCAGGTTAGATCGTGGTCTTTGATATACCATGGGTGAGGTCGGAGTTGCATTCCCGATCAATATACTCCGTATGTTGGGATCGCGGTTTGGCTTGTGGCTGGGAAGGTTTGTACACAATAGTGGAATCCACTCCTTCTTGTGAGAAGTAGATGGTAGTTCCCTTAAGGGTTGATTCGGGGCTTGAACAATATGAGCGCTCTCCTAATTTCGTAAGGAATGTAGTATTTATTGTTCATTAGAGAATCAATGGTACTTAATGGAAAGATATGATTAGAGGGGTATAACGGACATTATGACCCAGCTCTAATTATGAACTACTTGTGGAGGATTATACCATATGTAATAGCTATATCGATGGACACCGAGAGTTATTGGTTTGTGTAAAAACGTCTACAGTTGAGAGAGTGCAGCTTCGGGTTTTTAGTGGAATAACACCGAAGTTAATAATCATGAAATATTAATTAAAGAGTTTAATTAATAATTTCTAAGGATTATTGGAGCTCAAAATACTGTGGGTCCATTAGGTCCCCTTGCTAGCCCGATCGATTTAGGTAACAAGGGTCACGGTTAATTAATTGGATTGTCCAATTAATTTTGTTACGAAAGTGACACGTATTTATTCGGGAATTAATTGAATAATGAGATTATTTAATTAATGAATAATGGTGATTAAAATAAATAATAAGATTATTTAATTATGTTGTTAATCACTAAATGGAGGGTGTTAGTTGATATTTGATTTTGAATAAAATAAGATAATATGATTATTTTATTTTAAATTAAATATTTGAAATTGAATTTAAAATGTTTGAATTCAAAAATAAATATTTAATTATTTTAAAAAGATATGAGATATCTTTGAATTTTTTTTTTAAAATCAAATAGATTTTGGTTTGTTGGTTTTTGAATATATATGAGATATATATTTAATTAAACAAAATAAATGAAACCGAAAGTGAGAGACTAACACAGCAAAAATTGAAAAGAGAAGATTAAAGTAATCGTGAACAGCAAAACAAAAACAAACAAAAAGAAGAAAAAAATTATAGTGTGGTGAGACCACAAAAATACTGCACTTCTAGAGTTTGTTTTTGTGTGTATTCTTCTCTTCTTCCTCCATACAGGTCCTGAATATCGTGACGCGCCCACACGCTGTTACCAGTTCGGGAGATAGCGAGGAAGATCACGTGGTTCAAATCAGGAGCAGTTCGTATCAAAGTGAAGGAGCCTCCTACGTAGGTATGAAAATGTTTCATCACTTTATTATTGCATTTGATTATTACTGTACAAATTGGTTAGTTTAATGATTGTATAAAATTTTTAAAACCTTCCGCTGCGCAATCTGTAACCCAAGGATCCAACAACAACGATGTCTCCGGACCCGTTTCATATGGTGGTAGTAAGCAAACATAACATTCCCCAACATAAAACTGGATTTTAAATGTATGTTATGTATTTTAAACTCCTCCATATGGATGTTATGGATTGATGGATGAACTTTTGAATGGTTTTTGTTTGTTATTATGGATGGATTTTTTTTGTTTATTATGAATGTTATTCAACGGAATTACGAATGGACTTTATTTGGTTATATTGACTGTGTTGATTACATTTATAATGAATTTTGGATGGACTTCCAGTAAGGCTCAAATTTCGATACTTATTAACTACATTCGAGACTTATTTTCAACATTTCGAGACTTATGACTTATTAGGTGCATTTGAGACTTATTAACAGTATATTCGAGACTTATTACAAATGTTATTATGGATGATTTTTTTGTTGATTATGAATGTTATTGGGAATTATGGATGGACTTTTGAATGGTTATATTGGCAGTTGATTATATTTATAATAAATTCTGGATGGACTTCCAGTAAGTCTCGAATTTCGATACTTATTAACTATATTCGAGACTTATTACAACATTTAGGTTCACGCGAGACTTATTAGGGTCATTCGAGACTTATTTCAGCATTTCATGACTTATTGCAAAACATTCGTGACTTATTAACAATATATTCGAGACTTATTACAACAATTCGTGACTCATTTAAAGTAATTTGAGACTTACTGGTAGGTAATGACATCGTCCATTATATGATATCAGTATTCTAACTCGATCCATTGACCTACAAACAAATAACACTATCAAATTATTCACCATATGAAAAATAGTCAAACAATAAAAGTAATTCGGATTCATCCCAGTAAGTCTCGAATTAATGGAATTAAGTCTCGAATTTAATATACATAAGTCTCGATAATGATATAAATAAATCTCGATAGTGATATAAATAAGTCTCGAAAGTCTCGAAATTCAAATTTCAATTAAATGCCACATAACACCCGCTAACCATCCACTTGCAAATTACAAACCAAGAAATGTCAAGCATTTACAAAATTAAACATAACACTTACTAACCATCCACTTGCAAAGTGAAAGCATTACAAGTTGTTGTTTCCAACGATCTTATCCCTTTTTAGGCAAGTTTGTTTGTTGTGCCAGATTTCATAGCATACACTACTTTTCTTACGGTATGCATCTGGAATAGTACTATTGGAACTGGGGCCCGGATTCGGACACCGCCTGAAATTGTGGCCCTGTATTCCGCATTTTTTGCATTTTGTTTGCTAGGCCTCTCAGAGACGGACGGAAATCGACTTCTTCGGGGTCGACCAGATTGTGTTATGATATATGGCTTTAAGATGACCCGATTTTTGATGTCTGGAGGAATTATCCAAGTATTTGGATGGCCCACCGGCATGATCGGTATAGAATATGCATCGGCAATGACTTACTTTTTGTAGTAATCCGCACATAATGAAGTGTAATCCAAGTTTCGCTCCCTGTGAATTTAACAACAAATAACATTCATCGTAAGTGCAATCATAAAATGTGCATGTATTTTCCAAAAACACCTTTATTAATGGCACTGACATATCTTTGGCTTTCATCTGGTAGTTCATTCCATCGTCCATTATATGATATCAATATTTTAACTCGATCCATTGTCTTACAAACAAATAACACTATCAAATCAAATTATTCACCATATGAAAACTAGTCAAACAATAACAGTAATTCAGATTCATCTCAGTAAGTCTCGAATTAATGGAATTAAGTCTCGAATTTAATATACATATGTCTCAATAATGATATAAATAAGTCTCGAATGTGATATAAATTAGTCTCGATAACGATATAAATAAGTCTCGAAAGTGATATAAATAAGTCTCGACAATTAAATAACTAATTATTCACCATATGAAAACTAGTCAAACAATAATAACAGTAATTCAGATTCATCCCAGTAAGTCTCGAATTAATGGAATCAAGTCTCGAATTTAATATAAATAAGTCTCGATAATGATATAAATAAGTCTCTAAAGTGATATAAAATGGTCTCTAAAGTGATATAAATAAGTCCCGAATGTGATATACATAAGTCTCGACAATTAAATAATTAAGTCTCAAAACATAAATAAATAAGTCTAGAAACATATATAAGTCCCGATTATGAAATAAATAAGTCTACACGATAATATAAGTCCCGATATTTATATAAATAAGTCTCGAAAAGAATACAATTATGTCTCGAAACGAATACACTTATATGTCGAAATCAAGACTTAATGGACGTCTTCTTCACTCTCCGAGAAACTCTACATGACAGTTGAAGACAAAAATCAATTTCAATTTCCTTACAAAATAGAGACCAATGCAAGGAACCTTCTCTTAATTTACTTTACCTTTTATCCGCCGATTACTTCCGCTTTGATATGTGTATTTAAAGAAGAAGAGAAAGCAGAAGTTTAGGTACCTCTAATGGTTTTGCTTAGCAGAGAAGTGAATCTACTCAACAAACAAAAATGATCCCAACCAATCAGTTGTTGAAGCTTCATAGGCCGTTTAACTCAAGCATATTCTCTAACTGTATCTACAAGATCCTTTCCAGGAAACACTACTACAACATCTTTTCTTGTAAGGTCGCTTTGTTTGCCTCAGGTAACATTTGCTAACCAACGCACATCTTAGTACTCTATCTATCTTTAAAAAAAAAAAAAATCATGATGATTATCACATAATAGAATCAGTCCATGCATGTACAGCTACAACACAGAGAGAAATGAGTTCATCGGATAATAATTTTCATGTTAAATGTAAATTTCAGGGTTGGTATTCAGCACAAAGTTGGTAGACTTGGCTGTAGTGGCTACGTTGACAACATACTTTACTGATGATTCAAGCAAATATCCTGTCGGGAAAGCTGCAGTTTTTGGGAATATTCGGGAGGGACTATCAGCGTCAGTTAAGATTCTTTTGACTTATTTTTCTGTCGACGCCTACTTCGGTCATCGGAAAATCATTATTCATTCAAGTGTCTACTACATCAATGTAAGTAATTCGTTTCACCTGCATGTTTAGTTAACTTTCTAGAATTTCAAGAGAATTAATTAAATGAAATTGTTTGATGAAAACCTGAGAGAACTGTATTGCTTGAAATGTTTACAAGAGAAGCTCCTACTTATATACACAAGATTCTATACTCAAAACTAACTTTCTGGAATTTCAAGAGAATAATTAACAACTTCACATGTCCGTGGTCAAGTTAGATACCCAACTAACTGATGCGGATCGGGTAGCATTTTTGTATTTGGGTCGTGTAGTGCACCTAAAATAGGGCTGATGACTTCGCCGAGTCATACATTTGTTACGAAATCTTTGTCTTGCATAACTGGCTGTAGCAGGTACAAATTCAGCCATTTTGATTGTTGTCCAATGACTTTTATCTTGCTGCACAAGGTTTAGAGTTTTTTTTTTCCTTTTTTTTATTTAGGAGATTTGAGATCTTTTTATTTTGGGATTCTTTCACATTTGTTTTAGGATTTTGGAGATCTATATTCTTTCTCGTTTGTTTTAGGGTTTTTGGAGATCTATTTTATATAGGAAATTATGAGATACCAAATCCTAGTGTTATTAGATTTATTTCGCTTATGGATGACAATGGGACGGGTTCGGTGTGGGGTGACCTTCCCCACACCCCACCCCATTTATTTTTTGAAAACCCATCCCCTCATAAAACCTCATCATAGATGGAACGGGTTAGGGCGGGGCATGGTACAACGGGGAGTGCTTTCCCCTATCCTCACCCATTAACCCTATTTATAATTTTTTATTTATTAAAATAACAAATATATAACCGTTGAATATGATATAAAATATAAAGTAATAAATAATTCCAAGAAACTATTAAAAAACATCTCATAAAATTCAATCAAATTCAAACATAAACATAAAGTATGAAGTCAAACATAAACATAAAGTCAAAAAACATCTTGTGAGGTTGAAGCTTGAACGGTGAACTTCGAGTTGTTTGAGGATTAGAGACTTAGAGTTACAGTTAGCGGCTAGGGTTTTTTTAATAGTATTTTGTTTTGTCACTTTATGTTAAATAACCGTGAAGAGATGTAAAATTAGTGTTAATGTATTTATATATTTCCTTTTTATATATATATATATATATATATTTTGAAACTACGTAGTTTAACTAAGTATTATTTTAAGCGGGGCGGGGTGGGGAGTATAAAACTCATCCCCGCCCCATACCCATTGCGGGTTATACTATATATCCCCATCCCCACCCCAAAAGTACGGGTCCTCATGGGGTTCCGTCCCCGCGGGGAATTTTGCCATCCCTACTTTTGCTATTTATTCAGACTTTGGTTTTTTGTTTTTGTTAACCGTAAAAAATGGTTAAGAAATAAAGTAGTTTTCCTAGTGTATCGTCGCAAGACCAGGACTGGTCCCAAAAGGAACCGGTCCACCAAACTCCGTCCCGGTCCCGGGACAACCAGACCTATTGTGAGCTCACACTACCATCTATCGACTTACTCATCAAAGAACCTCCCGCCGAAGCGTCCACGAATTGGCGTGTGGACAAGTTCATGCCTCGATGGAATTTCTCAACAATTGACCACTTCGGCATTCCATGACAAGGGCATTTTCTGAGCAGCTCTTTATACCTCTCCCAAGCTTCATACAAGTCTTCTGACTCAAATTGAGTGAACTCATAAATCTCATTCACCAGTTGAGCTGCTCGTCCGGGTGGGAAGTATTTGCTTAAAAAGGCTTGGGCCAAAACATCCCATAAGGTGATTGACGCCTGTGGTAACGAGTCATACCAAGCCTTGGCTCGATCCTTCAATGAAAATGGGAAGAGCCTCAATCGAATTGCATTATCTATAGCCCTATTGATTTTGAACGTCGAGCAAATCTGGTCAAAGTTTTGCAAGTGTGCATTCGGATCTTCGGTGGGATCTCCACCAAACATCCCTGTCAATGCCAACATCTGAAATACATGTCCTTTGATCTTAAAATTGTTCGCTGCTATTGGCGGGAGCTAGACTGGTGACATATTCTGCTCCACCCTTGGCATGACATAGTCCCTCATGACTCTCCCATCATGCTCATCTTGCCCATTTTTCCCATTTTGCCCTTGTGGAGCTGCAGCTGGAATCTGATCCGGAGGCAAGGCATCTCTCTCCATGGCTATTATTCGATTCCTTTGGTTTAATCGGGTTGTAGCTTCGATGTCCGGATCAAAGCTGAGATCCTGTAAATTGTTGCTCCTTGTACTATGATGCATACAAGAGCACCCGCTTGAAATTACACGGAAAAGAACACAAAGTAAAAAGCCTAAATTAATAATAAATCAACTAGTAGTGATATCAATATACCGCTCAGTCCCCGACAGCTGCGCCAAAAATTGATCACTCCAAAATGAGCACCCGTAATAGTACGGAGCCGTGGGAGTAGTACAATGATAATAAAGTTCAGTTCCACAAAGATTGATGAATTGAGTACCACAATTGATTGATTAACTACTATTTGAATAAACAAATATTTGATGATTGGATTCTATTACTCAAAACTAATTAGATTAAACTATAACTAGAAAATGCAATAAATAAGACTAACAAGCAAGTAACAAGCAAATCACACACAAGCAAGTGGTTGTATTACTTATAAGGAATGAGGCCAAGACCATGAATCCATCTAACCAAGTCTCACTAATTTATAGACACACTGTTAAAGATAAATTATGCAAGTGTGAATGTAGACTCGTGACAACCCTCAATTAGTCTCTACTCTCTCTCGAGTTATAGAGACAACACTTATATGCACCAACAACCTATCTCTCAATGGTCATCCGAAATACACACAAGTTCTTTAAGCATAATGGTGCACTAATTGAGTCCTAGAGACTAGCCTCGAGTATTTCTACCTAACTAGCCATCTATCATGTATTTCATCGAGCACTGTTGTGTGCTTCTCCTCTCGGTGCATCACACAACAACCAAACAAATATTAAATGCTAGCTACACACTCAATATTGATTACAACATGAAACACACATATATAAACACAAGCAATAGAGATAAAATGGTGGTCTTTTATTGATAATTCATGGTAAAGGTTTCATCTTGGCCTTAGCCAAGCAAAGTTTAGTTCATAGTGTGAGATATGGCCATACAAGATATGGAATAAGTACAAGCCATTAATGAGTACAAGTAAAAGTAAAGAAGAAAGGAAAAGAGTAAAGAAAGTTGAAGAACTCCTCATCTTTAGCTAGCTTGTGCTTGGTGGTGCTTGGTGGTGCTTGGTTCCTTCTCTCTTTGACTTCTTTAGCTCCAAAATATGGTCTTGATGGTTAGTCTAGGTGAGGAAATGAGGTGTTGAGTGGTAGGTGAGGTGGGATTTGAGTTTAGATGATGGTTTGATGAAGGTTTTAGGTGATTTGGTGAAGGATTTGGGTTAAAGATTAGTTCTTGGAGGTTTTGATTGTGAAGGGAGTTTTTGGAGCTCAAGGGTCATGGTAGAGGTCCCCAAAACGAGCTAAGAAGGGGTATTTATATGTTTGGAATTAGTGCACGAAACCCTAGAAAATAGCTGAGGTGGAATGCTTAGGTGCTGGTGTGGCGCTGGTCGTTAGGCACACCACCAGCGCAACACCACTAACCTTTAGGGCGCTGGTGAGGGTGCGCTGGTCGTCAGACGCACTACCAGGGCAACACCACTGACCTTTGGGCGCTGGTGAGGGTGCGCTGGTCGACTAGGGGCACCACCAGCGCAACCTAACTGGCTTTTGGGCGCTGGTCAGGTTGCGCTTGTCATCAGGCGCACACTCTCTTCTTCTAGATTCTGCAAATCTTCAATTTAGCCCTCAAATCCCCTTGACTTTGAAACGTTACCCCTAGATTACTTATAAACCTGCACAACTCAATTTAAAAATAAAAAAATCCAGTTTTTTACCATGAAACGGATGCAAATTGATAGGATATGGAGGCTACACCAAGTGTAGAAATGGGCATTGTCAGCCGCCTACCGCGACCCAGCTCGCCAGTTCATACGTGGACCATTTCGATCATGGAGCACTGCTCCATCTGGTCTAAATGTTTTCCAAAAAGCCAACATGAGATTTTACAGATAACATTTTGGCACCGCCTATGGGGAGAAATCACTGGAGCATGGTGGTTTGCTTTCATTCTAAACTACTACCTTTCTTGCATGTTCTAGAAGATGAGGTTGAGATCCTCACAAGGTCAACCTGACTCGTCAAGCCCCTATTCATATGTCTCCACCTAGGAAACACATGCCGTGAGAATGCTCCGACTAATCGCGAGCCAAGGTACCACGGCTGGTATCACTACCTCAACCGGCTCCGGCCGTGCCGACCTCAGCCCTACCTCATGTGTTTACTGCTCAAGACATTTTCGAACTCCAAGAAGCCGCCTTCGTGGAAGGAATTCACCAAAATATGTTTGGATCTATAGCTTTAACTAGCCACCTCGCTCCATGTCCCTAAACAGCTGCATTGGGAGAAGCCGGACCTAAGAACGAGAGTACTAGTCTTTGACAGGCTTGATCCTGCGTCACCCTCTGCCCATAGGCCGAATGTATCAGAACCTCACCGGATCAGATCCAGGGTCGAGGTTCCTTAAACGGAGGTGGACCCTAGCCAGCTCGCTGTGATAGGTAGGTCTGGCACCGGAAGCAGAACCGAGGCAGACCGGTCCAGACAGCGAGAGGGGCAGAGAGAGTAAGCTCGGTGCGAACCAAGAGCAACCACAGGCGTCTAGAACTGTATGAGAGGAAGCGGGTCCATTGACCCAGTCCGTAGACAATGAGTCAAAGTGCTTAAAGGATCAGATGACAATGATGGCAAAGCTTCTAGAGGAGCTAGAGAGAGGGAAGCACCGGGGGAAGCTAAACAACCCCCTTGATGAAACTGCATGCTTCCCTCTCTAAAGAGGTTAGGAAAACTCCAAAACGGAGCTTCTGCCCAAGTTCAAGATGCCAACAGAGAAGTACTCCGATACGGAAGACCCTCTTAGCCATCAGGAATCCTTCATCCATCAGATGGAAGTCCAAAACTGTTTCGAGAAGAGTGATATGTAGAATGTTCCCATCCACGGTGATAGACTTTCTCAAGACCTGGTTCGGAAAACTCCCCATGGTAGTGTGAACTCCTTTACCCTCTTGTCGGGAAACTTCTAAGCTTAATTTCAGAGAGTAAAACTGCGCCGAAAAGATCTGATCATGCTTTAATACGTGGTATAGGAAAAGAGAGAGCCGTTAAGTCATATGTGGAAAGGTTCCATAAGGAAGTGATCCAGATGGGTGTCTTCGTCGAAAGGGGAAACACTAACCAATTTTAGCAAGAACCTTTGGGTCGGGAAACTATGGAGGCCATTTAGCAAAGAAAAGACAAGAACCCATAAAGAAGCATACACGAGAGCCCTCGAGCAGGTAGAGATGGTTGAATAGCTCCAGGTTATGATGGAGCATGATGAAGAATGAACTATGAAGCGCCACAAGAAGGATAATCACAAAATTGAACCGCCCCAATGGCACAACGACCGACCCCGAACCGGTCCTCCTCTCGTCTACCTCTGCTCCCTTTAAATAGAATCTGATTCCCATCGATGAGGTCTCCACCTAGTAAGGCCTCACCAACCAGGGTCCTGGTTGCATCCTTAACTAAGGAGGCAGCGAGGGTAAGCGACATAGAAAAGGTAGCCGACCAGAATTACACCCAACTCAATGTCTTAAGAGAGGTTGTCTACCTGGCCATCAGAGACAAATGCTTCCTTAAAAAGTCGGGCCTTGTAAAGTTTTCTTAGGATTTAAGAAATAGATATAAGTACAACGACTTCTATGAGGATATGGGACACAACACTTTAGAGTGTTTTAGCCTCCGCAATCAAATTGAGAGCCTACTTATGGGTGGCCTGGTGGTAGAATTCCTACACCAGGTGAGGGATGATATCAAGACTAGGAAATAAGTGTAGAGGGGACTCATAGAAGAAGATGAGAGGAAGAAGAATAAATGAAATGATCTCATGCAACATATCTAGATAATTAACACATCAGCGGAGGCCCAACCATGGTCGGACCTCCAACAATTCAAGAAAGAACTATAAAAGGAAAGTATCACGGCTCACAGAGGGAGAACAAATGTTTACAGTAGGTTGGAGAGCGCCTGATCGTTCCTCAAACAACCAAATCATCTTCACAGAGGATGATGTGCATAACACAGTCATACGTCATAATGACCTGATGATGGTTACAATCCAGATGGGCAACTACCAGGTGCAACATGTTATGATCGATACTGGAAGCAACATGGACATCCTCTTCAAAAGCACACTTGACTGATTCAAGCTACAGAGCCCATGATACAACAGCTGCACCGTTCCCCTATATGGATTCACTAGAGACTGCATACTCCCCACTAGATCCATGATCATGCCGATTATCATAGGGGAAGCTCTCTACAAGTGAATGCTATGGTTGAGTTCGTCATGGTCGATGTTCAAAGCGTATACAATGCCATCCTTGGTAGGCCATTTCTTATCAAAAATCAGATGATCATTGGGATTAGTGCAAGATCGCTCGATGCCTTGGGCTGGGACTGGGCCCACTCTAAGAAGCGATCCAATATACGAGGGACCTTAGTTGCCTGTTACGATCATTGCAAAGGGACTTGGTCCTAAAGAAACAGCAAGTTATTAACCAAACAAAAGATTTGATGCCATAACCAAGCAAGAATGAGAGCATGCAATAGAGATTAAAGCAATTAATCAAAGCAAGCGAGACAAGTGAGAATATAAGTCAACATGGAATTCTAAGCAATAATCCAAATAGAGAATCAGTACTACTGTGGGTGCCGATCTAGTCAAGAAGAAAGTAAGCCAAACAAGGGGTGCATATGCACTAGTTCAAGTTACTACCCAAAGGGACCAAAGCTCAGTTGGCCTTGAAAACAATGAAAAAAATATGAAATAGAACTGTTGAAGAAGGTCAAATATAGCTGTCTTGATGGGGTCTGTTGACCTCGGTTGAATCACTGGCCTTGATGAGGTAAAAGTTGCTAGTCTTAAAGATGTTGATCCTTGTCCTCCTCCATCCAGGCTTGCTCCCCTGCTACGGCTGCCCACTGGCTTTACTCCTTCTCTCCTCCATGTTTATCAGCGGTGGCACTTTTACCCAGAGAGGAATGCCGGGATACAGGGGGAGGTTGACAAGCTTCTGAAGGTTAGATTCATCAGGGAGTCTCGGTACCCTGAGTGGATTGCAAACGTAGTAATGGTAACTAAAGCAAATAAGAAGTGGCACATTTACGTTGACTATATCGATCTCAACCATGCTTGCCCGAAGGATAGTTTCCCGCTACCAAAGATTGACCAACTGGTGGATTCATATGCAGAAAACAAGCTTCTTAGCTTTATGGATGCATTCTCGGGGTACAATCAGATAATGATGCACCCTGCCAATCAAGACAAGACCAGTTTCATCATGGGGTAGAGCCTATATACCTATATGGTAATGCCCTTCGGTCTTAAGAATGCAGGTGCTACTTACCAGCATTTGGTCAACCGACTATTCAAGGAACAGTTAGGGAAGACGATGAAGATGTATATCGACGACATGATCACTAAGTCCCAAGTAGCTGAGCAACACCAGGACCATTTTTGCCAGACTTTCCAAGTAGTCAGAGAGATTCAGATGCGGTTAAACCCAGCTATGTGTGCCTACGGGGTGGCAACTAGGGAAATTTCTCAGATTCGTGGTCCATGAGAGAGGAATAGAAGCCAATCCGAAAAGATCCGGGCTATCTCGAATTTTGAATCTCCTGCCTCACTCAAACAGGTACAAGGCCTGGCCAGTCGAATAGCAGTTCTTAATAGCTTCATATCTCGGTCTACCGAAAAATGCCTCCCTTTCTTCAAAACTATCAAGTAGGGGAGGAATATGAAGTGGGATCAGGACAGTGAGCTAGCCTTCCAATCTCTGAAGGAGTACCTAGCTAGCCCACAACTACTGGTTAAGCCAATACCAGGAGAGGAGTTACAATTGTATCTGGCCTTATCCGAGACTACCGTTAGTGTGGCCCTGGTCAAAGAATGTGGAGATGAGGTTCAGCGAGTCATCCACTACGTGAGCGGCATTCTGACCAAACCGGAGAAAAATTACACCCTCTTGGAGAAGCTCGCATTTTCCCTTGGTTACCACAGCCAGAAAGCTCCGCCCCTATTTCCAAGACCATTCAATCGCGGTGGTTACTGATCAGCCTCTGTCACAGTTTCTCCAAAGACCAGATGTATCAGGGAGGTTGGTTTTGTGGGCCCTAGAATTCACCCAATACGATATCAAATACAAGGCCATAAACCATCAGCAATGCCCACGCTCTGACTGACTTTGTGGTTGAGTTCAGTGCGATACCCGATCCTGGTACCCTTCCGATCTCGGACCTGAGCCCCTATAAAGAGCAGGAACCTGCAGATTGGCCTGCTGATAGGGAAGTCTGGATCCTGTATACAGATGGAGTGACCAGTCAACAGGAAGTAGAGTAAAAATAGTTCTGACCGATCCAGAAAAGGTCGAATGTTGCCATTGTTTCAGATTTGAGTTCAGCGCTGCCAACAACGAGGCTAAGTATAAGGCTCCGTTGGTAGGGATGATGGTGGCTGCAGAACTCGGGGGTAGTTATCTCCACGTCAAGAGTGACTCGTAACTCGTGTTCAACCATGTAACAGGGCTATGCCAAGCGAAGTGAGACAACATGGCAGCCTACCTTGAAAGGGTTCAGAGGATTATGGTCCGGTTCAAGGGTTTCAAGATTGAGTAGGTACCTAGGCAGCAAAACCATCAGGCCGATGTCTTGGCCAAGATAGCTGCAAGCGGAGGACATGTGCTGCCAAAGGGGGTACCATTCTAGGTAATCTCTCAGTCAAGCATAACAGAAGGAAAAAAGGTTAATCATGTGGATCGCCTCCCTTACTGGATGGATCCAATAGTGGACTACCTCCAAGAAGGAAAGTTTCCTAGAAATCTTGATCAAGCCTCCAAACTCAAGAGGATCTCAGCTTCATATTGCCTGGTAGAAGGGCACCTCTACCGCGGAGGGAGGTCCCTCCCCCTACTTAGATGCATACACCTCAATGATGCGAGCTATGCACTTAGAGAAGTGCACTCAGTGGACTATGGAAACCATACCGGGGGAAAAGCACTAGCTTACCAGGTACTTCATGACTGGACATTTTTCTAGTGTCGCTTTAAAAGATCAATCCGTCAACAATAATGTAAAAACCTCACTAAGCCTAAAATGATTTGGAAAACACAAGTATTGTGGCAAGTGGGGGATCGTCCACAGGGAGCGGAGTTAGCTAAGATTAGTTATTGCTAAAGTAATGTTAATGTATATATATAATAAACGAAACATAAAATGATGAAGATGTAGATGGTTAATTGTCCTATTAATAACACTAAAATAAGTACGCAAACTAAATGAAGGGGGAAATGGGATGAAGGATATATATATATATATATATAGATGATGGAACCTAAGGAGTTAATGGATACGAAAGTGAATACTGAGCAATGCAACAAACTTGTCAATAGCATGGCTATTCAAGGCAACCGACCTAGGATGTATAGAGTTGGTTATTTATCCCTAGTAGGTGGCCAACCTAGGATGTATAGTGTGGACCACCTATTATGGATTAATCTGTCGTAAACTACCAACCTAGGATGTATAGCGTTGGTTGTTTATCGGATTCTGGAAATAAAGCTCGTCTACCTAACAATAACTCAACAGATTAAACGTAGTCACCCTAGGATGTATAGTGATGACTTCTAACTCTCTCACGGGCTCCGACCTAGGATGTATAGTGCAGGAAACTCGATCGAGGTTAGATTAAGACCGTGGTTTAAGAGTCGGAATTCATGACGTTCCGTCCATTCATTAGAGTAATAAACAACTAAATAGGATGTATATCTAGATGCAATACTCATACATAATACAAAGAGATCTTGCAAGAGGATGTATCTACATAAGAAATCAATGGTAAACATTCATAACAAGAATAGATCAATGAAAGATAGACATGGATATCAATATAACATCAAGTTTATGTACAAGCTAGACATGACGCCGGTTCCGGTTCCGGTTCGGAACCGGCCTTTTTTTTAAATCATATTTCATAAAAAAAAGTAGTCATGTAAAAATGTAATTTGGTAAATGTATTTTATTGGGTCATTTGCAAAATAAAGTTAAATAAATAAATGACAAATTAAAAAATAAAATAAAATAAAACAAAACAAAAAAATAATAAAATTGGTCCTTGCACTTAACTTTTACCACAATTAAGTTGCCTACGTATCTTCTTAAGGGTTTAGAAGAATCAAAGGCCACGTAGTTCTCTTACCTTTTATTGTAGATTTGGACTTTGGAGTTTGGAGTCTTGGAGATGGGGATTTGGCGTGGAGTCGTGGACTAATAGTTGCCATGATTATCCGTTCGACTTTCAGCCGATTGATCATCTTTAAAGAAATCGTATGGTTCCTCTTGATCGATTTCCTATTGTCTATTTTGAGCCTTCGTCCAATCTTCAACACAAGCTTGTATCTGAAGTGATTTCGGACTCATAAGGGAACGTTTTGGGTCTAAAATATTCCCACCGGCACTGAACTGTTGTTCTACCGCCACTGTAGAAACTGGTGTTGAAAGGATTTGTTTGGCTATCATAGCCAAGATTGGAAAGTACCTTTCATGCTCTTTCCACCAGTGTAGGATATCAAATTCTTTATCTTCGGTGTCTTCTATGAACCCAAAAGAGGTACTTAGATAAGATTCAAGCTCGGAATATGTGGTGGAGCTTGATGAAGAAGAACCTCGTAATTTTTTGGTTTTTTTTTATAAAAGATTATACCATAAATTAACAAATCCAGAGGATGATGATGATGAACGAGATACATTTTGAGTTTGTGGAACATCTATGTTTAGTGATGGATCGTAAACTTTAATATAATCATCATATAATTCATACAATAATGTCTTAACCCTAGCACAACACATATCAACATCATAATTTATTTTTAAACCTTGTTCATAATAAGCAGAAAGATAATCAGGCAAACTTTCTAATCTACAACGTGGATCAAAACACAAGGCAATCAAATAAATATTTGGAAACTCCTTATAATATTCTAACCATTTATCCTTCATAGCAGTAACAGACTCATGTAATTCTGAGTCGGATTCACAATGAGCAAATGCACCAGCAATATTAAGACTCTCAATAATAAATAAATTAGTTGTAGGATAATAAACACCAGATAAATTATTAGTAGCAGTATAAAAAGCTTTTAACAAACCACAAACATTGCTACAAGCATCCCAATGACTTTGATAAAGATTAATGTGACTAACATGATATTGAATAAAAGTAACTAATAAATCCCTATATTCATAACTTCTAGCAAACAATTTATAAGTAGAATTCCAACGTGTTGGAACATCACGAGGAAATCTAATGGCACACTTACCATTTTGTTTACAATATGCTGCCTATGATTTCATTACAGAAGGATGTTTCCACAAAAAAATAGAGAGCATCTTTAATAGGTTGAATAAACTGTTCAAGAGTTTTTAATCCTTTTTGAACACATAAATTGAAAACATGGCATGCACATCTTTGATGAAAAAATTTACCACCAAGATAAGGTTTGCATAATTCAATTAAAGCAGGAATAACAGCGGTATTGTTAGAAGCATTATCAAAATCAATTGCAAAAATTTTGTTCTCAATTTTATACTCTGTGAAAATAATTCTAAGATGTCTAAAAATATTAGCAGCAGTGTGTTTATCATCAAAAACTCTAAATGCAAGAATTCTTTTTTGGATAGCCCATGCATTATCCATATAATGGCAAGTGACACATATGTATGAATGCATTCGCCAATGATCACTCCATATGTCGACACATACGGAAACACGACCATTATATTTTTCAAAAAAATTTTCCAACATTTTCTTTTCTTTTTCATAAACGTTTTCAAGTGCTTCTGTGAGCGTGGTTCTAGGAACACGACATGCAGCAGGATTTAATGCTCGTTGACAATAATTATTAAAACCAATCTTTTCACCAAAACTAAATTATAAGCGTTCTACTGCAACCATTCTAGCTAATTCTTCTCTATTTTTTGCATCACTATATTTAAATAATTGTTGGTTAGGGGTAGCGTACCTGGGAATTTGAGATTGTGAACTCGATTTGGCCTGTGCATCTAGATGTGAGTTCATTATATGCTTCCGATATGAGCCATATCCTGCAGATTTGTGCCATTTAAATACTTTTTTGCAGTAATTGCAAATCACTACTGTGCTTCCAACTTCATGCGTAACTTTCTTCATATGGAGTACGAATAGATCAGATTTGACCTGCTTCGGTAACTTTTCTTCCATCTGTGGATAAAAATCAAAATCTTGATGTGGGTTGGGATTAGGGTCATCAGGCTCATCACCATCATGGCCAATATCATGCATATTTTCTGATTGGCTTGTCAAAATGGGGGTGGCATTGAGATCGGGTTCAGAAATTCTAAGAGATGGATGATAATGAGGAAAGTTTAGGCCTAAGTCTTCAGCATAGACTTGTTGTTGTAGATACTCGTGATAGGCACGGTCGTCATGACCAAGATTATCCGTCATACGACCTTTACCTTTCATCGAAATGGAGCGTCTAGGAGCGTCACCACTTCCACTTGCCATTTTAAAAATTGAATTGTAAAATTCCTTGAACAAAAAATGTTAAAAAATTGATTTAAAAAATAATTAAATGGTTGGAAATAAATTTGAAAGAAAATTAGAAACTTAGTAGTTAGTAATTGCAATTTGCAAATAAAATATATTGTAAATAAAATAAATTGGATATAAAATAAATTGCAAATAAAATAAATTGGAATATATAGCAAATAAAATAAATTGTAAATAAATGATATTGGAAACTTAGTAATTGACTAATTGCAAATTAAATAAATTTGAAATAAGAAATATTGCAAATAAAATAAAATTAGAAACTAAGTAATTGTAAATAAAATAAATTGGAAACTAACTAACTTAGTAAATTTAAAAAAAAAAAATTTTAAAAAAAACTTACTAACTTATTAAATAAACTTACTGACGTCAGCGGACCGTTGGCCACCAACGATTCTTTAAAAAAAAAAAAATTTTTTAAAGAAGAACCGGCTGGTTCGAACCGGAACCGAACCGCCGGTTCTGGTCCGGTTCGAACCGCCCGGTTCTTCGCTGAAGCGAACCGGAACCGGAACCGGGCCGGACCGGTTCCTGGTCCGGTTCCGGAACCGGAACCAGTTTTTTCGATTCCGGTTTCGGTTTTCTGACGCCGGTTCCGGTTCGGTTCTCCGGTTCGAACCGAACTGGCGTCAAGTCTAGTACAAGCCCAATATTCAACTAACTACTCCATCAACCCCTTAGAGGGGATTTAGCTACTCATTACAACTAGGAAAATAAGATAAAGGAAAGAGAAAGAACCCTTGGAGAACATCTCCTTCTTTGAAGTGGCTTCAATCTCCTAACTTCCTTGAAGTTGAGTAGAGAATGTAAGGATGTGAGAGAGAGAGAGAGAGAGATTCTAGATCTAAGTGTGTAAAACCTCTGAAAAACAGAGTCAAAAGCTCCTTAAAACATTTCCATACTATTCTATTTATACAACATACAAAAATAGGTCACTTAAGCTTCAAAAATCAAACTGGAGCGCGCGAAGTGCAGGGTGAATTACCCGCACTATATATGTTGTCTTCATCTTCAGTTCTCAGATCTGGGAAATAGTGCGGGTGGAGTGCGGTTGAATAACTCGCACTTGACCAGCACTTGGAATCGCACTTTGATCGCACTTTGATCGCACTTGAGTCGCATTTCACTGTCAGATGCAAAATCTACCTTCTGTCTTAAGCAACAGTGCGGCCCGAGTGCGGTTGGATGACCCGCACTTTACCCGCACTCTAATGTCAGGTGTAAATCTGCTCTTCTGGTCTTGGTAACAATGCGGGTGGAGTGCGGTTGGATGACCCGCACAGTACCCGCACTCTAATGTCAGGTGCATCTTCAACTTCTCTGGTTTGGCATTAGTGCGGGTGGAGTGCAGTTAGATGACCCGCACAGTACCCGCACTTTAACGTCAGGTGCAACTTCAGCTTCTCTGGTTTGGCAACAGTGCGGGTGGAGTGCGGTTGGATGACCAGCACTTTAACTCTTCACTTGCATCAGGTCCCGACTATGAGCATGAGTGCAGTTGGAGTGCGGTTGCGACCCGCACTTGACCCGCACTGTAGAGCTACTTATGCTCCTTTGTCTTTCCTTTTACCCATTTTCTAGTCGGAATCACCGCAACGTGCTTCCAAACCCATCTTTGCACCATTTCTTACAATTAAGCACAAAACAACCCATTAGAGATATACAAAAACGCACGAAAACATAACACAAGGTAAGGATTTGAGGGCCTAAATATACTACATATTTGGCCCGATCACTTCATATGGGGTATTACTGGCCAACCTTGCACCACGATGCAAGACAGTTTGTGCAGTCTTGTGAACCATGCTAGAGAAAAGCCAATCTAAGTCACCTTCCACCAGAGCGGCTCTCCTTTATCAGCTCACCATATCCATTCGCCATTTGGGGTATATTTGATCGGACCACTCCTAACCGCGTCTGGTCAAGCAAAACACACTATAATGGCCATATATTATTTTACCAGGTGGGTGGAAGTGGAGTCACTTTCCAAGATCACGGAGGAGAACACGACAAAGTTCATCAAAACGAACGTGGTCTGCCGGTTCGGTACCCCGATGGCTATTATCACCGATCTAGGCAAACAGTTCCATATTGTACAGTTCCGAGATTTCTATGATAACCTGGGAATTGTTCCCCACTCTGTATTAGTGGTAGATTTTCTGACCAATGGCTTGGTAGAGGCCACGAACAAGACCATCAAAAAGCTGATAAAGAAGAAACTCCAGCAGAAGATGGGCAAGTGGGCAGATGAGCTCTCTGATGTGCTATGTGTTTATCGCACCACTAAAAGGACTGCTACAAGAGAAGCCCATATTTGTTAGCTTTCGGGGTAGAGGCTAGTCCTAGCTTACTGAGCATAAACTGACTATCTTCAGGGTTCAACATTTCAAGCCAAAAGGTAACGAAGACAATTAAGGGCCAACCTGGACCTCTTGGAAGAAAAGCAGGACAGAGTAGCAGAAAGGGTATCAGTCTGCTAGAGCTAGATTGCCTGGTACTTCAACAAGAAGGTCAGAAACTGCAGCTTCAAAAAAAGGGACTTCGGTCCTCAAGAAAGTAACCCAGAACACCTGGAAGAGGTCAGACGAGGTACTAGCACCAACTGGGAGGGCCCATACCTGGTTAAAATGGTAATTCGTAGCGGGGTGAACAAATTGGAAGATATGGAGGGACGTCTTATCAACCATACCTGGAATACAGATCACCTTAAGAGATTCTACTCGTAGATGGACTGGGAATGCGAGTGGTAACCGACTGGTGTCGCCCTAGATAGGTACCACTTGATACTCGTATCGCCCAAGAATTTATATCACCACCTGACTAATAAATAAAGAATCTCCTCTTTATCTCCAATGATCGCTATGGAAGTTCACCATGATCGCCATGAACCAGAAAAGACCACATGGCATTCTTGATGCCTTGGACAGGACCCACCCCTCTCTAGAAAGGGTCTGGTTCATAAAGGCATAGTTGCCTACAAGACCAAGGTTGCGAAGTTATGGCCCTGGTTACCCATCGCTTCCTCAAGACCGGACAGCCAAATGACCCTATTACTACCTTGGCCAGAACCCATTCTCACTATGAAGGGTCTGGTTCATTTAAGGTATAGTTATCTACCAGACCAAGGTTACGAAATTATGGCCCTGGTTGCCCGTTGCTTCCTCAAGACCAGGACAGCCAAATGGCATTTCTACTACCTTGGTCGGAACCCAATCTCGCCAAGAAGGGTCTGGTTCATTTAATGCATAGTTGCCTACTAGACCAAGGTTATGAAGTTGTCGCCCTGGTTGCCCATCGCTTCCTCAAGACCAGGACTTCCAAATGGCCCTCCTGCTGCCTTGGTCGGCACCCAATCTCTCCAGGAAGGACCTGGTACCTAAATGGCATAGTTGTCTACCAAGGTTGTTCTCGTCCAAGTATCGTGATTTCCAAAACAGGATGATAGGTACCACGATTCACTTGAAATATCAACTAAGTATCAGGATTCCGTACACATGAGAATACCCATTACTCATATTCATTTGCATATATATATATATATATATATAAGTGCATCTATCATCTAAGTACTGGGATTCAAGAAAATGTGAATTCCCAGTACCTAGATTCCTTAAGGGCAATACCGCTTAAGTACCTAGGATTGCCAGAATAGGAATGCTTGGTACCTTGGTTCTCTTCCAAATGGGACAACCAATTGTTAATAATGTACCTCTAGAAAGATCATCATGATTCATGGCCTTATTACTAGGAGATCCTCTACCAGTTACAAGATGTGCCATGTATCTAACTTTAACAAATTATAAAGTTTTCTTGTGTTACCAGGAAATGGTTAAGTCATGTACATACTGGGGACTACTTCTTAGATCAGTACTGAATCAGAGCTAGAGACATGCAACATAATTCAACTAAGGGGTCATAGTAGAGGTTAACTAGGTATGAAAAAGAGAAAGACTGTTCTCATTACTTATGAATCTGGGAGTCCATTGCCCATTTATGGGCTACATCTATATAAAAAAGTGGAGGAATGAAAGTCTACGTCCAGACGATGTTATCTTGGTTGGCTTCGTCTGCTTCTGGTCTATTCTCTTGATTGACCTCCTCATCATAGCCACCGGAGGTAGGAACGGAGGCACCGTAGGAATCATCAAGAACTTGAAAAAGCAGAAGGGTAGCTTTGAAACCATCCATGTTCAAGATGCTATTGGCTACGAGTTTGTAACTCGCCTAAGCAACATGTACACCATCGGTAAAGGTACAAATGCCACTCTGGATATAGAACCAGCTCTTGGGACTATATGCCATCTAGAATACATACCTAGAATTCGCTTAGCCCCGGTTCCCTGGCGACTTAGTTCCATCTCGTATTGCTCCCTCCACAACACCAAACACCTCATCAATCACGGTCACGATGTCTCTGACCGGTTCTCCACCCTCTCCTACATTGTCGACCTCTTCGATCGAGTCGTCATCAACATTGATCGGGGTTATGGGAGGATTACTAAAACCCTACCCGATCACCACACTTCGATTCGACTGGCGTCGCTGGGGGGTAGGAGCACTTTCTCCATCGTCACCAGCTTCATGGGTCCTCTTTCTAGGGGCGAGGCTCCAACTGGCAGTGGTATCGTCGTCAAGAGTCCGATCCAAACTATATGAGGAATACATGGTTACAGTAGAGGGAACGTTGAAGGTTGAGGTAAAAAGTGAGCTAGGGTTTTTGGGATGCTAGCATTTTTTTGGGATGCAAGAAGTAATATGAAGGGCGAATGATCGGGGCAAGTTACTTAAAGAATGGGGAGATTGCTACAAATAATGGAAAGAAAATGCAATTAATGACGTGGAATACTCTGAAAGCGGGAGTAACGGTTTCGAGAAAAGCACGACTGTAGAAACTTCTTTTTTAAAATTGACCTATCTAATACAGACATGTGGAAGGCCTATTAAATCAGCGTAATAAAGGAAGATTCTTCCTAGATCACGTCCCAGGTATCGGTAACCAACGACGAGAGACAAGTAAAATTCTTCAAGCGACATAAGATCTGACTCCAACCCCAACTAGGTACCGGTGTTCAAGTTAAGGGGGACTTCTGTTAATATCCATATCTTGATAGGGATCAAAGATGAATTTTCCACCTCTCCAGTACCCGGTAGGATCTAGATCAAGACCGGTTCCCAGATACCAGGGATGCTCAATACCACTATGATACCCGCTATTTTGTCGTTAGGGAATTGTGAATCCTAGAAAGATATTTATAAAAAGTCCTACGCAATGTGTTCTATAGTTATGAAAACTAGCAAAGCGGTGAGCGAGGGTATTGTTCCACAAGGAGGTGGGATTCATCGACCGTCTCTAGTTCTAGCTATACAACACACTGAGCGAACTCATGTGTTGCATGTCCGGGAAAGTAAATAATAATATAACTAAACAAATTACATAAATAATATATACATGGATAGGATGGAATGTAGAGATGCATGAAATATGGGTACGCTATGGAAATGACTCAACCGTGATAATCTTCCTAATTAAGCACTAGACTCACATAGTCCCTCAAATGTGCAAGTATATGTTATAGGCTCGTGTCCCCTTAAATCGATCTCTAATCTCTCTCGATGTCTTAGAGATCACATCTACACAAAGCATGAATTCATTAAGTGTAGTGGCACACACAAAAGAGCCATGTACGCCAGCCTAGTGATACTCTCACTTTCTGATCATATACACATGTTATTTCGTGGGGCATGTAATGCGCAACCGCGTGGGCCATACTACAGCCAATAATTCATCCACTGGGCTAACCAAATACGGGATGACAACCAAGTGAAAGCATTAAGAATACGAGATACCCATACAACACGTATGTTATATGCTCGCGTCCCCTAAATTGATCTCTACCCTCTCTCGAGCGCATAGAGATTGCTTCCACACATACAAAGTACACATGAATCCATTAAGGACTGTGGGACACACACGAGCTCTACACGCCGGACCTAGTGATCTCTCAACTTACTGGTCAAATGTAGAGGATACCACGATGAGCATGTTAATGCGAACCACACGATATATAACACACAACCTAAATTTCATTCACAAGGTGACTAACTGAGTGAAAGCATTAAGCAATGAAATACCCCTATAACTACACGAGCACAAGAGGAATTCGGTTTATCTTTACTTTAGATACATATTCGATTTATTCAACTCCCTAGGATGGCTAGACATGGAAAACAAGTTCACCAAACAACAATGGTGCAATAAGTTGGTTGTTAAACCATTAAGGACCATTCAATCTAAGTTAGGAGTTCATCCTATTGATTAAGGAATTCTCCAAAATCAATTCATTACTCAATCCAGCCAAGGATGGGTAATTGTGTCTTTAAAACAAAGACACATTAAGCACAAGGATGTGAACCAAGACCAATTTAGCAACTAAATGCCTGAATTGAAACTTTTTCTACTTTTTGGGGTTAAAATCTCTAATACTCAAATTACTCAATACATGATATTTTGGTCATTCATTAACATGTAAACACTCATGGGAAGCTAAATTATACTACACCTACATTAAATTACTCTACTCCTACATTAAATTACTCTACTCCTAATCCCAATCATGCATACATATCAATTTTGACCCTCTACACATGGATTTCACAATAAGAGTTTAATTCATACATAAAGCAAAGAGTAAAACAAAACCCAACTGAATTTAATAACAAACATACATATATTGCACATGTATAGGTTTAAAATATTCCCAAATCAGGGTTACACATCAAAGAAGCAAGAAATACAAAGAATTGAGTAAAAAAGAGACAACCTTTGAAGACAACCCCTCTAAAGAAGCTCCTAACCTTCCTAGCTTGAAATTAGACTCCTAATTCCTTACAAGCTGCTCTAAAATGGATGGAGGAAAGGTAAAATGGTGTGGTGGAGGTGAATAGCGAGCTCCCATGGAGGAAAAACCTCTATGGGAGCTATTTCTCTCCCTTATTGGTGAAGAAGATGAAGAATAATGGAAGAGAGAAGTGTTCGGGAGTGAGAAAGGGAGAGGGAAGTCTCTTGAAGATGATAGAAAATGGGATATTTAAAGAGTGGGGAGGTTAGGGTATGAAATATGGGTGAAATGACAAGAATACCCCTCAGAAAATGGCTGAAAGTTGCAATTCTGGGCATTTCCGCGGTAAGTTCTGTGGTACGCTTCGACGGACGTACCGCGGAGCATTTTTTAGCACTTTCTGGTGATTTATGCGGTACGTCAGCCGTATGTTCTGTAGTACACCTGACAACTCTGCGCACCGTTATGGAAACAACCATAACTTACGCCAGAAACCTCGGAATCTCGATCTGTAAAGTGCATTGGAAAGTAGGCATCTAAGGCTTTCCAAAAATAGGTAATGAATAACATAGTTCGATTGGAGGAGCAAGACATGGCCCTCAGAAGTTGAGTGTATTGGACGAAGATTTCCAATTTCAGCCCTTTTAACTCCAAAAATCTTCAATTTAGCTCAACACCTTATTTTAAGGGATATAATCTACACAAGGCTCACAAAACACATTATATACAAAAATATGCTCGAAAACAAGAACAAAAGCTATGAAATGGGGACCTCAAAAGGTGTATTAATCAGTACGATCACACTAATCGGAGGGACGACAATACCGCATCATACACATATAGAACAGAGCTGGTATCGCGGTACCTCTTACCTGGTACCTAGGTATGACGACACCTTCCCGGTACCTTAGTACCACGATGTCAGTCCAGGTTCCAGCCGAAACATGTATCCAACCCGCTCAGTAAGAGGAATGTCACCATGAAGATACTAGCATACTAGAATAAGCGCCAAGCCATCGAGAGTAGACCGGTACATCATGGTACCACACCACCAGAGTAGAGAGTCAGAATTTTACACCAAGCAACACAAAGGAAAGAGTTGACTTTTTCACCATTTAAAACGCCGTAAGTGAGACCAAATGGTCAACTAAATCAGAGTTTAAATGCAACAGTAATTGGAGGGATCAAATCCCATGCCTTTAGCCTCAATCAATGTCTTTCAATGCCTAAATAAGGATTCCAATGATTCTCCATAAATGGACATGATTCTCAGGAATGAAGGGAGGAAGAGTCCATAAATACGGCAATGGAAGACGATGAGAAGGAGGATTCTTTCCGTTTTCAGAAAGAGTGAGGATATTCAAACCAGAGATTGAATATGACAGAGGGAGAGTTTTCCTTCACCATGATATAGAAAAATGTCCACTTATCGCTAGTACGAGTTCGCCATCTCCAATTGTGTATAAGAGAGAGAGAGAGAGAGAGAGATTGTGTTAAAATTGCATTAGACCTCCATTGGAATGGAGGTGTTCAGAGAAACTTTTATGAAGTGTATTTTGGATAAGATTGTGTTTTAATTGGTTAGAAACAATCTCAGTTTAGAAGGTGATTATAAACAATTTTTATAAAACAAAATGATTGTTTAAGAATTCCCCGGCCATGATAATATAATATATAGATTAATGCTAGACATCCCAACTCCCACCTTTGTATCCTACATCCCTCCTCTAATGATATGTCAATTGATGAGTGGATATACATGGTAAGTGAGATAAATTGTGATTAATATGTATTCACTCACCAATTGACACATTATTAATGGTGAAGGATGTAAGATACAAAATGAGCATTGAAATGGGTTCTCATTATAATCGGTTCCAAAAAGATAACATTGAAATGGCTTGTCATTGCAACTCAGCAGCATAATGTCATGCATTGCCGCTATATATATGCTAATCTCTAATAATTAACTTGAGCGAAATTATTTTGCAGGGAATGGTGGTGATGTGCCTTGTATCAGCGAAATTGTTTTCCAAGTCAATGCTTTTGATTGACATATTCAACCTAATTGGTGTGATCCTATTGGCAGTGGGAAAAGCTGGAGTGAAGTTTTCTTTGTGAACATTTATTGCTGATCAATTCAGATCCCATAAACCCCAACCAATCGTAAACGAAGATAGAGTTATGGCTCGAACAAAAGCGTGGTGGGGTGTTGCATGGATTTTAAGTGTAGTGTCTTCAATTACCTTAATCGGTTCATGGACATTAACTTTTATAATTACATCATCTGTGATGGGAATGGCCTTAATCTTGTTCTTGTGCGGTATTCGTTTTTACCATCAATCATATGAAGATGAAGATGAAGATGAAGATGATGATGATGTTGATGATGTTGAATATCATCGTCCTTTCTGTGTTCTCCGAGTTGTCTACGCTTCCCTAATGAAAATGAATATGGAATACCCTTCTTCTTCGGACGATTTCTTTCACAATCATGAAAATCAATTAGAGTTGCAGCCTCAACTCAAATTCCTCAGGTATACAATATAATCCCTCCCCTCAGTCGCTTGATCTTTCTTTATTAATTTTATTAATCATTCGAAAAGACAGTGCAGTGCAAAACTCAATATATGCTGGAAAATTCGATTTTGTAACATGACAATTTCCTATAACGTACATGCATGCAGATGGCTAGACAAAGCTGCTATTATTGAGTCTACTTGTGATCAAAATGAACAAGCAAAGGCTGGCAGGCTTTGCACTGTGACACAGGTCAAGGAGTCTAAATTTTTTTTAAAAATGGTTCCTATGTGGATTGCTTTCTTTGGGTTTGGTTTGCTGCTATCAACAGGGAACACCTTTTTTTCTGAGCAAGGAAACAACATGTATGATTCTTTACTTCCTGTACTAATACTTCAGAATATATGTGAACAAGTCTGTTATCTGTATGACTTTTTACTTAGAAAATGGGTTCCCGAAGCTAAATGGAAACAAGCGAAAATTGTGAGAATTAGGGCTGGAATGGTGTTTTCTACATTTTGCTTCGCCAATGCATGGCGGGTTGAGGTGCACAGGTTGCAGATAGTTAAACATGAAGGATTGTTAGACAAACCTGCAGAAATTATACCAATGAGTACCTTCTGGCTTGCCCCACAGTTCTGTTTGTTAGGTCTTATGAGAGGCCTTATTCAAGATGGATTGGAGGAATTCATGACTGATCAGCTCCCTGATTCATGGGAGAATTTTGTACCAGCAATGAATGGATTTGTTATTGATGGAATCGGAAGCTTCCTTGGCATAGTTTGCATTTATAGAAACAGAAGCCTTTTTGCTAACCCTTTGAACCGCAGTGGCCTGGACAAGTACTATCAAAGGTTAACAATATTTAGTTTTGTCAACTTGTGCTACTATTGGTTCATATTAACCTTGTACACACGCAGCAGCAACACTCACGCAGGAAAAGTATGTAACGAATCGCAATCCACCATTGCAAATGTCGTTTAGTTTACATTTCAAAATATATTAATTTGAGAGAGGTGCTAGTCAATACACATCAAGAGATGTGCATAATTTTTTTTTCTTTTCAAAGTAGTGCCAGGAATGGAGATGTTAGAAGAAGAATTTAGGGAGAGGAAAAGGACTGGGTGATTGCTTTGGTTCGATTGTAATTTTTTTATTAATTTATGTACCTACAGCTCATTTCTTATAATATTTTTTATTCTTCCACTAAAAATTGGCCACCTTTTGGATTTAAGGTATATATGACAAGTCCGCTCTTGAGCTGAACTTCAATGGAAGTTGTCAAATCTTTTCTCATGAATGACATAGCTAAGGTAGTATACACGTCTCAAAAACCATCTAATACTCATATAACAATCAGGTTTTATTTTTTAAAACCAATTAAATTAATAGAGGTGTGTTAGAGTTGAGCAACATTAAAGATTTTAAAATGAACTCATCAATTGGATTCTAATCCATTTTGCGGGTCTAGCCTAAACTTTATTAAACATCCGTATTTCTTTAAAATGTATATCCTTATCTTTTGTTTTTGAATTAGTATACTTATCTTTTTAAAGTGAATTGAACCTTTTATGTCAAAATTTTATTAGATAATAAAATGCTACATTTCCTAATGCTTAATTATTTAATGTAGACATCGAAAAATCCACAATTAATTTGAGTCGTCAAGGTTGGCACCGGCAACCTACAAGATGGTTAGAAAAGTAGAGATCGTCGAGCCACGAAGGGGGTAGTCCTTTTGGGGGACTCGCCGACGCTCAAGTCAGCAAGGTGACAAGTAGATAGACAAATAGAAGGAGAATAGAATAAGATCTATAGGTAAACTGTAAGTCTACGTAGGATGTAGAACAAAAGATGATGGAACCTGTGTAGGTCGATATGGGTTATAGAATAGGAGATGGAGCTTGGCTAGCAAAGGGGTCGACACAGACCGACGTGGAGATATCTGATATGACCATCAAAGAGGTCGACATCTAGGAGGTCGACATAGACCAACCTAGAGATAGGCGATATGACCATCAAGAAGGTCGACATCGAGAAGGTCGACATATACCAAGTTGGAGATAAGCGATCTGACCGTCGAAGATGTTGACATAAATGAGGTCGACATAGACCATCATGAAGATAGGCGATATGACAGTCGAAAAGGTCGCCATAGAGGAGGTCGGCATACACCATCCTGGAGATAGGCGATATGACCATCAAAGAGGTCAACATCGAGGAGGTCGACATAAACCAACCTGAAGACCCTTAATATAACCGTCGAGGAGGTCACCGGATTGTGTTGAACGGGGGCATGCACGCCGATGACAGTTCATCAATAGTGTCAATTACGGAGCTATTGCTTGCTCCTAAGCTTAGAGAGTTCAAGCCCCCCTTGTGAATGAGAGGGGGTTGCTATTTATAGGAGGAAGGCAGTGAGCTAATGGTTGGCTCACTTAATAGCAATGATGTAGATGTTACAGAATAAATGACATTGATGTAGACGTTATAAATTTCATTGCATTGATGAAGACGTTATAGACTTTAAGATGGAAGATTTTCCAATGGTATGACATGGTCTAAATTTGAATTTCAGTGATGCGGGTCTTTTATTGGGCCTTTATCCTGTTGCTTTGGGCCAAGTTTATGATTAGGCCTATTGAGATTGTACCCCTGATGGGCTTGATTATTGGGCCATGGGTTTTATTGGGCCTAGCTTATTTCTTTGAAATGGCTAATTTTGGGCCGAGAATTATAAGGCCTGATTATTTGGGCTGACGTATTTTTGACCACTACACTTAATAATCCTTTAAAAAAATATATTACTGATTTGTTAACAACAAGAGAGTAGATTCTGGGGAATGCCTCCTTTAATGGGATTCCTTCCACCAAAACATTGGACCATAGTCTTGCTATGTCTCCCCTTCCCACTACAACTCTTAGACCCTTATCTAAAATCCTAGTCGAGTGAGAACCATAATCAAATAAGCTACCTACTGATTTTGTAAACACCAGGTTGCTGGCTCCGCACTTCTAATCCCATCTTAAAATGTCTGTCGAGACTCCATACTTTGCACAAATCACTCTCTTCCACAAAGGTAATTCTTTCGCATCAATCTCCATACCCACTTGGCTAAAAAACCTTTGTTCTTGTACAGGATCGTGCCTATACCTAAGCCACCATTAGTCTTACTTTTGCACAACAGTTCCCACTTCAAAGGATGTATCTTCTCTTTTTCACCCTATCACCTTAAAAAAAAGTTCCTCTGAAGTTTTTCTATCTTATGAGCGACACACACGAGCATCTTAAACACTAACATATAATAGACCGGGATGCTTGACATTACTGATTTGATGAGAACTAATCTACCTCCTTTGTTTAGAAAACTCATTTTCCATGGAGCTAGGCGACCTTCTACTAGACGAATCAAATCTGCCCATAAAATGTTTGAATTCGGATGACCTCCCAACGGTAGGCCAAGAAAAGTATTGGAAGGCATGGTCCATAAATGGGTGATAACCTTGAAGTGACCGGTATTTAATTGGGAGATTAAGCAATGTGATTGTTGTAGAGTTTGTTTGGAAATTGTTAATTTACAGGATGCTATACCGGATACGGTTGGGTGGTATCATGATGCTAAAGGATTTTTTCTATGAAGTCTTTTTTGAACTGTTTAGATGCTGATCGAACAGGGGGGATGAGGGATTTTATGGGAGTGTGGTAAGGCCTGTGCCCTCTAAAGATCGAGATTTTCGTCTAGCAACTCCTCCATGGAAGAGTCCTTGTTGGAGAAGTGCTCAAGAAGTTTGGCCTTAATTCGGGTAATAGTTTGATGTGTCCTCTCTGTAATGATGTCGAAAATCCGATAGACCATCTTTTCTCGTATGCAAATGGTCGTGGAGACTGTGGCAACTCTGCATGTATTGGTGGGGCATGCACTCGTGCTCGTCCAGATCCTTGTTAGTTTGGTAGAAAGGATGGCTTGGTTTTTGTTTCAAGAAGAAGTCAAAGAGAGCTTGGAGATCCCTTTTTTTCGCAGTAGTTTGGACAATCTGGGAATCGAGGAACAACAAGATTTTCAAGGATGTGGTTGAGTCCATTAATCAACGGAGGACTTGGTGAGACTTATGAGGGTGTATTCAATTAGGATTTCAAAAGACTTTTAATGACTTTTTTAAGTGGATGACTTTTGCAGATTTCATGGACTTTTATAAACTTTACAGAATTATGAAAAACTTTCATAGACTTTCATAGGCTTTCATTTCAAATGACTTTAAAAGACTTTCATTTTAAAAGACTTTCATAGACATTTATAAACATTTATTGATTTTTAAATATGATATATACTTTATTTTAGCAAAATTATATCGATATCTATGGCGGCAACATCCTTTTTGTGAAATCGTTTATAACATTTTCAGCAAAGTGCCTGCGACATATGATATGGGTTACATAAGGGAACACTTTAAAAATCTCTGCTTCAATGCTTGCATGTCGATCAGAAAAGAAAAGAAGATCATCTATATAACCAAGGGCACCCTTCAAGCAATCCAAAAACCATTCCCATGAAAGGTTGTTTTCTGAGTCGTCGTACCCTAAAGCAATTGGATACACCTGTTCGTTTCCATCTTGTACATTTACAACAAACATTGTACCCCCAAATCTTCCCTTCAAATGGGTACCATCAACTACAATAACATGACGCATGCACCTCCGGAAACCTCTAAGTAAGGCCCCTAACAACATGAAAAAGTAAAGAAATTTTCAGTGATTGTGCCAGGATTTTGTTGTTCTAGCACGTAACCAAAAGATGGTAGTAGTTGGAAGGTTTCTTCATGCGTCCCATAGGTCAGCGACAATGCATAATGCAGGGCTTGATATGCCTTACTGTACAGGATTTGGATGCCATACATTTTTTTCATATCGGTGATTATATCCTTGGGACGCATGAGACGACCATCTTGTTGTTGAAGTCTAGGTGCAACCACTTCTCCAATTATGACTGCACTAGCTTATCGGTGGTGACAGTGAATCTCCTCTAAGGGACAACTGTGTTCGTTGACAAAACTTCTTACTTGGAAGTATGTCCCTTCATCCATCATCACCGCTCTTAATTTCCACGTACAGTTGTCAATCAAACAAACCAGATGTAACGTTGTCTTATTGGACCTTTTTACCTTCCATTCGAAGTTTTACCGCATTGTAAAAAGGCCAACTAGTCTCTTTAAATCCTTTGTAGTCAGAAAGAATTGACCTTTATAAATCATGCTTGTAAGTTCTTCTGCTACCAAGGTTCTGCTTCTACCAATCCCAAACGAGTATGAATCTGCTACGGGAATAACTCACGTTGTGGTATTATCATAATCATCTGCAGATACATTAGGCCGGACCTCGGAAGTACCAGTCATATATGCTCTAGTGCAACTAACTTCTTGTACACGACTTCCAAGTCTTTGAATTTGGACAGGCACTTCATCACTGTTCTCTACATGATCTACCTGATCAATATTTGCCTCATTATCCACCTTCTAGTTTGTCCAAGGCTCGGTTCAGTGTTCTGCTCATTGTATATGTCATTGTACATCTCATTGTATTGCTCATTGTACTGCTCATCATTCATCACAATTCGACAACCAAACACATCGCCGAATTCAGGTTCAACTACATCTACATGGTCGACCACTACCCGTGGGACAGCATGGTCGACCAATACCGGTGGGACAACACATATGTTTTCCCCACCTTCGGTGGCACTCCTTTGTGTGAACACTTGGTTGCTACAGCTAGCGGAACAAAATTGTTTGGTATTTTCAGGAGAAGGAATATCATTCCCTATCACATCTCCAGTTGCCCTCTCAGTTAGACTAATACATACTTGAGGGATCACCCGATCTTCCCCTAGCATAAACTGAACATTATTGTCATTTCTTAAAAATGTGCGAAATGTAGCGCCATGAACGATTGATATTGAATGTAGATCAACACTGTATTTGTTTACATCATACTTCACAACGGTATGCACGATCGACATCAATTCTTCGTAAGTCATATTCTTTGACACATACATTCCTTGGTCATCGGATTCAACAAACCTCTGACTTCTGTCGGGTAACTGCTCTCATCGACCGTTGTAAGATATTACTATTCTCATCCGATTCATTCTCCTATAAAATTCATCATCACAAACCATTATTACAAAAAAAATCATTTTAATATTTTCAGGTATTTAAAAGTCTCTGAGACTATTTAAAAAGTCTCGGACACTTCATAAAAAGGCTCGGATACTATTTAAAAAGTCTCGGACACTTAACCAATTAAAAGTCTCGGACACTTATGTAAAAGTCTCGGAGTTAAAAGTCTCGGACACTTATGTAAAAGTCTCGAAGCCTTTATTAAAAGGCTCGGAGCCTATTTTAAAATGCTCGGAGACTATATTAAAAGTCTTGGAGATTCAAAATTCACAGATTCAAACTTCACGAAACCAGTTTCATGTTTACAAAAGGAAATTACAAGACTCAAACTCAGAAATGTAGGATAAAAAATAAGTATTTCAGAAATATATTACCTTGTTGTGCTGAAGAACATTGAGAAGTTTATTTTTAGATAAGTTTATTTTAGAGAGAGAAAGAGATGAGTTACTGAGTTCAGTGTTCCAAGTGTGGAGATGGAAGTACAAAGACAATAAAAAAATGATTATTTAAGGGCAATTTTGGTAGTTCACCATAATAGGTGTCTTTTAAACATTACTTATTAAAGCAGTGACGTGGTGCAACGATCCTCCAAAAAGGTGACATTTCTCACCATTTCCACTTAAAACAATTTACATATACTATATAAAATAAAATAAAAATTTATTTCACAAAATAAATAAATAAAGAGAATGAAATAACTAATTATTTTTAAATATATAACAATTCCAAAGCCAAACCAAAACGGTTGTTTAATAAGAACTTGCATGAACATCTTTGATTAACTATAAGGCTATGACTAGCTAGTTTCAAAAATAAATAATTAAAAAAAAACCATAAGTCTATGACTACCATAACATTGGCATCATGCATGACGCTTCTTAATTATCCTGTTATATAAGCTAATGACAGATAATGAAAATATGACCTAATTAATGATCTCACCCACAGAATCTTTCCATTAGTCAAATATAAGTATATAATTAGGGTTCCAGTCAAATCTAAATCATTTCTTCTTCTTTCTTTTTTTTCCTTTTCCATTTGGTTTTTATATAGACCTTATTCACTTCATGTCAACTTTATTAAATGAGTCTTCAAGAATAAAGAAAAAGAAACTCAAACCGATTATATTTTAGCAATTATTGTAATGCATCTCACTTCCATGTTAGTGATTGATGTTTGAATCCTACCATATACATTTTATAAGTATAGGTAGAGAGTTTTCTTCCCGATATTATGGGATAAATATCTATCATTGTGAGACTAGATATTTGGGCCGTACTTGACTGCTGTATTGAATTTTATTGTCGTACTTTGTGTAATACTTAAAAAAGTGGGCAGCTAGCTAATCAAATAAAATTGTAGAATATCTGTTAAATTGATTTTTCATTTTTGCCTAAAATATATATATAAAAAACAATAATGTGATTACGGTTAAAATTCTAATAATAAATATAATTTAATTGTTTTAATAATAGAGAACTGAAGCTTATTTCCCAAGCAATGAAACTCCGATTATGACTATAAATAGGGAATGACTGAATGAGATTGTGGGTAATATATCAAGTGAAGCTGAATTTAATTGATAAGACCTAGCTAGCAGCAATCATGGGTGAAGAAGTAAAGCTTCTTGGGATGTGCAAAAGTCCATTTTGTTACAGAGTGGTATGGGCTCTGAAGCTAAAAGGCATTGCATATGAATATGTAGAAGAAGATCGCTTCAACAAAAGTGCTCTGCTTTTACAATACAATCCTGTCCACAAGAAGGTTCCCGTGCTTGTTCATGGTGGCAAGCCAATCTGCGAATCCACTAATATTGTTGAATACATTGAAGAGATGTGGCCACACACTCCTTTGCTCCCAACTGATCCTTATGATCGAGCCATAGCTCGTTTCTGGGTTAAATTTGCAGAGGACAAGGTACACTAACTTACATCTTTCATATTTAGTATGTATTTTTTTTAAGATTGTATTTGAATCACTAATTAATGACGAATAAAATGTGCCCAACTCTTTGTTTATAATTATTGTGGCAGGGTCTAGCAGTCTGGAGAACTTTCCGTAGCACCGGTGAAGAACTAGAGAAGGCGATTAAGGAGAGCTTAGGAATGCTAGAAATCGTTGAAGAACATGGCTTGTTGGGAGACGATAAATATTTTGATGGAGAGAAGATTGACATGGTGGACATAGCATTGGGTTCGATTGTTTACTGGTTAGGAGTGAACGAAGAGGTACTTGGGGTGAAACTGCTTCAACCCCACAAATTCCCCCGCCTGCATCAATGGTTCCAAATTTTCCAGGAAGAGCCAGTGATTAAACAAAACCTTCCCGATCGCGACAAGATGATCGACTTCTTCAAGCTTCGCCGTGAAATTTTGGAGGCCTCGGCGGCTGTGGTCTACTCTAGTGGGATATTATATTAAACCTATTAGATTACTATTCCATTTGAATGATACATATTTGCATTATGTATGTGCTTAATTTTCATAGAAATTAATGATACGTGTCAAATTAATTAATCTCCATTGTCAAAAGGTACATCTAATATTCTTAAAGTTTATTAAAATTTTGTGTCAATCATGTTCTTATAATCACTATAGTTTTGTCATTTGTCCAACACGTACAGTTTTTATCATTTCTTTACATATAAAAATATGGAATATCTCTACTTCAAAATATATATATATATATATATATAAGGAATATCTTTTTATTACCCCTTTCACATCAAGGTCCTGCAGTTATATTAATTTGGAAGAATTACAGTTTGTTCCTTATATTTTAAGGAAACATTATTTTTTTTTATCTGACTTATGTGTATTAAGGTATTTGGTCCTCATCTTTTTGAAAATGCATCAAAAAAGTCCTCAACGTTATTAGAAGTGTCAAAAAGATGGTTTTGCCCCTAAGAAATGTGAAAAGACAAAAATATCCCTCTAACAATTACTCTTAAACCCTACGAAAAGACTGAAATGTTCCTCAAACTCTTTGACAGTTAATTAGAAAATTAAAATACCTCCATCAAGGATTGAACCCTTGATCTTGTGATTAAAAACCATAAGATGTAGCCAATTCAACTATTACAACTCATTGTTAGTGGTTTGTTGATTTATATGCATATATAGTTATATAACTTGTTTAAAACAATGCAAATCATTTTATATAATTTAAAATAAAATTATATATATAATTTAAAATAAAATCATATATATATCATTTGAAATAAAATTATATTTAATAATAATATATCAAAACAGATTTATGGAAAGAAAAAGAAAAAGAAAACAAAAGGAAAAAAATATTTAATTGTTTCCCTTTTCAATTTATGGACTTTGATTTTCTGGGTTTTTTAATCAAATTGAAATAAAATATTTTTTGAAAATGAAAAAAATTAAATAAAAAAAGAGAGAAAAAATTAACGGGTTTTGATTTTCTAGGTTTCTTTTTTTTTTTCCATTTCAAAAAAGATTTTATTTTGTTTTGATAAAAAAAAACCTAGAAAATCAAAGTCCATAAACTGAAAAGGGTAAAAATTAATTTTTTTTTTCCTTTTGTTTTCTTTTTCTTTTTCTTAAATCATTTTTGATATATTATTATTAAATATGATTTGATTTCAAATTATATATATATATATATGATTTTATTTTAAATTATATAAACATATTTACATTATTTTAAACAAATTATATAAATTTATATGAATTTAAATCAACAAACTACTAATAATGAGTTGTAATAGTTCAGCCAGTTAGAGCTTATGACTTTTAATCATAAGATCAAGGGTTCAATCATTCATAAAGGCATTTTAATTTTCTAATTAACTGTCAAAGGGTTTGAGGGCCACTTTAGTCTTTCGTAGAGTTTAAGATTAATTGTTAGATGAGCATTTCAGTCTTTTCGCATTGCTTAGGGATAAAACAGTCTTTTGACACTTCTATTACGTTGAGTGTCAACTTTTTGGGCAGAGGGACTTTTTTGATACATTTTCAAAAGGATGAGGACTAAGACCCTAATACACATAAGTCGGGTAAAAAAAACAATGTTTCCTTAAAACATAAGGACCAAATTGTAATTCCCCCTATTAATTTTAATAATGTAAATAACTTTTGATTGGTAAAGAGTTGTGATATTTACATCCTGAAAAACGGAAAATTACCAATTAGGTTCTGGACTTTTTTTTAAATTTCAAGTTGTTTGCGACTTTTACAAAAGTGACTAAATTGGTCCTTACATTTTTCTCAAGTGTCAAATCAGTCTCTCTAACTAAATTCCGTCAGTCAACTATAACTGTACTTTACTCCAAAACAATATAATAATGGCACATGCACGGTTTTTTTTTTAAAACATATATATTTTTGTTTATTTTATTTGTGGGTTTTGATTTTTGAATAGTTTTGATAACAGTGTTTGCATAATATTAACAAAAAAAAAAACAATAAGGGTATAATTGACATTGTCTTATTGAAATATTTTTAGATTTTTTAAACAAATTTTAAGTAAAAAATGTACAAATGGTGTTTCATTAATAATAAATTTGGATTTTGTTATAATTATAATTGTGAATTTAATGTACAAATGACAAAACACATTTGTTCTAATATGATAAATAAAGGGTATTTACATACTTTAACTAAAATTGTTAAAGTCAACGGTTATATTTAACATCATTAAACCGTTAGAGTGACTAATTTGGTCACTTCTAAAAAGAAAGAGACTAATTTGATACTTGGAAAAAATACGATGACCAATTTGGTCATTTTTATAAAAGTCACAAACAACTTAAAATTTAAAAAAAAAAATCCAAAACCTAATTAGTAATTACCTTGTGAAAAAGGGTATGTATACCTTTTTTTTTATGTGATTGCCCCATTAAATTCTTTTTTTTTTCTATTAAAGGGAGGGCAAAGGCCCAAGACACCATTACATTCTTTTAGAAGCTTATATCTTATAAGTACAACCAACGTATTATCAAATATGTATTTTTTTATATAAAAACTATATTAATTATAAGGAAATAAATTATAAATAAAAAATTTGTTACCACATATTTGGTAGGCGGCTGCGGCGTTCTCCTCTTTTGATATAAGAGGCGGCCTCCTCCATCTTTTTCAATCTACGATGGTGGGCCGGTGGCCGGCAGGAGGCAGCTGCCTTCTTCATACTTTCAAGTTTCAAGATTATTGGCAGCCTTCTCCCAAGTATAAGGTGTAGGTTTTTGTTTTTCAATGGTTAATTTTATTTTATTTCCCTTTTTAAAACAAAGTACTTTTTTAACTTTATTTTTCTTTAAATTTAGTTAAGACGGTAAAAAAAAATTATAATATCTTTTATTAAAAATATTAATAATTTAGTTTAAGGATAATGTTGGAATTTTGAAGATTTTATACGTTTATAGTGCACATACAATTTTAAAGGGGTGCAAATATCACCACTTATAGGTAAATCTAATATATTTAGTATAGGTGCGGATATTGCCACCCAGATAGAAAACTAATCAATACACTCATTTTTATAATTACATGCATATCAATACTACTCTTATTAAAATGAATATGTTCATTTTAATATGTTTTATTTATAAACCCTCTTAAACTATTAACACTCCCAATTTATAAAAAAATCTTATTATTTTTGGAATCAATTCAGCTTCTAATGATGGTCCAATTTTCTACTTTGAAAATGTCTCAAATGTAGAAGTTTTATGAAATGGAAGATGTATAACTGGATTGTATATATGGGGTTAAGAGATTTTCAATCTAGAATTATCTTATATATATAGTTATCTTTAAAAAAAATTAAAAAAAAACCTGATTGATATCTACAACTATCTTTTTTTAAAAAAAATATTTTATTTATTGATAAAGTTCATAACTAGATATAAAAGAAAAACAAAAAAACAAAAGTTAAATAATACTCACCCTTGTATGATCACAGTCCTCTGAAAATTCTTTTTTCGTTACGTTGTATATGTTATACGATAATCATGTGATGATGAGAAAGTTTGATACTTGAAATGAAATTAGAGCTTAATTAGGGATTATCTTAAAAATTAAGGTTTATCATAGTTTTTTTTTAATGAAGAAATATAGTTGAAGATATGAATGTAATTAATGAGTATACATAGTATTTGGTTTATTTTTAATTAAAGTAATTTGTCCTTATTGTTAAATTTCTATTGAGATATTTTTATAATTAAAATTTTAATAAAATATGGGTGTACTAATTAAAATTAAAATTTAGGCAATAAATTTTATTTATTGTTTGTGTTCTTTAAATTGATGCATTTTAAATTTGTGTTCTTTAAATTGATGATGATGTTTGGGAAAAAAAAGGTTTGGAAGAAAGTTGAAGAAGAAGAAGAAGATGCACACAAGACAGATCTGTCAAAAAAGGAAATTTATTTTTTTTAAATTTATATTGATAGCTAATATAAATTGGACAAGAAAAATCTTGTATTGATTGGAGAGATGGTATCTGGTGTGGTGTGGTGTGTGAGAGAGGGGGAGAGAGAGAGAGAGGCTGAAGAGAGGTAGAGAAAGAAGAGAATCGGGTATAAAGAGAGAGAGGGAGATATTTTTATTGTTTTTGAATTTTTTAATTAAAAGTATTAAATGAATTTTTTTATTTCATTAAATAATATTTTAAATTTACTCACTCCCCATTTACTATTGTACCCTTCATGGTTTAACGGAAAAAATTGAAAATATTAATGGAAAACTAACTACAGGGTGTTTTTTGGCTAATAAATCAAAAGGTAGGGTGATTATTGGCTAATAATGAAACTAGAGAGTGGTTTTTGACCAAAAATACAAACTAGAGGGGGTTTTTAATAGTATCCCTTTAAATTGTGTATAAAATTTCGGGTCAAAAATCGGATCCAAATCAGGGTCAAAAAATGTGTTAAAAATTCGGGTCAAAATATATGGGTCAAAATCCGGGTCAAAAATCAGATCCAAATCCGGGTCAAAAAATATATGTTAAAAATTCGGGTCAAAAAATATGGGTCACAAATCGGATCCAAATCCGGGTCAAAATGTGTTAAAAATCTGGGTCAAAATTTGGATCCAAATCCGGGTCAACATTAGGATCCAATTTGGGTCACAAACTCATACTTTGGTAATAATGAGGGTAAAAGGGCGAGCTTGGGCTTTACCCTGTTTTTCGTGGGCTTGGTTCCAACCCTACCCACTTATATAATATTCTTATGTGGGCTGGGTTTAAACCCTTTTAATTTAAGAGGGCTTTTTGAGGGCTTGGGTCAAGTGCGGGCCTGGGCCATCAAATTGCCAACCCTATCCGATCCTAACAAGTCCCCAACACACGATTGGACTAAGAGCATAGATTTTTTACGATTCAAATCGTATTAAGCAATATGGTTAGTAGAGGTGTTCCACAACCGTATTGGACTTAATAATACTTTTATAAATAAAATAAAAAATAGATAACGTGATAGACGCCGGCTAGCCTCATATTCAAGGGGTCGTTGGCCTCCGTTTGTGAAGGAGACTAGTCGATGTCCTCGCCGTCAAGGTCATTGGCCAGTCTCCTCCACGAATAAAGGACGACAGCCTCCCTTAAAAAGGAACAGTGCCTCCTTTGAAAAAGGAAGTGGCGAGCCTCCTTCTTTGTGAATGTCGGCAGCATCCTTCGTCGAGGATGTTGCTGGCGATAACTGGAACGACAACCAGAGAAGCATATTGATCAGACTGGTGGTGAAGGTTGACGCGCATCAACGATGGCGGCAAATGGTGGAGTCAAGCGTCATTCATTGATGAGTTGTTTTGGTGTTTGGGGAAGATCTATAATTTATGATAATATGGGGCTTGTTGGTTGGGTCAATCTGCAATTTGGAAGAGTTTGAGGTTGATATGTAGATTAAGGAATTACGAGGTTGGGTATGGTTTTATTTTTAAAACCAATTAAATTAATATGGTCAGCAGTATACATAACTGTTGGGTATGGTTTTATTTTTAAAACCAATTAAATTAATAGGGGCGCATTAGAGTCGAGTAAAATTTGAGTATACGGATTTACATTTCAAAATGAATGCATCAATTGGATTCTAATCCGCATTTTTCGGGTCTAGCCTAAACTTTATTATACGAGAACTATCTTGCGCAAACTAATATTATATATGAAATCTTTAGTGCAAACATCCATATTTCATTAAAATATATGTTTATCCTTGATCTTTTTTTAAGTGAACCTTTTATGCTAAGAGTTAATTATTTATGTCAAAAATTTGTCAGAAGATAAAATGCTACATTTCCTAACCCTTAATTACAGAATAATCTAGATAATATGAGTTTTGCCTAGTGGTTTGCTGTTCACAATCACACCATGAGGTCGTGGTTCGAATCTGTTTTCCCTCCCTAAATTTCTAATTAATGTAATATTAAAAAAAAACAATTACGGAATAATCCGACCATTATGCATATTCGACATTGAGAATAAAAATAAGATATGTATTTTTAAAGCACTTACTGTCAATTGTAAAATAATATATATTTTTTATAATTTAGTGCAATCCTATAACAAAATTTAACTCACAATGAAGTCAAAATTGATATAGCTATGATAGACCCTTTTAAAAAAATTTACATATACTATTTAAAATAAAATTTTTAAAAAATGAAATAACTAATTATATATATATATATATATATATATATATATATATATATATATATATATATGTAACAATTCCAAAGCCAAACCAAGCTAAAAGATAGTGTAATAGGAACTTGCATGAACATCTTTGATTAACTATGATTACTAAAGCATCATGCATGAGGCTTCTTAATTACCTAGGTATATAATCTAATGACAGATAATGAAAATATGACCTAACTAATGATCTCACCCACAAATATTTCCATCCTTCATTCTCAGCCTTTGCGGCAACACCTGCAACTGTCAGGGCCGTCGATCGAACCAGATCGACGAAGTTGGGGATCCAAGCCTCCAGATGTCGATTCTACGGCCAACTCCCTTAAGCAAAAAGCTCGGTTAGGCAGGAGTCAGGTCCGGCCTGAGAATACCTATCCACATTGTCTTGCTGATTGACTGAAGCGGGAAGAACTCCATGATGACATGACTTGAAGCAAGCTTCCATACATAACTAATCTGTCTTCACTTCAGGGCATGGTAGCCAAGTTTGAAACATATGGATGCCCAGAATAGGGCAAAAATACGTAGGGACCCGTTAGCAAGTAATCCCTTCTCGCATTCTGTGATCTATTGAGTCAAGTGATCTATTGAGCTATTGAATCAACTGATCCAGCTGCTTCTGTTGACAAAACACGAAATCTCAGTGAGCTTGATGACGACTTCCTTTTACTTTTAGTGAGGGTAGACGTGCTGATGAAGAATTCATTTCAAGGTGGGCGTGCGCACGAGAGGATTCTCACTTTCGTACATAGAGGAATGGTAGTCAAATTTTTTTTTGTTGAATAGTCATTTATTGAAAAAGTCGTAACAGGCAACGAGAGCTTTAGTCAAATTTAAGTTTCAGCCAAAACCAAATCATTTCCTTTTTCCATTTAATTTCATGGATTTTCAAGTGTCAATGTATGCGCTTTACAAACATGTATGAAAGTTTTCTCCCAAATATATGTTTATCCTTATCTTTTTTAAGTGAACCTTTTATGCTAACAGTTAATTATTTATGTCAAAAATTTGTTAGTCTATAAAATGTAGTGCTGTAAATATGGGCCGGGCCTGGAGGGCCCGGTCCGGCCGGCCTGCCAAGGATGGCGGGCCGGGCCTGGCACGGCCCGCTACAGTAGCGGGCCGTGCCAGGCACGGCCCCCATTCTTGGCACGTGCCGGGTCAGGCTTCCAGGCACGGCGTGCCAGCCCGGCACGGCACGCAAGCACGGCGTGCCAAGCCCAACGGTCGGCAAGCAGAATTTTTTTTTTTTTTTTTTTTTTAAATTTAAGTATATTTTATTGTTTTTTTTTTTAAAATAACCGTTGGCTGACGTCATGGCTGACGTCAGCCAACGGTTATTTTTTTAAAAAAAACAATAAAAATTACAATTTGCCCCCTCAACTCTTGTATTTTATATTTTTACCCACTTTTCTAATTTTTCTATAAATACTCCCACACATTCCACTTTTCATTCACTTTCTCTAATTCTCTCAATCTCTCCATTCTCAAACTCTCTATACAATTTCAATTATTCTTAATTTCATTCTTACTCTCTCTCTCTACTATTCTACACTACTAATATACTATTATAATATTTTATTAGTAATTTACTATTATTCTCTAATCTCTCCACCAAGACACCAAAGTTCAAACTTCAAAGGTACATTTTTATTTAAGTGTTATATTTTAAATTTAATATGTTTGTTTAGTTAGTAAATTTATCATTTTATGTTTATATCAGTTATTAATTTTATTTATTTAGTAAATTTATCATTTTTATGTGTAGGGGTTAATTTTTATTTTTATTTTTAGTAAATTAATCATTTTATGTGTAGGAGTTAATTTTAATATATTGTTTTAGTAAAATAATCATTTTATGTGTAGGAGTTAATTTTAATATATTGTTTTAGTAAAAAAAAATCATTTTATGTGTAGGGGTTAATTTTAATATATTTTTTTAGTTAAAAAATCATTTTATTTGTAGTAGTTAATTTTAATATATTTTGTTTGTAAAATAATCATTTTATGTGTAGGAGTTCATTTTAATATATTGTTTTAGTTTAAAAAAATCATTTTATGTGTAGGAGTTAATTTTAATATATTTTTTTAGTAAATTAATAATTTTTATGTGTAGGAGTTAATTTTAATATATTGTTTTAGTAAAATAATCATTTTATGTGTAGGAGTTAATTTTAATATATTGTTTTAGTAAAAAAAAATCATTTTATGTGTAGGAGTTAATTTTAATATATTGTTTTAGTAAATTAATAATTTTTATGTGTAGGAGTTAATTTTAATATAATGTCTTAGTAAATTAATAATTTTTATGTGTAGGAGTTAATTTTAATATATTGTTTTAGTAAAATAATCATTTTATGTGTAGGAGTTAATTTTAATATATTCTTTTTAGTAAATTAATAATTTTTATGTGTAGGAGTTAATTTTAATATATTGTTTTAGTAAATTAATAATTTTTATGTGTAGGAGTTAATTTTAATATATTGTTTTAGTAAAATAATAATTTTTATGTGTAGGAGTTAATTTTAATATATTGTTTTAGTAAATTAATAATTTTTATGTGTAGGAGTTAATTTTAATATATTGTTTTAGTAAAATAATCATTTTATGTGTAGGAGTTAATTTTAATATATTTTTTTAGTAATTTAATAATTTTTATGTGTAGGAGTTAATTTTAATATATTGTTTTAGTAAATTAATAATTTTTATGTGTAGGAGTTAATTTTAATATATTGTTTTAGTAAAATAATAATTTTTATGTGTAGAAGTTAATTTTAATATATTGTTTTAGTAAATTAATAATTTTTATGTGTAGGAGTTAATTTTAATATATTGTTTTAGTAAAATAATCATTTTATGTGTAGGAGTTAATTTTAATATATTGTTTTAGTAAATTAATCATTTTATGTGTAGGAGTTAATTTTAATATATATTTTTAGTAAAATAATCATTGTATGTGTAGCAGTTAATTTTAATGACCGAAACTTTTTTTTTTTTTAGGAAATGGATCCCACCCATCCTTATTTTCCAGACGGTCTAAACATGCTGAACGATGATTTTGATCTCTCCGGACCGGCAGAAACCGGAGCGGGACCTTCTGGTTCCGGCGCCACACCGACATCACGTACCAAATCTAAGAGGTTAACATCAGACGTATGGCAGTGTTTTGACGTAGTAGAAATGACACTTCCAGACGGTACGGTCGGCCCCAGAGCCAAATGTAAGTTTTGTCCTAAGAACTATACCACTACTAAGGGTGGAACCGGTCATTTGAGAAGACATATGCAAAAATGCATGCCCAAACACGTACAGGTACCCAATACAACCCAGACACAACTGCAACGGCACCCAGACGGGTCAGTTACGACGTGGCATTACGACGCCGCACATGCTAGAGAATGTTTGGCACGGTACATTGCACAAACTGATCAACCTATTAATTTCGGTGACTGAGTTTTTTTTTCAAGAATTTATAACATCTGCATTTTGCCCCCAAATGCAAATTGTTTCTAGAACCACCACTAGGAACGATTTGATAAAAATGTTTAAAACCCAACGAGATGACTTGACGGCTGAATTACAGCATCTAACTGTCTCAATTGCATTAACTTCCGATATTTGGAACGCATGTTCCAAACAGGACTATTTATGTGTCACAGGACACTATTTAGACTCTGAATGTAAGATACAAAAAAAAATTCTTGGTTTTCGTCCTATAGATTTTGCACATACCGCAGACAATATTTTTGCTGTCATTCTTTCTGTTTTAGAAACTTATGACATAACTCATCGCATCCTCTCTATCACATTAGATAATGCATCGGCAAATACTAAGTCTATTGCATTGTTTACTGAAAGAAACATCCCGCAAGCTGGGGGTTATTTCTTCCACCAGCGTTGTGCATGTCATATCATAAATTTAGTTGTACAGTCTGGTTTGAAGAAAGTAAGCAATCGTATAGAATGCATCAGAGATGCCATTTCTTGGATCGGTAGCTCTAATCCAAGATTTCAAGAATTTGGCAGGCACTGTACATTAAACGGTCTACGACCCCGACGATTCCAAACTGATATGCCGGTAAGGTGGAACTCTACTTACTTAATGCTGAAAAATTGTTTGGAATATGATACAACTATTTCGGGTTTTTATAACATGAAATTGGCCGAAAGTGGCTGTCCACCTGCTCAATCACTGACACCAGACGATTGGTATGTGGCAAAGATTTTTGTTGAATTTTTACAGGTTTTTTACAATGCCACTGTAACCCTTTCTGGGGTCTACTACCCCACATCTTCCCAGGCAATCCATCAGATTGTGGAAATGTCTGACATGTTAAACACTTATAGGGAAGATGACTTGCTTAGCGATGCAGTTGTTGCCATGGAGACCAAGTTTAAAAAATACTGGTCTGAAATGCCTTTCCTTTATGCTTTAGGTGTTATAGTAGATCCTAGAATTAAATTAGCTGGTTTAGAATATTTGCTTGAGTTTACTGGTAATAAATTGTCAATAGATTATTCCGAACAGATTACTGACATTCGAAACAAGTTGTTCGAAGTTTTCAGTATTTATGAGCGCAGGTTTGGCGGCATTCACACGGAACCATCACCAGAACCGGACAGACAACCGTTGCCGACAAGTTGGAGCATTCTCAAACGCCGGAAAAAAGACAAATCAGCAAGTTCTTCTTCTTCAACTACACGATCTGCTGCATCTTCTGGTGCCGAACTGAATAGGTTCCTTGAAGCACAGTTTGATGCCGACGAAAACACGGAGAATTTTGATCTGTTGTTATGGTGGAAGACCTATAGCTACAGGTATCCGGTCTTGTCACACTTAGCACGTGACATACTGATTATCCCCGTGTCCACTGTGTCTTCAGAACAGGCATTCAGCACGAGTGGACGAATTATTGAACCAAGAAGAAATTGTTTGACTCCAGAGATGGTGGAAGTATTAATATGCATTCGGGATTGGGAGCATGCTCGAAAGAGGATGCAAAATGAAAAGGTAGATGAACAATTTATTCAAAATTTCTCCAATTTATATGTCGATGAGGGTTCCGCCAGTAACCAGGTCCAGAACTAGGTTGTACATGTACATTTACTTGTAATACGATTGCACTCTTTTTCCCTTACCAAGTTTTTATCCCACTGGGTTTTCTTGGTAAGGTTTTTAATGAGGCAATCATATAAATATGTAATACTGAAAGTCCGAAATAAATAAAGAATTCTTCATTTCATATTTTTATATACTTTTTTTTTCTTTCATGTTTTATCTTTATTTATTTTTTGAATTAATTCATTAAATAAAATAAAAAATGTATCTATAATCTATTATTAATTTATTATAAACATTTTTTTTATTATATAAAAATAATAATATATAAAAAAATTTAAAAAAATATATATATGGGCCGGCCCATTTGGCCCGCCAAATTGGCCCACGGGCCGGCACGGCACGGCACGCGGCACGGCACGGAAGGGCCGTGCCGGGCCCCCATTTAGGAAAACGGGCCGGGGGGCCGTGCCGATGTGGGCCGGGCCGGCCCCCTTTTACAGCACTAATAAAATGCCCTTAATTACAGAATAATCTAGATAATATGAGGTTTGTCTAGTGGTTTGCCGCTCACAATTACATCATGAGGTTATGGGTTCGAATATTCCTCCCTCCTCTAATCTCTAATTAATGTAATATTAAAAAAAAAACAATTACTGAATAATCCAACCATTATGCATATTTGACATTGAGAATAAAAATAAGATATGTATTTTTAAAGCACTAGGTGTCGATCGTAAAATAATATATATTTTTTATAATTTTGTAAATCCTATAGCAAAATTTAACTCACAATTAAGTCAAAATCGATATAGCTATATGATAGACCCTTTTAAAAAAAATTACATACACTATTTAAAATAAAATTTTAAAAAAATGAAATAACTAATTATTTATATATATAACAATTCCAAAGCCAAACCAAGCTACAAGATAGTTTAATAGGAACTTGCATGAATATCTTTGATTAACTATGATTACTATAATATTGGCATCATGCATGACGCTTCTTAATTACCTTGGTATATAATCTAATGACAGATAATGAAAATATGACCTAACTAATGATCTCACCCGCATATCTTTCCATTAGTCAAATATATATATTTTTTGAATAGTCATTTATTGAAAAAGTCATAACGGGCAACGAGAGCATTAGTCAAATTTAAGTTTCAGCCAAAACCAAATCATTTCCTTTTTCCAATTAATATCATGGATTTTCAAGTGTCACTGTATATATTTTATAAATATGTACGGAAATTTTTTCCCAAATATTTTGAAAGTAGACATCTCCGATTATAACAGTAGAAATCCGAATCGCACATGTATTGATTGATCTCGATAGATGTCGATAGCCTCTTACCCAATTGCAGTGTTAGGAATTTATTGTTATACTTCGTATAATTAATAAAAACAAACCCAAAATTGGTACCTAGCTAATCAAGTAAAATTGTAGAATATCTGTTAAATCGATTTTTCATTATATATATATTATACATGATTAAAGTTAAAATTCTGATAATAAATCTAATTTAATTGTTTTAATAACAGAACTGACGCGTATTCCTCAAGTAATGGAACTCCGATTCTCACTATAAATAGAGAATGAGATTGTGGATACCATGTCAAGTACAGCTGAATTTAGTTGATAAGATCTAACTAACAGCTATCATGGGTGAAGAAGTGAAGCTTCTCGGGACATGGTTAAGTCCATTTGTTGGCAGAGTGATATGGGCTCTGAAGCTAAAAGGCATTGCCTATGAATATGTAGAAGAAGATCTCTCCAACAAAAGTGCTCTGCTTTTACAATACAATCCGGTCCACAAGAAGGTTCCCGTGCTTGTTCATGGCGGCAAGCCAATCTGCGAATCCATGAATATTGTTGAATACATTGAAGAGATGTGGCCACACACTCCTTTGCTCCCAACTGATCCTTATGATCGAGCCATCGCTCGTTTCTGGGTTAAATTTGCAGAAGACAAGGTGCACTTTTACAGCTTTACAATATAACTTTTTTAAAAGATGGTATTTGAATCACGAATCAAACGTGCACTACTCTACCGAGGGTATCCTATGTCTGGATGGTTCAAGACTTCAAACCCAGGAATTATTAGTGTACTCTTACGTTTGCTCATTAAATCTTAAAATGTGGAAAAACCCTTATCCTGTAATGGAATTTACATTACGGACAGTGTTTGTAGAGTCTAATCTCAGCATGCAGGTCCTAGAATACTGAACCACAATGGTGTTAACTTAAAAAATAAAAAAAACAAAAAAAAAACATGTGCCATACTTTTTTTTTTATCATTGTCTATGATAATATGATGACATAAGTTATTGTGACAGGGTTCAGCAGTGTGGAGTATGTTCTATAGCAGGGGTGAAGAAGTGGAGAAGGCGATTAAGGAGAGCTTGGAAATGCTAGAAACACTTGAAGAACATGGCTTGCCAGACAATGGAGAGAAGATTGGAATGGTGGACATCGCAGTAGGTTCGGTTCTCTACTGGTTAGGACCGATTGAAGACACGATTGGAGTGAAACTATTTGAACCCCACAAATTCCCTCGCCTGCATAAATGGTTTCAAAGTTTCCTGGAAGTGCCTGAGATTAAAGAAAACATTCCTGATCGCGACGAGTTGGTCGTCTTCTTCAAGCCTTACCATGAAAATTTGCAGGCCTCTGACTGAATGAAGTTTCTGAAATCCTGTTTTTTGCCTCATATTTCCGTGTCCTGTTCCATTTTGTATGGATTTTAACTTTTAAAGGGTTTCTTGCATTGGTTGTTTGTTGTTTATGCTTTCAAGTGCTCAAGGCTAGGATCGAGGGCTTCTTTTGTTACGTTTATGAGAATAAATTAGTGAGAAAATAATGTGTCTTTCTAGATATCAATTTTTCTAACTCACAAGCTCTTTGTTAAGGTTTTTCTCTCTTTATTTCTTTCTACACACTTGTAGAAACACACATAATAATAAAAGCTCTTTTGACAACATAATTATATAATAAGAGACTCCTTACTAATTACAACAAAAAATGAGTCCAAAAACCAGAAATTATAAAATAACTCTAAAAAGCCAAAGTGATTTCTTTGAGACATGCATTATTAATCTACTTGTGTTAACAATACATTTGGCAATCAGCAATTGATACGGTTATAAATATATGTTTCAAACACCTAATTTCAATAGTGTAGGCCTAAGTATAAGCAGTACATCTTTTCTAAGTGTTATACTTTTATTATAAATTGTAATGTTACCTGACTCACTCAGAGCCGCTCAGAGCCGGTCCTGACTTTGTTGAGGTCCGGGACGAAAATATAAAAGATAGGCCCCATATGCATATTTTTAGTTTTTTCAATATATACTGTTTTCATATATTTTAACATTTAATATTTTAATAAACTACAAGACTAATCAATAGAAATTCAAAAACTAAACTGCAAGAATTAATCAACATCATTGGTTGTTTTCAATGATTCAAAATAATATAATCAATTTCATTTCGAAAACATACTATGTGCATTTTATATAAGAAGAAAAAACATACCTTGACCTTCGACGACCAATGGTCAAGTGCGGTCAATGTGTAAGGAGTCACTGGTTTACACAGCTCTTTCAAACGAGGATACTCAACTTATAATCAAAACGCGGAGCATTACAAATAAAACGTAATTAGAATAGAACATTAAAATAAGTATTAAATTATAAATTGAACAATATAGCATTGAAATAAAAATTATATAACAAAAACCAAATTAGAAATTACATGGGGGCTGAGACATAAGAGTATGAGACTGAGAGTGTGGAACATAAGAGTTGAGAATGAGAGATTGAATCATTGAGAGATTGTAGTTACAGAAAATGAGAAAAAAAATGGAGAATTGAGACCTTAGAGAGTCGGAGAGAGGTGTGAGGTGAAAGGTTAGTAAAATATGATATTTAAGAAAAAAATGATTAAAGAAAATAAAATAAGACTAAATTAGTTGTTTTTTTGACTCTGGTGCCAGAGTGGTGGATCGAGATTCGAGACTGGTGGATCGAGATTCGAGAATAACAAGTGAATAGCTATTTTTTTTTAAATTGCGTGAAGTTCGAAAATTAATAATTATCTGGACCCCTTGCCTTGTATTAAAGTTGTGATCATTACACAATTTTTTAAAAAAAAGTACGCCCTTTTTGAGCCATTAATAGACCATTTCTGAGTCATTTTTCCTTGGCCCTGTACTTTTTGAGCCATTAATAGACCATTTCTGAGTCATTTTTCCTTGGCCCTGGGCGGGTGCCCCTAGTGCCCTGCCTCAGGGCTGGCTCTGGCAGTCTGGTGAACTTTCCGTAGCACCGGTGAAGAACTAGAGAAGGCGATTAAAGAGAGCTTAGGAATGCTAGAAATCGTTGAAGAACATGGCTTGTTGGAAGACATAAATATTTTGATGGAGAGAAGATTGGCATGGTGGACATAGCATTGGGTTCGATTGTTTACTGGTTAGGAGTGAACGAAGAGGTACTTGGGGTGAAACTGCTTCAATCCCACAAATTCCCCGGCCTGCATAAATGGTTCCAAATTTTCCAAGAAAAGCCAGTGATTAAACAAAACCTTCCCGATCGCGACAAGATTATCGACTTCTTTAAGCTTCGCCATGAAACTTTGGAGGCCTCAGCGGCTGTGGCCTGACTCTAGTGGGATATTTTATTAAACCTATTAGATTACTATTCCATTTGAATGATACAGATTTGCATTATGTATGTGCTTAATTTTCATATAAATTAATGATACGTGTCAAATAAATTAATCTCCATTGTCAAAAGGTACATCTAATAGTCTTAAAGTTCATTAAAATTTTGTGTCAATCATGTTCTTATAATCACTATAGTTTTGTCATTTGTCCAACACGTACAGTTTTTATCATTTCTTTACATATAAAAATATGAGAATATGGGATATCTCTACTTCAAATAAAATTATATATATGGAATATCTTTTTATTACCCTTTCAAATCAGGGCCCCGTCGTTATATTAATTTGGAGGAATTACAGTTTGGTCCTTATGTTTTAAGGAAACATTATTTTTTTTATCCGATTTATGTGTATTAAAGTATTTGGTCTTCATCTTTTTGAAAATACATCAAAAAAGTAGAGATATTCCATATTTTTATATGTAAAGAAATGATAAAAACTGTACGTGTTGGACAAATGACAAAACTCTTTGACAGTTATTAGAAGTGTCAAAAAAACAGTTTTGCCCTAAGCAATGCGAAAAGATAAAAATATCCCTCCAATGATTACTCTTAATCCCTACGTAAAGACTGAAATGTCCTTCAAACTCTTTGACAGTTAATTAGAAAATTAAAATACCCTTGATCTTGTGATTAAAAACTATAAGCTCTAGCCAGTTCAGCTATTACAACTCACTGTTATTGGTTTGTTGATTTAAATGCATATATAATTATATAATTTGTTTAAAACAATGTAAATCATTTTATATAATTTAAAATAAAATCATATACCTATATATATAATTTAAAATAAAATCATATATATATAATTTGAAATAAAATCATATTTAATAATAATATATCAAAACATATTTATGGAAAGAAAAAGAAAAAGAAAACAAAAGGAAAAAAATATTTAATTGTATCCCTTTTCAATTTATGGACTTTGATTTTCTGGGTTTTTTATTAATCAATTGAAATAAAATACTTTTTGAAAAGGAAAAAAATTAAATAAAAAAAGAGAGAAAAAATTAACGGGTTTTGATTTTCTAGGTTTCTTATTATTTTTTTCCATTTCAAAAAAGATTTTAGTTTGATTTGATCAAAAAAAACCCTAGAAAATCAAAGTCCATAAACTGAAAAGGATAAAAATTAAATCTATTTTTTCCTTTTGTTTTCTTTTTCTTTTTCTTAAATCAATTTTGATATATTATTATTAAATATGATTTGATTTCAAATTATATATATATATATATATATGTATATATGATTTTATTTTAAATTATATAACTATATATACATTTAAATCAACTAACTATTAACAATAAGTTGTAATAGCTTAGCCGGTTAGAGCTTATGACTTTTAATAATAAGGTCAAGGTTTCAATCATTCATAAAGTCATTTTAATTTTCTGATTAACTGTCAAAGGGTTTGAGGGGCATTTTAGTTTTTCGTAGAGTTTAAGATTAATTGTTAGATGGGCATTTCAGTCTTTTCGCATTTTCTAGGAGTAAAACAGTCTTTTTGACACTTCTATTTACGTTGACTGTCAACTGTTTGGGCAAATGGACTTTTTTGATAAATTTCCAAAAGATGAGGACTAAAGACCCCAATACACATAAGTCGGATAAAAAACAATGTTTCCTTAAAACATAAGGACCAAATTGTAATTCTCCCTATTAATTTTAATAAAGTAAATAACTTTTGATTGGTAAAGAGTTGTGATATTTACATCCTGAAAAACAGAAAATTACCGATTATGTTCTGGATTTTTTTTTTAAAAAAATTTCAAGTTGTTTGCGACTTTTACAAAAGTGACTAAATTGGTCCTTACATTTTTCTCAAGTGTCAAATCAATCCCTCTAACTAAATTTCGTCAGCCAACTATAACTGTGTAGGGGTAAAACTGTACTTTACTTCAAAACAATATAATAATGGCACATGCACGGTTTTTTTTAAAACATGTATTTTTTTTGTTTATTTTTTTTGTGGGTTTTGATTTTTGAATAATTTTGATAATAGTGCTTGCATAATATTAACAAAAAAAAACAATAAGGGTATAATTGACATTGTCTTATTAAAATATTTTAAGATTTTTTTAGCAAATTTTAATTAAAAAATGTATAAATGGTGTTTCATTAATAATAAATATGGATTTTGTTGTAGTTATAATTGTGAATTTAATGTACAAATGACAAAACACATTTGTTCTAATATGATAAATAAAGGGTATTTACATACTTTAATTAAAATTGTTAAAGTCAACAGTTATATTTAACATCGTTAAACCATTAAAGAGGCCAATTTGGTCACTTCTAAAAAAAATGGACTAATTTGGCACTTGAAAAAATACGATGACCAATTTGATCATTTTTATAAAACTCACAAACAACTTAAAATTTTAAAAAAATCCAAAACCTAATTGGTAATTACCCTGTGAAAAAGGGTATGTATACCTTTTATGTGTGAGTGCCCCATTAAATTCTCTTTTTTTTCGGTTAAAGGGAGGGCAAAGGCCCAAGACACCATTAAATTCTTTTAAAAGCTTATATCTTATAAGTACAACCAAAGTATTATCAAATATGTATTTTTTATATAAAAAAAAACTATATTATAAGTAAATAAATTATAAATAAAAAATTTGTGACCACATATTTGGTAGGCGGCTGCCGCGTTCTCCTCTCTTGATATAGGAGGCGGCCTCCTCCATCTCTTTCAATCTACAATGGTGGGCCGGTGGCTGGCAGGAGGCAGCTGCCTTCTCCCAAGTATAAGGTGTAGGTTTTTGTTTTTTATTGGTTAATTTTATTTTATTTCCCTTTTTAAAACAAAATACTTTTTTAACTTTATTTTTCTTTAAACTTAGTTAAGACGGTAAAAAAAATTATAATATCTTTTATTAAAAATATTAATAATTTAGTTTAAGAATAATGTTAGAATTTGAAGATTTATATGTTTATGGTGCACATACAATTTAGAGGGGTGCAAATATCGCCACTTATAGGTAAATCTAATATATTTAGTATGAGTGTGGATATTACCATCCAGATAGAAAACTAATCAATACACTCATTTTTATAATTACACGCATATCAATACTATTTTTATTGAAATGAATATGTTCATTTTAATACGTTTTATTTATATACCTTCTTAAATTATTAACACTCTCAATTTATAAAAAAAAAATCCTATTATTTTTAGAATCAATTCATCTTCTAATGATGGTCCAATTTTCTACTTTGAAAATATCTCAAATATAGAAGCTTTATGAAAGGGAAGATGTATAACTGGATTGTATATAGGGGGTCAAGAGATTTTCAATCTAGAATTCTGTTATATATACAATTTTCTTAAAAAAAAATAAAAAAAAAACCTCATTGATATCTACAACTATCTTTAAAAAAAAAACTTTGTTTATTGATAGAGTTCATAACTAGATATAAAAGAAAGACAAAAAAACAAAAGTTAAATAATACTCACCCTTGTATGATCACAGTCCTCTAAAAATTCTTTTTTCGTTACGTTGTGTATGTTATACGATAATCATGTGATGATGAGAAAGTTTGATAATTGAAATGAAATTAGAGCTTAATTAGGGATTATCTTAAAAATTAAGGTTTATCATAGTTGTTTTTTTTAATGAAGAAATATAGTTAAAGATATGTGTGTAATTAATGAATATACATAGTATTTGGTTTATTTTTAATTAATGTAATTTGTCCTTATTGTTAAATTTCTATTGAGATATTTTTGTAATTAAAATTGTTAATAAAATATATGTGTACTAATTAGTTTTATGGGTAGCAGTATCGGCATCCATTTAGTATTAACGATAAGGTGTAACAACTCAGACCCACCAAATAGATATTATATGTTTTGAGCTATAAAGCACGCGTCCTTCATTCTTACGGATTTACTTTGGAACATGGGTTTGACGCAAGCGTCATTCACTCATAGCACAAAACACGTCTACCTTCTTAGAAGAGACCAATACTTATATATAAGTCATGGACCTCACTCTCTAGCGATATGAGATGTGACACAAGGGGTGTTCTAAGTTTTTTTTTTTAAATATCTATTTTTTTTAAAGCACGCACACCGATCGTTTTTTCTCTTGTTTGTTTACTAGTGCAACAATTGCTTTTTCTTTCTCTCTTTTAGTTTCAACGCACATCACTTTTTGTTACACACATTATTAGTTTGTATTATATACAAACATTTGTGTTTATCTTTTGTGCGTTATCTTTTTGTTATCAATATATATCGTATATATATATATTATTATAACTAAAACTCTTTAATTGATATCTCTTTAGATTTTAAAACAAAATCTTTTAAAATTGATATCTCATATCTTTTATTTAAAAGATAATTAAATATTTATTTTGAATTTAAACATTTTAAATTCAATTTCAAATATTTAATTTAATAAAATAAAATAAAATAATCATATTATCTTATTCTATTTAAAATCAAATATCAATTAACATCCTCCATTTAGTGATTAATAACAAAATTAAATAATCTTATTATTTAATTTATTTAATCACCATTATTCATTAATTAAATAATCTCATTATTCAATTAATTCCCGAATAAATACGAGTCACTTTCGTAACACAATTCATTGGACAATCCAATTAATTAACCTTGACCCTTGTTACTTAAATCGATTGGGCTAGCAAGGGGACCTAATGGACCCACAGTATTTTGAGTTCCAATAATCCTCGGAATCATTAATTAAACTCTTTAATTAATATTCCTTGATTATTAACTCCGGTGTTATTCCACTAAAAACCCGAAGCTGCACTCTCTCAACTATAGACGCTTTTACACAGACCGATACAACTCGGTGTCCATCGATATAGCTATTACACATAGTGTGATCCTCCACAGTAGTTCATAATTAGAGCTGGGTCATAATGTCCGTTATATCCCTCTTATTACATATATCCTTTAAGTACAGTTGATTCTCTAATGAACAATAAATCTTATTTCCTCACAGAATTAGGAGAGCGCTCATATTGTCCAAGTCCCGAATCAACCCTTAAGGGAACTACCATCTACTTCTCACAAGAAGGAGTGGATTCCACTATTGTGTTCATACCTTCCCAGCCACAAGCCAAACCGCAATTCCAACATACGGAGTATATTGATCAGGAATTGCATCCGACCTCACCCATGATATATATCAAAGACCACGATCTAATCTGAATGAGTCGATAAGACACTCAGGATTAAGATCACCCACATATAGCCATCATTAATTGATATATATGAATCTCATCAATAAACGGATCTTGGTGAGAGATGCATATAGATCATGGCCCGGTCCTATACGATCACATCATACAAGGTGCCTCCATTTCCATATCTCATATGAACGATTCAGGATAGAATCACCGTACATTACGGAATGGACCGCATCTATAGATTAACCACAAATAAAGTACCCAGCTTTATTGCTATCTATGGATTCTTTAGATTGCACGTCTCTTACTGTATCCATCTGTATATGACACTCATATATACAGTTCGAGATTACATCCGGCAATCTAGGATGTTAATATATGTACAAGTTATAAAATAAACAACACAACAAGAATGAATTGAACTTTTCTGTTATTTATTTCGTAAATCCATTTACAAATTACATCTTTTAGGGCATAAACCCCAACATCTATTACTATTTGACATAATATTCACTTCTATTTGTTGTAGCTTTTAGTGTTACCGTTGAATGAACTTTTAGTACTCACCCTGACCAATGCCACATGGTATGCACCCTGGGTGCATTGCAGCATGCAAGATTCTCACTTTTAGCACGTGAAGTGAACAGACTTGGTGCATGCGATTATTTTCAGGAGAGACTCCAACAATCCTAAATCTCTATCCACACGCGACATAAATGTTAAATCCCCACCCGAATTATTGTTTTAGGAACATAAGGAAATATCTACTCCTTTATACTGGTGTAAAAACGGGTAGGTCTGGCCCGTTTTGGCACGGCCTGCCAAGCCGAAATACCAAAATGTGCCGGGCCTGGCACGACACGACCCAAATGGCGTACCGTTCCAGGCCCGGCACGTTTTGGCAATTCCGGCCTGGCACGGCCCGTAAGCACTGCATAGGCGTGCCGTGCCATGTCGCCGTGCCAGACCGTGCCGGACCGTCAGACGGTCCCAGTGTGCCAAACGAGCCGGACCGGACAATTTTTTTTAAAAAAAAATTAATTACGTTACTGTAAATGTATCAAGTTATATAATATTGTTTTAAGTTTTAACAATGTAATAATTTAATTTTGATTGCAATTTGTTTATCTTAATTATTATTTTAGTGTAATAAAAAATTATTGGTAATAGATAGATTTATTATGTTTTTGTGTACATAGTTGGAATATTCCTATTAGCTAGCAGTGGGTGAAGGAGTGCATCCTCAATTAAATGTATTTCTTGTGGATCAATTGAGAGGCCATGAACCAGCGGATACAAACACAAATAAGTATCCAGTAAAAGTTCGAAAAAGAGCGTGGTTGATTGTTGCTTGGCTTTGCAGTGTAGCTGCCACATTCTTCATATCCAAGTTTTCTTGGAAAAATGTGCTCTTCTCTTCAACTTCCGTATTGGTGGTAACTTTCATCTTGTTCTTGTGTGGTATCCTTTTTACCACAGTAAGAAATTTACCGGTGCTGGCAGCAGCCTTTTTAATTTTATAACAGTCGTCAAGGCCTCCTGGTTGAAAAGGCACCTCCCCTATCCTCCTTCTTCTGAAAACTACTTCTATGGTCCTAATATTCATGATCATCAAAAACAAACACACTTATCGCCCCAAGTCAAGATCCTCAGGTACTTGTTCCCCTCCCTCGTATACCAACCAACAACTACACCAGTAATGGTAGCAATTCATGCATGCACGCTGTTAATAATTATGTTGTACGTGTTTATATATATCAATCTGAACAAGATCAATCTGTTTAATTAATCATGTTAAAACAAAGTCATATCTTGTTAAATTCATTTGTATGTATATTTTGTTCAAGACATGCCAAAATATTGCCAATTTTGATCCTTTATTTTAATATAAAGTAAGAATCTTAATGAAATTGATGGATTTTAATGAATTTTAATCTGAATTTTTGTTTGAATGATAAGTTTAATGATATCTGAACAAAATTTGAAAAAAAATTTCAAACACTACTAAATTTATTTTTGCCCCATTTTTTTATGAATAACATTAATCTGTTTAACATACAAATTCTATTTATGTCAGATGGCTCGACAAAGCTGCCATTATTGAATACTCCAATCTTAGTGATCAACAAGATCAAAAAAAGGCAGGTCGGCTTTGCACCGTGGAACAGGTCAAGGAAACAAAACTTCTTCTAAAAATGATTCCAATGTGGAGTACCTTCCTTGTGATTGGTTTGGTATTATCAACAGGAGACACCTTTTCTAGTGAGCAGGGAGACAATTTGAATGCTCCCATAGGTTTTTTGTTTTACATAGTTTTTTTTCTTAAACATATCTCAAAAGCAATGATTTCCTATCTTTTTGATAAGTTTTTATCCCAGAACGAGTTCCAAAAACTCAGTACAAACTAGCTAAAATTTTGAGAATTTGGATTGGAATGGTGATATGTACAATTTTCTGTGCCGTAGCATGGCGGGTTAAAGTTGGCAGGTTGCAGAAAAAAATTACAAACTTGTTCTGGCTGGCACCACAGTACTGCCTTTTAGGTCTTATGCTAGGCTTTAGTGCAGATGGATTGGACGAATTCCTGATTGATGAGCTCCCTGAATCACTGCGGAACTATGCCTCAGCAATGAATGGGTTTGTCATCGATGGACTTGGAAGCTTCCTTAGCATACTCATCATTCATGCAAACAGAAACATTTTCGGCTCCACTTTGGACGGCAGTCGCCTGGACAAATACTATATGAGATTAATGATTATTAGTTTTCTCAATGTTTGTTACTACTATTTTATATCAACCATCTACTCCGGACCCACTCCTGATCCACAAGCCGAATTGGTAGAAAGAGATATCCACGTAGCCGTTGAAGTTTAGTCAATTTTGTACTTGCGAATTAATATAGTAATGTTAGATTATGTTCTAATTAATAAACTTTTATTATAATGTTTAATATAATAGTTATATAGACTTGTCACTTGTGTCTTGAGCTTGTATTTGTATCTTAATATAATAGTTTAAGGTAAGCGTTTTAGAAATAAAATACGAAGAACGAAGACAACGATGAACAAGAAAGGGATGGGGACAAAGGGATATGATTATATGATATCCTCTCACAAACCTATTTCAAATCAACATTTATTTTTATTTGCATGTCAAATTTGACTTTGGTTAGACTTTAGAGAAACAAATTTGATGGAATTTATTGCTTAGGGAAGGGCATTTACTTTCTCATATTCTTATATTTTTTTAAAAAATTAACTATATTTTTCCAGGTTTCCATCCTTTTTGTTATCTATATATATAATTAATTAATTTAGCTATAAAACCGCTTGTCACTGTACAAGAGATCTTGAGTTTAAACCTCGTTCATACCAAGATAGCTAGAGAGGGTTATTTTATTATTATAATCAATAACATATATTAACGGTATTCCTTTTTACGTCTTGAAAACAAATGCTAATTAAAAATAAGTTAGAGACAATATTGAATAGCTATAAATATAGGGATAAAGAAAGCAAATAGGTTTCAAAGACTTTGCTATCAGCCTATCAGCCAAAAACTTAGTAGTCTTCACACTTTGAATCTTATCGCCCAAGGCAGATGACCCCATTAATTAATCAAATACAGTGTGTATATATAAATATGTATGTATGTATATATATGACCTATCAAATATTCATCTCCACAATTGCAATTGATGGATGAAGTGAAGCTAGCTACATGGATTTTGGCCAAGCCCCTTCAGTCAGAGAGTGATATGGGCTCTCAAACTGAAGGGTGTTGAATATGAGTACATAGAAGAAGACTTTCCAAACAAGAGTGAATTGCTCTTGAAGTACAACCCAATTTACAAGAAAATACATGTCCTTGTTCATGGTGGAAAACCAATTGCAGAGTCCCTTGTATCCTTGAATACATTGAAGAGACATGGCCTCACAATCCTCTGATGCCAACTGATGCTTATCACAAAGCCATAGCTCGGTTTTGGATTCAATTTGGACAATACAAGGTAATTCTTCAACCCCATGATCAAATCTTCAATTTCTTAGTCAATAATCGTCATGCCTATCTGATTATTGTTTAACTGTGATATATATAAAGAATTTGTGGTCATTGATTTTTTTTTTCCTTTAAATTAAAGGAAATGACTTTGTTTCATATATACGTACGTTGTAATATTCTTTTTTTTTTTTCATTGATCTTCAATTTCTTCATCATGCCTATCTGATTATTGTTTAGCTGTGATATACACAGAAAAGAAAAAAATGTGGTCAATGATTTCTTTTTCTTTAATTTTTTATTAATGAATATTTAGAGATCATTGCTACACTGCAAATTAAACACAAATAATTTTTAGGGAATTACAGTTAGGTCCTTATGTTTTAAGGAAACTTTGTTTTTTTATCCGACCTATGTGTATTAGGGTCTTTGGTTTTTATCTTTTGAAAATACATCAAATTGGTCATTCTGCCAGCCAATGGTTAGTCAAAGCTAACTGGTCTATGGGATACTTTCAGTTATGTTAAACTTTTTTTTTAAAAAAAAAATTAATGTCAAAAATGAAAAAACAAATTATGGATCTCCACCGTCCATTAATATTTTCTTAGAAAAAACAAAACAAAAACTTTTTTTCATTTAAAAAAAGAACTTGTTTTCATTAAAAAAAAGATTTAAAAAAAAAAAACAAGATCTCCAACCATCCATCAAGATTGATGGACAGTTGGAATTACTAGAATTATTTATGTATAAAAAAAAACTCCAGATTGGATCTCCGTCTGATTATTTATTTTTTATCTTTTTTTTGATAACAAACAATTTTTTTAATTTTTTTTATCTCCAACCATCATCATACGGTAGGTGATAAATTTTTTCATTTTTTAAGAATTTTTTTTTTTAAAAAGATTTAAGATAACTTCTTCTTTTTAATTTCCTTTTATAAATTTTTTTGCTTTTTAAAGAATTTTTTCAAAAAAAATTATTGGTCAAAGGGACCATTTTGATGTATTTGATTTAAAAAACATGAAGACCAAATACTCTAATACACATAAACCAAGTAAAAAAGAAATGTTATATTAAAACATAGGGACCAAACTATAATTCTCCCATAATTTTTTTTTATTTGGGGATAGGGTTGCACATTGAGGAAAATGGGGATGGATATAGGTCCCCTCATCCCCATCCCCACTTCTCAAACACCCCCCCCCCCCCACCATTTCTCCATTTGGAGAAAATGGGGATGGGGAATTTTGGGGGGGAGGTGTCTCCATCCCCAACACCAGTTCCCCGTTTTTCCACGTTTCCCTGTTTCTCTATTAGTCCGTTTGACTAAAAATTACAAATTAAAAAAAAAACATTTCATTACAAATACAAAATAAAATCCATTATTGCATTACAAATACAAAAGAAAATCTATTACAAAATAAAGTATTTCAATAATTTAAAGTTTCAACCAAGGCAACTTTCGATTTAGGGTTTTCAAAGAGTAAATGAGGTTTATATAGTTAGGTTTTCAAATAATTAAAAAATTAAAAAATATATAAATATATATATATAATTATATTTATAATGTTTTGGGGGAAATAGGGAAATGGGGATAGGAGGAGGTCTCCCCATCCCCATCCCCATTCCCATTTCAATTTGGGGATGATTTTCATCCCCATCTCCACCCATTTTTCCATTTTTTCCCAAAATCTTTTCCCCAAATAGGGATGAGTACGTGGGGAAATGAGGATCCGGGGGAAAAAGTGCAACCCTACTTGGGGAGTGAAGATTTGAATTTGAAACCTCAACTAATGTTGAGAGGTATATATGGTTAGTCCTTTTATGTTTGACAGTTCTATTATCTTTGTTTTGTTGCAATTCTAGGTAAAACTAATAAAACTTGTTGGGCATCAATTTAGGATTATTTTCAGTCATTCTTCCAAAAAAGTGGAGAAGAGCAAGAGAAGGCTGCAAAAGAAATATTGGAAATGCTGAAAATCCTGGAAGAGCAATGCCTTGGAGACAAGAAATTCTTCGGCGGCGACACCATCAATTTAGTAGACATTGCTCATGGTTGGCTCCCTCTCTTGAGTTGAAAAATTAAATGGCACTTTTCGGAGATGGCTTTTCAACACTGTCACTATTTTAATAATTTGTGTTTAAAATACATCTATTATGGTGAACTGACAAAAATACCATAATAGTTGTTCCACAACAGATTTCTTTCATTCTGTTTTACAGTGACAAGGTTGTGAAGTTGAGAGAGAAAGTCCCATTGAAACCTAGACAATCACTCGAACAGCGACGAAGTGGTACTACGCTTACATAGGCGGTGTTCGAGCTGCCCGGTAAGCTCGTGGGGGGGCAGGGCCCTCAGAGGTTTTTTTTTTCAATTTAAAACCCAAATACAAAAGGTTCGGGGAGTTATCTAAAAAGCTCGGATACTTATTTAAAATACTCGAGCAGTTATCTAATAAGCTCGGAGAGTTATCTAAAAAGCTCGGAGAGTTATCTAAAAAGCTCGGACAGTTACTGAAAGGCTCAGCCAGTTTTCTAAAAGGTTCAGACACTTCTTTAAAAGGCTCGGACACTTTATAGAAAGTCTCGGAGATACAAAATTAACAAAAAAAATTGATTGTTCAAAAGGCTCGGAAATAACTCACAAAGGCTCGGACACTTTATACAAAGTCTCGGACATTTACTCAAAAAGCTCGAGTACAACTAACAAATGGTCGGACATAAAAAAGTTTAAAGTTCATATAAAAGGATCAGGCGGTTCATGAAAAAACTCAGAGACTCATTAAAAAGGCTCAGAAACTATTTACAAAGGCTCGGATAGTTTTACAAAAGGCTCGGACACAGTGTTAAAAGTCTCGGAAACCCAGATCTTCGTCGTCTTATAAATAATTTGAAAGGTTCTGACGGTTTTAAAAAACTGAGATAGGAAACTGATAAGATGAGTGATCTTATGTAATTATATAAACGTCGAACTCATTGGAGAAGAAGATGAACTTGGATTTCAATTTAGAGAGCTTTTCACTTTAAGATAGTTAGAAAGAGAACTAGATTTCAGACAACTTCAAAGTGTCTTCTAAAAGTAAAAGTCAAACAAATAATTAAAAAATGTGTACAGTAAGAAATTTTTAGAAATCACTTACTTTGGTGCCTTTTAAACTTAAGTTATTAAAGTGGTACCTCACGTGCAACACTAACTCAAAAAGTACTAAACCCCCCTATTTCCACCTCTCTGGTTAGAGGCCATTGAAGAAGCAGTTGGTGTGAAGTTGATGGAACCAACCACCTTCCCCCGATTGCACGCATGGATGCTCAATTTCATGCAAGTTGATGTTATCAAACAAAATCTTCCCGATCGCCAGAAACTCTTCGCTCATATGAAAAACTTGAGGAACAAATTTATTGCAGATCATATGATTATGTAACTAACTATGCAGTGGCTTAACGTGTGTCTTTACGACACAAATAAAAACATAATCCTATATTATAATAAGCAATTATAATATTGTTATTTTTATTACAAGAAAATTGACCTACTGTGACAAAAAATATTTGTCATTATAAGTGAAGAAATTGTCAAAAATTCAATATTGTGACCAAAAAAAAATGTCACTAACAATTTATCACTTTTGTCCCGTTACTAAAAGTATTTTTAACAATTTTTTGGTACTTGTCACATATCATAACTTTTAGTGACACATTATCAATTGATCTTAATTAGTGACAAAATAAAAATTGTGCCACTGGTAGTAGTGACAATTAACTGTTTGAAGATTTTGTTTGAAGTTTTGTCATTGTCTCACTGTACACATTCTTAGTGACAATTTATTGTTTAAAAAGTGTCGCTATTCACAAATCTAGTGACAAATAATCATCTTAAAATTATGTCACTATAGACAAACTTAGTGATAATTAAGTTAACCATATAATAATTGTCACTACAATACGGACTTAGTGATAGTTAACAATATGAATATTAAGTCACTATATGGTTAATTATCAAAATTTAATATAAATTTAAATTGTGTAAAAAAATTAAAAAACAAAAATATAACCAAATAAAACATGTCACTCAAAGAATGACATTGAGTTCTATAAATAATCATTCCATTAAAAAAATATACAAAAACTAACATAATATCAAATTGATACAAAAGTAATCCAACATCTTTGAGAGTCTACTACTAAATAACACATGTAAACTCAGATGGTTTAAGTTAACATAAGTGTTAGGTCACACACTATAAATTCCAACTGTATAACCATAAACTTGAAACTTCTAAGGTCTTGATTGTGAAATATAGAAGCCAATAATCCACTGTCAGTTGTCAGGTAGTTAAAGAATCTTTAGGTTTTGCAAGAGAGACCTACATACATGAAGACATGAAGAATAAAAGTGAAACAATATTGGCAAAACTTAGCACAAGTATAAATTAAATTCTATAAACAAATAATAAAAAAAATTAAATTAAATTCTATAAGTTTGATATCCAAGTATAAAATTTATTGGAACAGTTAATCTGTTCATCTTCATATAAAGTCCTCCGTAATGTCAATCTATTCATCCAGCCAAATATCAAATATCTTATTGAGTATTTGAACATTTTTATGTGAACTGCAAGACAAATTATAGAATAACAGTTTGGTTGCATCAAACAATTGTCTGATAGCTCTATAAGAGTCATTTTATCAAACAATTAGTATGCATATAAACCAATATTAACATATACTGTGTAAATTTAAGAACAAAAAACTATAAATCATGAAGTAATAATAACGAGTTCCCTAAAAAATTGAAAATAAATTAAAGTTAAAAAACATTCCTAAACAGATATATATAATTCTACATAAAAAAAACAATACCTTATTCGAAGACAATTTCAATATATGAAACTTGAATTTGAGATTCCGACCCTGAAAAACAAGTAACGGAAAACAAACCTTAAAAAACTGAAATCAGGAGAAAGAGAAGCTTAAATAGTTTTCTTTCAATACTGTATTAAACAATTTATTGTTCCATAAGAATCATTTTATCAAACAGTTAGTATGCACATAAACTAATATTGACATATACAGTGGAAATCTAAAAACAAACAACAATAAATCATGAAATAATAATAATGGGTTCCTTAAAAAAATTGAAAACAAATTAAAGTTAAAAAACATCCCCAAACATATATATATATATATATACAGAAATTTTCAAGTCAGTACATACTGATATAACTTTATCAATGCGTTGGATGTGGACCATTAGATTTACATACTTTGACTCAAAGTATATGGACTTGTCAAAACTTCTTCATAATCAGTGATCCACATGCAACGCACTGATATAAGTTATATCAGTGCGCACTGAGGAGAAAATGACTGTATATATATATACACGATTATACACACAAAAAAACCATAACTTATTCAAAAACACTTTCAATAAACGAAACTCGAAATTGAGATTCGACCCTGAAAAGCAAGTATAAGAAAACAAACTCTAAAAAAATAAAATCAAGAGAAGCTTATATTTTCTATCCGGACAAAATTTTCTCTATAATCTTATACTTCTTCGGATGAAATACCGTTACAAACCTAAAGAGAGTTTTTAAGGAAAAAAAAAGAGAAAAAATAAATGATTGTGGCTTTTTTTAAAAAGAAAATATTAAGGGTCCATCTTGTAAGCGTTTTTTGTTTCAGTTTTGAAATCCGAAAACGCGTCTGGTAACATATACTGAAAGTTGTATTCTGAAAATGAAAACGTAAGAAACATGTTTGGTAGATTAACTGAAAAATATCAAAAATTATAATGTTTCTAATATTTTTTCTTAATTAGTTGAAAATTTTCCAGATTTGAAGAAATATGTGAATTTCCAGATTTGATGACATCTGAGAATTTCCAACAACCCATAAAATCAAAATATTAACCACAATTATCAGCAACCTAGAAAATCGAACTCATACAATTAAAACAATCAAACTCCTACAATCAACACAAATCCAGAAAATCTAACACCATTATCCATTCATCAAAAACATACTCAGAAAATCAAAATCAAACACAGTCATTAAAAACAAACCTAGAAAGCCAAACACAATACACTTAAACACCATAAATTACTTCCAAATAAACACATCACAAATAATGGAGATTTTTATTAAATAGATATTAATTTTTTTATTAAATATATAATCTTTAAAAAAAGGAAAAAAATTTAAAAAAAAAACTTGAAAAGAAATAGAGGCAGATCGATGGATCTGCTCCTCAAAAGCAAAGAAAAAAGGGAAAAAAGCAAGAAGATGCAGACGAAGAAAGAAGAAGTAGATGAAGAAATAGAGGGGAGAAGAAAGAAGAAAGAAGGAGAGAGAAGTAGACGGAGAAGATGAAGAGAAGAAGAATATGAGATGAAGAAGACGAAGGAGATGAAATGATGAGATGAAGAAGGAGATGAAATGATGAGATGAAGAAAGAGATGACGAAGAGTGTCCGGAAAAGAGGAAAAAAAGAAAAAAAAGTACTAAAAGTTTGTCAAAAAAAAAAATATAAAAAAAAAACACAAGAAAAAAAAAACAAAAACAAGTATTTTGTGTTTTTGAAATATTTCACCGTTAACAATGGTTTTGTTTTTCATTTTTTGAAAATAAAATGAAAACGGTTAACGAACGCGAATTCGAAATCATTTTTAGAAACAAAAATGAAAACGGACTGAAAAACAGTTACAGGACGGGACCTAATTGATTCTTTTTTTAATGTAAATATAAATTGATTTTGTTGCCTTTTAAAAATCTAATTATTTTTAAAATAAAATATTTCCTTTTAAAAAGGTAATTTTATGACTAATTATATTATTTATTACAAATTATCAAGTTTTGTAACTAATTGTGACAATTATTTTTAAAAAGTTTCAATTGAACAAAACATAATAATAAAAAGTAAAATTTGTCATAAAATAATGTCAACAGTGATACAATCAAATCTATCACAAAAAACATGTGTCACTATAAATCACTTTTTTTATAATGTTTCGGTACTAAGGATTTGAGTTTACTACTTTAATTACCATATTGCATTAATTAAAATAGATTGAGAGATAGTGTTTGGTATCAGTAAGCACCTAACATGTTTGATGTCAGATTGTTTTTCTTTTTCGTTTTAAAAAAAAGTTCGCTGGCTTTTTGTTACAAAGGAAAAAAGAGTATAGAGATTACAGTACTTACAAGTTACAACATCCCCTGCGTACTGGTACCTATGTAAAGATTAATGATATTATTTTTAGAAGGAGAATAACATGTAGTGATGAAAATTATATTTCAATAACAAGATGAAGGGTTAGTTTGGTATTTATTAATAAGTTAAAATTAACTTATTTTCTAATTTTAGAATAGAAAAATGTTTGGTAAAACCTTCCAAAAGTGATTATGGCTCAGTTTGACATTGTTGTGCTGTGGGGAGAAGCAGCTGAGTGTTTGGTAAACTGATTTTTAAAAGTATTGTGAGAACGAAAAGCACTTTCAATGTGTTTGGTAAACTGAAAGTAGGGGTGGGCACAAAATGCTGAACCAAACTGAACCGATTCGAGCCGAACCAAAAAAGTTCGGTTTGGTTCGGTTTTCATATCTTATTTGGTTCAAACCGGTTTTGGATATCTAAAACCGAATAGTTTTCGGTTTGGTTCGGTTTTGGATATCCAAAACCGGTTTGAACCGATGAACCGTATATATATATATATATATATATACACATATATAATTAAAAAAAAAACCCGAACCTTATTGCATCTTTCAATCTCAACTCTCAGCCGTTCTCTCACCTGACAACCTCTATTCTCTCTGACTCTCGACTGTTCATCTATTGTTTCTCGATCTCTTTCATCTCATCCCTCTGGCGACTTAATCTATTTCGGAAAGTCCATCTCCAACCAAGGTTTGTCTTCTAGTCTCTCTAGCTCAATAGATCTGGATGATTTGTCTCTATTTTAATATACTAGAGGTCTGTGTGTGTTTGTCTCAATGAAGATTATCTACTTTTATTACTGATTAAAGCCCAAAAAAAAAAATGCTAGCCCGAAAAGCTTGGAAATATGAGTATGATAGCAATTAAATTGATGTTTGTATTTTTCTTGATTTGTTTAAGTAGAAAATCCATTTTAGTTTTCCAGTAAAAACAGAGTGAGTATAAATTTTTCTGGACTCAGATCTGAAAATGGTGAGATCTGGATTCATATTTGTATTTTTCTGGAGCAGCAGAAGAGTGGTTTCTATCTGGTTTTTTTTTTGTTTTGTCAATTTCTTTATTTATTTTTTCTCTAATGCCCACAAATCAGCTCATATATATATAATGATTAGGTGAGTCCACAAACTCGGTTGGTAACTTGGTTACATGAACAAAAAACGAAACCGAAACAATTTTAATTTAATCAATTTATTTTTCTTTGCTGCCATGTTTTTGGGGATTTAATCAATTGCTCATCTGCTTTTCTATGTAGGATAAAGATTGAGGAGGAATAAAGGTAAGCCTTACTCATTTGTATTTGCAGAATTTTTCACAATAGTTTTTTTGTTATTCTTGTAATTCTATGGATGATATGATAATGATTAATTGACAAATTCATACACAATAGACAAATTCATACACAATTTTTTGTATTTGCAGGAGGAGGAGTGACAGTGGAATGCATGCTTTTTATTTTAGTTGTAATTTTGATTTGGATTTGTGTTGTAATTTTGTATTGGAGTTTGGATTTATTATTTTTGATTGTATTATGGGGCTATTGCATATCTAGCCTTTTTCAGTGTTTAAATTCTAGGAAATAGCCCATTGGTGAAAAAATTGCAAATATGACATTTCCTAATGTTTAGTACTAGGAAATAGCCTTTGTAAGACAAAAATACCCTCTTCAATAAAACCCTGCAAATTGTCGAAATTACCATTTGACAAAGTGAAACGATGAAACTACCATTGTCTGCTTCTCCTTCAGTTGACTGAAGAAAATCAATATGATCAACTTATTCTTCTCCATCCATCGTTCTCCAATTGGAATCGGTCACTCATTCTTCCCATCTTCCATCTAATCGGTGACTCATCCTTCCCATTTCAAATCCCATCGTCCTCACTGTCCACCGGAATCCACTACTCTTCAAACCCATCGTTCTCTCAACTGGAATCTTGCTGGTGATCGGAATATTGACAAGACAGTGCTCGAGCTTACACTGTCAAGTTTGAAATCGACCATAATCAATGTAAGTTTGAGTTTAAGTTTGACACAGTCAATCGTACATACACTGTCAAGCCACCTCCTCTGGGTCTGTTATTGTTGTTTAAGTTTGAAATGTTTAGGATAGAATGAGGGATTAAGGGTTTTGGTTTTGTTGATCATGAATTGGGGTTTGTGTATGTAGTATTGTTTGGTGTAGTTAAGGTGTTTGATGAATGCCTGTTAGACATCAAGCTAGTAAGAGGCAGCAGTAGATTGATGTAGTTAAGAGGCAACAGTAGATTGAAATGACAAATGTGCATAGGAAACACATTGCTAGTGACCATAGAACTTAAATGTGCAGTACATAACTTAAATAATTTGCTAGTGCCTAAACTAGGGAATATGTTTATGAAGAAACAGAATACCCCAATATACTCACCTAAAATTAAATAATTTGCTAGTGACCATAGGAAACACATTGTTGAAAAAAAAAAGATAGGCAAAAGCAAGTGATCATCTATATAACAACTATTTGTCCATGAGAAAGGCATCACTTACACATCTAATCATGGTGAAAAACATATATTAGGCAGCTGTCAATTTGTAGTCTTCATGGACAGTTGTATCCTCAAACTCATTCCACAACTTATCTGAAAATGTGTTTATGCATGTTTCCAAAAACGTGTTAAAATGCATGTATGCTATTGAGCCTATGATTGATTAGTTAACACATATTTATTCGTAAGTACGTTTCTCCCTAGTTATATGATATGGTATATGAAAAATGTTTGTTTATGCATGTTTCTGAAAATGTGTTATAATGGCATGTATGCTTTTGAGCCTAGGATTGATTGATATAAGCATGAGAATCGATGATATGAGCCTAGAAATTATCTGCTGGGAATTAATGCATGTATACTTTTAGGCCTATGATTGATTGATTTAAGCCTGAGAATCGATGTCATGAGCCTAGGAATTATCTGTCATGAGACAGTTCTCAATATGTAGTATTTATGGACAGTTGAGTGATTTTAAATTTTTTTTTTCAGGTGTAATACTGTTATTGAGTGTTTTTTTTCAGGATCTAAGAATACCATGTCTTGGCTGTTAGTTCAGTGCGGTGAGCATTGGAAGGGTGACCGATTTACTAGGCCTATTTCGTTTTCAGTACGTCTAACAAAAAAAGACAACGGAGCCTACGATGAATTGATGGAAACGATATACGAGCGGACATGAGTTAGTAGAGACAAAGCAGAGTTGAAGCTAACTTTGCATGTGAAAACGGAGGATGATACAGTTACAATGTCTATTATGAGTGACGACGATGTAGAGTTTGTGATTATTCTTAAGGAAAAAGGTTGGGCTGCAATTGAGGCTGAATTTGTCAACAAACATGAATTTCGACCTCCAGCAAATCTAATCCAATCAGCATGTGCGGTCTCTCCTGTTAAACCGATCGATAATCTAAGGTCTCCATTGGGTACTCCAAACTATAAATCATTTAGTGGCAGTAATAATCCACTTGGATCACAGGCTTTACCTGGATTTACATCAGCAGGCAATGACCAGGCTACGCCAGCATCTATTACCAAGCATGCAGTTGTGGATGACAATGATAGTTCTGAAAGCATCGATGCTTCATGAAGGTCTAATAGTTCTAAGACCAATGATACAAAAGATGAGATTGGTGATGATAATGGTGGGCAAACGGCAACAGAAGATGGAATAGAAGAACGAGGGGTGAGTGGAATACCCAACAGTTCTTTATCTTCCATGAACACACGGTGGACAGTATCAGGGTCAGAGCTTTACTCAATTAAAGTCGTTTGATCAGTGAACATTTTTGAAAAATCAGCCGACCAAGGTCCATTATACAAAGGACAGATGTTTAAGGACAAGCCACATTGAAGCGAGCTATAAAGTCGTATGCATTTGCAGAAAGGTTTGAGTCCAGGGTTTCAAGATCTTCTAATACACGATTCACTGCTGAATGTACACAGAAAAGTTATGGATGGGTACTTTGGGCATGAAAGTCAAATATGGAGACTTACTGGCATGTGAAGTTGTTCGTTAATGAGCACACATGTGACATAAATGACAACTACAACATTGAATTTAAACATGTAAGTGCATGTGTGATAGAGGATTTGTTTGCAAGTAAATTTGGCAATCCTAGACATCGCATTCGTCCTAAAGATATAGTTTCTAAGATGAGGGAGCATCATGGTATACACCTCTAATACAATAAAGCCTACAGGTCGAAGGAGCACGCTTTGAATCAAGTATTCGCCGATCTGTGGGAATCCTTTTAGAGGTTGCCAACTTATTTTTATGTTTTGGAACAATCGAACTCCGGAACTGTGACAAAGGTCAAGACCGACTCGAAAAACTGGTTAAAATATGAATTCATGGCAATTGGAGGCTCTATAGAGGAGTTCAATTTTGTTATTATGCCGATTATCTACATTGATGCTACCCATTTGAAGGCTAGGACTATGGGTGTTTTGTTAGTTGCGGTGTGCAAAGATAGAATGAGATGATATACCCTTTGGCATTTGGGTTTGCAAACTCTAAATGCACAATGTCGTGGACTTGGTTTTTGAAGAAACTTCATAAATTGATCCAATATCATGACCGTGTGATGTTAGTTTCGGATCGGCATAATGGTATATTTAATACAATAGAAGCCATATTCTGAGATGCAGCACATGGGATTTGTTCATACCACTTGGCATAAAATTTTAAAAGATTTTGTAAGCAGATGGATGATGTGATTTGACTTTACTACCGTGCTACGTATGCATACCCTATAAAGGAGTTTGACCGTGCAATGGCTGAGTTGAAAGAAACCAACAGTAAGGTTTACGTTGAACTCCTGGGTGTTGGGGTAGAGAAGTTTTCACGTGTACATAGCCATAGAAAGCAATACTTTTTGATGACCACCAACATTGCTGAGTCAATGAATTCTTGTCTACTTGTGGTCCGAAAATTGCCTATCATAGCAATGACAGAATTTATTAGAGATTTGTTGCAAATGTGGTTCTATAATCGTCGGACAAATGCACGTGAAATGTCTACATACTTGACAACGTTTGCAGACGAACACATCAAAGATAGGACAGAAACAATGCATCGGTGTGAGATTCCTCCATTCACTTCAATACCTTTAAGGTAGACGACAAATGGAAGGAAACAACCATGGACATTGACGAACGTTCTTACTCGTGCCGTCAATGGGATTTAGATGAGTTGCCGTGTTCTCATGCATTAGAGGTTGCTAGGTATGCTTCCTGGTCTATTAACTATGTACATTTATCTGTTGTGGTTTATTTTACAAACTTTAATTTCATTTCGTTGGTGTGTCATGGCCTAGGTTCAAAGGTGTGTCAATCAACGCACTGGCTTCTGAATTTTACACAACATGATTCTTAAACATGCTTATGAAATGTGTGTCAACCCTGTTCCGAATCCCGAATATTTGGACATTCCGGTACAATTCAGACTTGTACAGCATTTCCATGGCAAAAAAGGAATCTGCCAGGAAGACCAAAGAAGTTGAGGATACCATCTGATGGGGAGAAAAGAAAGTTACAATCATATTCAACATGTGGAAAAAAAGGACACAATAAAATAACTTGTCTGGAACCATCATTTAGCACATGCAAACCAGCCAAAAAAGCTCGAACATGTAGCAGTTGTAAGAAAGAAGAACACAACAGACTGAAGTGCCCAGACAAGTCACCTGAACCTACCCTGATTGACCCGGATGAGGAGAACGCCGGTGGAGAAGCTTTGTTGAAATTTCTTGAATAGTGTTGTATGGTTTGTGAAAATACACTCTAAGCGTGTGTCTAATAACCTAGATAAGAGGTGAATAGGCTTTAATCAAGTTAATTACCAACTTTCCTTGATTAGTCAATATTAAAAATTCATCCAATAAACAAATAATATAAAATCAAGTATAAATGCGGAAATTAAAAGACACTTGATTTTTTACGTGGAAACCCTTCAACAAGGGAAAAACCACGGGCTATCCTTCTAGCCACACCGATCCTAAAATCCACTATTGTAATAATGTTTACAACCTAAGTTGACCTCTAGTCACACCATTCTCGGTCACTAACCCACCACTACTACCCAACGGGCCTTTATAGTGAATTCTTGATCACTTTGCTTGTCAACCACACATTGGTTGCAAGACTTAACTTGCTTGTGCACTACACACCAGTAGTCACAAGACTTAACTCTCAAGAAGAGATCACACAACCTATGTGAATATAATAATATTCAAAATGCAAATAATGCTAGGCAACACTAAATGCTTATCTAAGGATTATATGATGTCAATAAGTACAAATCCTAGATATCAATGTCTATATGAATGCACATAAAGACTTAACTAGATATAGATATGCAAGTCTACAATCTAGTCATCAAACAAAGCCATATCAACATAAGTTATCATTAATCATGGCAAGGACAATAAATGAAATTAACAAATGCAATCAATGAGTCCTAAACAATAATGTCTAAATGCAAAGCATGGAGACTTAGCTAAAGGGCAAAATAGTCTTAAACATTAGCTATCACAATACAACAACCCAACATCAACAAATATCTCAACTTGTAATGAAAATCTAAATCTAGATGCAAGCAAGTTATAAAAAGAGATTTCTTGTTAAGTAAGAACACAAGAATGTATGAGAATGATGTTCTACTTACCAAGTCAAATATGTTGATGAAGACCCATGCTTAGAAACATTCTAGATGAAGCTAGATGATGCTTAAATAATGAATGGATGATGGGTGTTTGGGTTTTAAAAGTCAAAGACAACTCTTAGAGCTTCTCTCACTAAGGAAACACTTCCTCTCTTTAAAACTCAATTTATGAAGCTCTAAAAACGAAAAGGAGATGAAAGAATGTATATATAATAACCCTAAATGAAATGGCATCGTTTTGGAAAAGTTTGCAAAAATTTTACCTTAGTCGATATTCACTCGTTGTATGTACAGTGGGTCACCTGGAAATTTCCAAAAAATGGTTGTACGAAAGGCGACTCACAAGCGACTTACCTGTGGAGACATACTTCCGGAAAACCGATGTTCACCGGCTGTACTTAGGGCAAGTGTACAGCGGATTGGACTGGAATGGCCTGTGACAATGCATCAGCTCCAGTTTCGAGTGCTTCAAAACATGACCAAACGACATCGAAACCCTTCATATGATATACTGATGGAAAGGTATGGATGTCTACTTTCTACTACGTTTTACAAAATGAGGTTTTGATTTCTGTAGAAAGATTTATGGTCATTTGAGTGACCAAAGGTTAGATTTGGACAGCAACAAGAATGCCCAACCTCATGGAAAAATACCATGTGACCAAAGACCAAAAACAAGAGAAGAATGAGACCTTCTCAAATGGTCCCTCAACGCGATAAAACAAGCACACCATCGTGCAAGCGCAGACACTACACAAAGCCACACTAAAATCTAGAAATGAAGTGCAAGTGTGTTGTGAAATGGATGCACACATAAGCAATAAGAAACAAATGCATAACAACTCAAATGCATGTAAGAGTGTGAGTGTGAGTGTGTGCAACAAAAAATGCATGTCACTACAAATGCATGAGATGTGATTGTGTGCAACTAAATCTTTTCAAGGAGAATTAAGCACAAGTGAACTACCTCTTGAGGCTCATGAGATAACCGGAAGCATGTCTTCGAGAAAACCACCTTGGACAACCTATGCTACCCGTTATACAAACATCCCCAATGTGATTTGTCATGAAATAAGACAATCATAAAAATGAGGTTCTTACAGATTGTTTGCACATTTATGGTGTTGTATGGTCTGGTGGGGAAAAGGTTTACGGTGTATGTATATTAGTTTTTTGTTAAACACTGTCTGGAAATGTTATTTTGTATGTATCATTTGTGTTTCTTGGAAATGTTATTTTGTATGTGTTTTTGTGATGGTTTTTGGTATACGTATATTGATTTTAAAACAGGTGGAGGAATTTTTAAAACAGGTGTCTGTGCTAGTGAATTTGAAAACTGAAGATCTACTAAGCCCAGGAGGAAAGTTGTAGGCCTGAGAATCTGACCTAGGCCTAGGCCTAACATAATTGTACTTGTACCTAGTCCTAACAGAACTATACCTAAGCCTATAAATTATTTCATGGGCTTAGGGGTTTTTGCTCACCATGTCATCATTTGTTACATGAGTTAAGAATGAACTAAGATCGGTATGTTGTAGGCCTGGGATTGGGACATTAAGCCTAGGAATAACGCATAGGCCCATGGTGGGTTTAATTTCAAATTATTTTTTCCAATAGCGCACGGGATGTTTTTAAAAAGCATTGTGTACCCATCGGACTCCATTTCGAAACTTTGAAGCTAATACGAGAGACTGAGTCAATCAACTCCAACAAGTTACAAGTTTGTGAAGGAACTCTTAGACATTTAGTGGTTCATAATTTAATGGTGTGGTTGCTATCTCTAGTGTAATGGTAGCGACATCCTTGTTGGACCGTTCTATGATCTCGAAACTTAACGTATAGATTTCCATTGATATCCCTTCATCGTCGGACGGTGCCGATCGTTGAGATTATTGTAGGGCCCATATAATTTCTTCTAGGAAGAAAAACTCAAAGAACTGGGAATCATACCTAGGCTTAAACGAATTATACCTAGGCTTGTAAAATATTTTCTGAGCTCATGGGGTTTTGCTGTATTCACTCACCACGTTATCAATTGTGACACGTGTTAAGAAGATGAACTAAGCCTAGGAAGTTGTAGGCCTAGGAACCGGTACATTAAGCCTATGAATAATAGTTAGGCCCTAGGTTGATTTAATCTCGAATTAAATATATATTTTTATAATTTTCTTTTTTTTTCCGACAGCACAGGATGTTTTCAAAAAGCATTGTGCATCCATCATACTTGATTTCAGAACTTTGAAGCTAATACGGGAGACCAAGTCAAGCAACTCCAACAAGTTACAAGTTTGTGAAGGCATTCTTAGGCATTTAGTGGTTCATAATTTAATGGTGTGGTTGCTATCTCTAGTGTAATGGTAGCAACATCCTTGTTAGACCGTTCGATGATCGCGAAACTTTACTTACAGATTTTCATTGGTACCCCTTCATCGCTGGACGGTGCGGATCATTTAGATTTGTACGGGGCCCCTATAATTTCATTTACAAAGGAAAACTCAAATGCCTGGGAACCATACCTAGGCCTAAAAGAATTGTACCTAGGTCTGTAAATTATTTCCTGGGCTCAGGGGCTTTTGCTGTATTCGCTCGCCACATCATCAATTTGTAGTGGATTATTGATGGATCCCACTAAATCTTCTTCTTCTTATTCAGATGGATCCCACTAAATCTTTTTCTTTTCATTACAACCTGATCCTACTAAATCTTCATCTCCTTCCTTTGTCAAACACTCAAAATGTTCTATTTTCTTCTTCTTCACATGTTCCCAAACCTAAAACCAAAAAATTGTGAATCTTTTTCACTTTGTATACCAATTGAAAGCAAACTTATTTGCTTATCCCATACCCCAGCTCTTCCTTTTGACCACATCTGCAGGTAAAACAATCTTCATAATTAATACATCTCCTTCCCACTATTTTGCTTTGTATACATGTTCTTAGATCGAAAATAGACTTGTAGTCTAGATTATTCGTTGACTGAGAGGGGTTTGCACCTTTAAGAATTTGTATACTCCTTCTCAGATCTAACATCTCATTCTCCCATTTAAACTCAAAAGATCCTTTTTTTGGTTTTTATTATTATTATTATTAATATTATTTAATTTTTAATGAGTTTGAAGGTTTTGTGTTATTTGCCAAAGTCTGGTATACTGAAAATGTGTCGAACTTTTTAGTCTTTTTTGTTTGTTTCAATGACTGATAGGATTTTATGTTGTTTGCAATATAAGTCTCGTATACTATAACATTCATTATTAAATTGAAAATCTTTCGATTTACAGATATATGTCAAGTGTTTTGTATGAAATGGGAAAGAAATATGTTTATGTTGTTTTCAAAGGAAAGAGAACCGGTGTGTTTGATTATTGGCCTGAATGTCATGAACATGTAGATGGTTTTCCAAGAGCATCTTACCAAAAGTTTAACTCAACTGATAAAGCATATAAAGCAATAAGTAGATGTTCCATACATTCAAGCCATTCCTGGCCTGATTCTTCTGTGAATGTTGAAGCAAGAAATCTTCTGTGAATGTTGAAGAGAAGGTATCTGAGAATAGTCAAAGCACTGGTGTCATGTTGTTTTTATTTCTATTCATTTTTATTTTTGGAATTATAGTAGGCAAGATTATTTGAAAGATTTGTTGATTATATTTAAGTTGTGGTGTTGTTTAATATGAAACAAGAACGCATAAAAAAAACCAGTTCTGTTATGTTCTGTTGTTAAACACTTGTGGTTGTATGTCTATCTTGTTGTTCTTGTTCTGGTCATACTTAAGAATACTGAAGAAATATATATAATGACAGCATGTGAAATGTGTACAACATATGAAAACAAAACCAATTACTTCACTTTCATTAAGAAGTTAGACGGTACAACATGTGCATAAAAAACATAACATAACATAACATAACATAATTCTATGGAAGGCAGATTCGGTGTGTTTTTCTTCAGGCTGATGGTGAAATATTGAAGTCCATCACCTTCTTCTGCATTTGTTCAACAAGTTGGTAGAGTCCATTGAGTTCGTTGTCCCTTGCTTCGATCTGAACATATAAATTGATAATTTCAGCTTCCAGATTCTGATATTTCCCCATCAAAACAGTATAATCAACACTCAGGTGTTTTGCATTTTCACACTCCTTAATGACGGTCTCCTCAGCCTTTGCAATCCGTTCATACCAACATTCAAAAATGACATTTAACATGTTACTACTACAGTTTGTTTCCATTTTGACTTGTACAAATGAAGTGAGGAAAATATGTAACAATTGAGAAAGATTGAATATTGAAGTGAAGAAAATAAGTAACAGAAATGGGGTATTTATAGTGGAACAAGATGACCCATATTGGTGAAAACTCACCTTTACATATGTAATTGAACCATTGTAACCTTTAGATTTAAAATGAACCATTGTAACCTTCAGATTTGAAATGAACCATTGTAACATTTGGATTTGAAATGAACCATTGTAACTTATGAACATCCATTTTCATTGTGCACTAACCTGTTATAAGTTCATTTAAAGAGATATAATTTTGTACATCTACCCAGGCCTACAAGAATTGTTCCCATGCCTAATTGAATTGATTCACAGGCCTAACAAAATTGTTCCAAGGCCTAGGAAAATTGTTCCCAGGCCTAAGTGAATTGATTCCCAGACCTAGGAATAATTCTACCCAGGCCTAAGACAATTGTTCTACCCAGGCCTATAAGAATTGTTCCTAGGCCTAACTGAATTGATTCCTAGGCCTAAGAGAACTGTATACATGCCTTTACAATTGTTCTACTCGGGCCTAAGAGAATTGTTCTACCTAGGGCTAAGAGAATTGCTCCCAGGCCTAAATGAATTGATTCTCAGGTCTAAGTGAAGTGGTTCCCAGGCCTAAGTGAAATGATTCTCATGCCTAAGAAAATTGTCTTAGGCATGGGAACAATTCACTTAGGCCTAGAAACAATTCTATTAGGTCTAGGAATCAATTCACTTAAGCTTGTGAAGAACTGTTTTTTTATTTTCATAGAGAATTTCATAACTTTAAAATTTTTAAGAATTTTATTTAACTAATTCTATAGTTGGTATAGTTAAATCTGTCACAAAATATTCCCATGCTGAACATGCCTAGGCACAAAATACCTCATAAACATTCCAAGACTAAGAGTACTATACAAAATATTCTCAACCTAAATATTGATTCCGAAGCTGTACACATTCCCAGGCAGAAACTATTGATACCTAAAACAGAATTTTCTACGAGGAATTGCAGAGTTGACCATTGGTGTAATGTCAATTGCCATGGCCTTACGAATGTCTTTGATATCCTTTTGTCCAAAAACTGATTTCCATGGAGTTTTTACTCCAGCAAGAATCAACTCAGCATACTTCATCAAGAATACACCCCAACTGTATCTATAAAATGGTAGGATAAGTCAAACATAAGTTTCTATAAGAAAATAAATAAAGTAAATAAATATGTCACACATACCCATCATCTTGTTGCAGAATCAATTCAGAGCCCATACTTTGAACTGTGAATGTGCTAGCATGAGGATCCATCTTCATTTTTTCGTAGTAACTGGCATGCATCAGTAAAGATGACAATAGGAAAAGTAGGGCACGAACGTCCTTTAGCCGATGACTAATTATGTTCCATTCATTCAAAGAGTCAAATAACAGTACTTTTCCTTCCTTCAAAAGTACATGACATAAAACCCAACGGCCGAGTAGGTGGCACGAGATGAGCACCTGTATATACAATATAAATTTGTTAAGCAAATAGATAAAAATTAATTAACAAAATAGATAATGACAACGCAACGTCATTTCCAAAAAATTACTGGATCCATTTCCCACCAAGGTTGAAGGTACAAAAGGTCATGGCCGGTAACATGTCTGAGGATGTCTGGACTTGGCTGGTAATTTAAAGGAACGAATTATGGGTAGTCTTACAGATATTGACAGCATAAAGAGAAGGATCGCTGATCTTCTTGCCCTTTTTTTGCGATCTTTTTTCTGTTGATGAGAAGAAGGAGAACCAGTTTCTTTCTGTTGACATCTTTCCTCCCCAGCCTTCTCAAATTTTGTTGTCTTCCTCATGGCCTCCAATGTATCCATTTCAATTGCCCACTTAATGTTTAGGTTAGTCTGCATATACAACCATTAATTCCCAGTTGATAATTCCATTACCAAGCTTATATAAATCAAAAAGCATAAATGCAATAATTCCCAGCTGAGATTTCTTAGGCTCATGGCATCCATTCCCAGGCATCAATTCATAGGCTCATGGTATCCATTCCTAAGCTCATAATTCCAGTCTTATGCTTATATCAATCCATTCATAGGCTCAAAAGCATACATGCATTAAAACATATTTTCAGAAACATGCATAAACACATTTTCATATACCATATCATATAACTAGGGAGATACTTACGAAGAAAGATGTGTTAACCAATCCAATATTTTGCAAGTAATTAAGCTCACTACTCGATCACCTCTTCCATAGGAAATCAAAGTAACTGTGAATGTGTTGTGTAAATGTAGTGAGGTACGTTAAGGAATAAGTAACATAAAGCCTTAAAACTGCAAACCAGGGAGAAATGAAATAGATAGTTAATTATGTTACCAAATCTGATATCCACTTTTCGATGTTGACCGGGTCTAGAAAATCTTGAAGCCTCATGGGAAGGATTTGACCATTACAAAAACTATTCAAGTCCAGTATTACATCACATTAAAAAGTATAAAAATGAATACATTATAATACTGGTAATATAACAGATAATCGGAATGGAATAGTACCTAAGTTGGTCTTTGTTCTTCAGGAAAGACATGAACTCAACTAAGTTTATTTCTTCATCGTTTGACTATGGTTTCCTTTTCTTCTTAGGCATGGGATATGTCCATGGGCTTTCGAGTCACCTGTACCGCTTTCGGCCATTTTGTTTGTCGATGTCTCTGTATTCAACATCAGGGTCGGCCTTATCAAGCGCTACCACACTACTGGAAATGTTCTGGGCAATAAAGCACATAGATAGGGATGTATATTCATCTAGGTCAAGGATAGATTTTTTTCTCAACTCCTACAAAAATTAGATATTCAATCTAGCAGAAACCATTGAATAATTTCAAGACAAAAATAGTATTATAGAATGTACCTCGACCATTTCACTCTCAAATGCAGCATCCCCAACAACCACACTGCCAACACCTTGATCAGAACCATTTCCAATTTCACCAACAACAGCATCCTCTTGCTCATCACCCTTACCACCCTCAAATGCCGCATCCGCAACAACCACATAATCACTGCCAACACCTTCCTTAGAACCCTTACCAATTTCACCAACAATATCCTCTTGCTCATCACCCTTACCACCCTCAAATGCTGTATCCCCAATAACCAAACCATCACTGTAAACACCTTCCTCAGAACCTTTACCATTTTCACCAACACTGTCATTTTGCTCATCACCCTTACTACCATCAAATGCAGCATCCCCATCACCAACAGCATCATCTTGCGCTTCACCCTTACCACCCTCAAATGCAGTATCCCTATCACCAACAGCATTTATTAATAGCCAAATTTGGCTAGGGACCAAAGGGGAATTTTCCACCCTCTTAGTCTGGCTCCGTGCCCGAGGTTATCCACCAGGAGACCACGTTACCTGAAGCCGAGCTACGATACCACCCTACAGAAATAAGGACGGGCTCCAGAAACACCCGGAGTAGAGCCCGACTCGGTCAGATCAAGCCCGCATCACCGAACATGAAACCAGGAAATCCCCCCGAAGTCGGGATTAACTTACAACCTCTCTGGAAGCTCGCCTATACCCCGCTGACGTAGAGGGGTGTCCGTAGGAGGCAGCATCTAGCTCCAAAAGATCAAGGAAGGTCAGGCCTAGCTCCTGGCTAGACTAAGCTCATGAATATCGAGGCTAAGACACTGATCGACCTCACTATCTGATGTACCTCACTATAATATACACCGTATTCAACGACCCCTATGGGGGATCATGCCAATAAAGACATGAAGATACACTGGATCATATCTTAAAATGTTACATACATATAGAACAAGTAATAGAGTCCAAACAGGAAACAAATTAATCTCCACCAAGATATTCTCAACTCAGCAATTAACGCAAAGTCAATGACATTTAAATGAGAAATCACGTCCGATAAAAAGAGAAGGGATTGAGAAAATCAAGGGGAGAATCAGTTAGTTTAACCTATGAAGACAATGTATAAAAGAAGGACTTCGGCCTTCAGAGAAAGATACCACTTTTCGACAGGCATACGACAAGAACGCGACTACACCCTAGAGAAATTGAGAGCAATTTGAGAGAAATCTGTATATCACACACTATTAATAAAGAAAACATTTTTGATTCTCTTTGGTGGATAATAGTACCAATATTCTTTGTCTTTTTACTAGGCACTATCAAACATACATTCAACATTGGTCACCACTTAAGTGGTAGTGGTCTCGAGGGTGTTAACTGAGATTTCTCACCTTAAGCAAATTTTCTGTTAACAGCATTATATTGCTCACCACCCTTACCACCCCCAAATGAAGCATCCACATAACTAAAAGCATCATCTTCCTCAGCACCCTTACCAACTTCAGCAACATCATCACCATCTTGCTGGACACCTTTACCAACTTCACCAACTAAATTTAGTTCTTCAACATCCTTATCAAGATCAACATTATTTCTAGCACCCTTATCACCAACATCATCATCATCTTGCTTAGCACCCTTCTAAAGATCAACATCAATAAATTAGTGGAAATTATTAAGGACTAAACTATTATATATAACTACAAATAATGATATAAATTTCAACAACTTCATATCCAATCTTCATCTCATTTCTAATCTTCGAAAATTCCTCTCTACAGAATGCAATGATACGTTGCTCACTTTCAAGCATATCAGCATATAGTTCTGGGATAGTGGAAGGCACCTAAATTTTGCAATAATTAATACAATACTTACAAGAATAGCATACTAAAACCAATCAGTGTAGATGCAATCACAACTTAGGATTTCTATCAGAGAATAACCGTTTCTTAGAAGGGGGAATATTCGTTAGAAAATGTGCTTCTAGTTCTCCCAACAGAATCTCTTATCTCTTTCTTCTGAACAGAAGAGTCAATCACATCATTGTCATTGCCTGTCTGATTATCATCACCTTCATCGTCGGAACCAAGATCTTCTTCCTCTTCACTTCAAGGTAGAGCCAACTTCTCCCTCTTCTTATCAATTAGTGGGCCACACATATATTTCTGATTGAGGGATTTGAAGTAATCTGTACCCTTTTCAATCTGCATATCAGGAACAAACAATTGTTAGGGAATTTCTACAAATAATTATCCCTATATAACTAAAAAGAAAGAGTAATTAAGTACACACCAATGTATTGAATTTGGATTCAATATTTGTAACATTTGCACTGAATTCCCATCTACTAAACCGTGGATACCCCATAGAAAATCTTTTTCCAACGAGATTTTCTAAACAAATAACTCTCTTCATGACCTATACCTATACAACGGAGATGTGAAATAGAAGACATATTTTTAGAAATGGACAGGGAAAAGATTCTTTTTGCTGTTAAAAAATATTGGAAAACACCAACCTCTCACCAAAACAGCTAGCTTTCTAGCAATCTTTTTCTTCATTTTAACATAACAATCAAAACATGATCAACTTTTATAAAACTTTCCTGAAGTGCTAGAGGGAACCCGGACAAATTGTAGGTATAATACTTGGATTTCTTGTTCTTCTTCCTTCCTCACCCTGCAGCATTCCTTTACTTTTCCCTTTCCCTTTCCCTTTCACTTGTTCTTCTTCTATTGACTTCTTGTTCTTTTTCTTCTTATCTTCTTCTTCTTTTTCCTCCAAGTCTTCTTCTTATGCTATTGTCTTCTTATTCTTCTTCATCTTTCCCTTCTTATCTTCTTTCTCTTCTTCACCTTTCAGTTTGGGGAGGTGTTTGTTAAGTACATCATTTAGAAAACATAGTGTAAAACTGAAGATGTAAGAACCCCATGGAAATTTTTTGAATTCATCTTCGTTTTCAACTAATGAAAACAACCATCCCGAGATGGTTGTCATTCGTCTGTCATCCGTGCCAAAGAATTGGCTCACCATATAGATATTGTAAGTATCTTCACTCTCTTCGGACAATATTTTCTTCAAAGTGGCATACAATACCTCAGCAGTAGGCCTTTTTCCTTTAAAATTCTTCTAAGCATTGAATCATCTTCTACTTCATTGTTGTTGGCAAAACCTTCAGGCAACTGTCCCATATTCAACCCGCTGCATAGACAAAACTCTTCTTGACAGAAACGAGCTTTTGACTTCCCCAACCTAAACCACATCTCATCTGGTCTTTGTCCATTGGGGTGAATAATCTCTCTTTTCAAAAGATTATGAATTAGGTGCGTAAACTATCAACGGTTGTTTCAAATCCAAATACTGACCAAAAGGCCTTGCTTGAATTTTCCCACCAACCCAAATTTGTGGAGGACCACCTTCAAGTCTCTAATCATAAACATCTTACTTCGACGGTTTACTCTAACTAGAATCCATTTCTCATGCCCTAGGAATTGCCATAACTTTTCATTTGAAATTTTCAGCATTTGGAAAATGAAAAAAATCAAATAAAACTTAGGTTCAAAATGAAATATATGTATCAGCATTATACATGTAATGAAAATAAGTCCATGCTCAAATCAACATTATACATGTATCAGCATTATAGTATTATACATGTATCAGCATTATAAATGAAAATAAGTCATAGGCTCAAAATTATACATGTATCATTAGTCTCAGACTCATAATCAGTACTACGCTTATGAAAATCGCTCATAGCCTCCTAGGCTCAAAATAATACATGCATCATCCATCCATCGGCCCTAGGCTTATGACAATCGTTCATAGGCTAAACATATACATTCACCATAAAAAACTTAGGCTCATCAAATTACATGCTTCATCTATCAGTCCTAGGTCTATTACAATGATTACTAGACTTAATATAATACATACATGCAAAATAAGTCATGCTAGTCTGCAAACGTTATTCTTACCATTGAATTACATCCCACTAAATGTTTTTTTCAGTGTACTTCACAGCAATCGCTAAATGTTTTCCCTTCAAAAGTAACACGCACCCTCCTAATACACATACAACGGAACACAGACACGCCAAAAACGTAAACAACAAAACAATCTCCCATCAAAAACACAAACAAGAACAATCTACCATTTATTATAGTAGTTTGAAGAAATTAGTACCTTGAAATCATCTCACTCTCTTTGCGTTTCGTCTAGGGTTTGGGGTGCTTAGATCAAAGCCGACCGTCGGCCTTATGCTTTAAACAGTGACCAGCAACCGGCGACCTTGATTCTATTTCTGGGTTCTTGCTTGGGTTTGAGTTTAATCGTCGTTTGGGTACACAGAGCAAGAACAAGATTGAAGGGCCACGACGACGACGACCTTGCTTCTTCGACTACCACCTTGCTTCTCCTTCCTCTCTCTGCATCTCTGAATTTCTGGGTTGTCGATTGAGTTTCAGTTTTGCATACATAGAGCAAAACAAAAGCAAAAAATGTTTTCTTTTTTATTTTGAAATGGTGTGTTCACCAATGACTCTTGTGGGAAATCACGTTGGAGGATATTTTAGTAAACTTCAACAAGTTGTATTGAATAAAATATTTAAAGAGCGTATTAAGGGAAATTCCAGGTGAGGCCCTTTAAAGGGCAATTTTTTCCCCAATGGACTATTTCCTAGAAACTAAACGTTGAGAAAGGCTATTTCCTACAATTTCCACTTGTATTATTATGTACTGTATTTATTGTCTTTTTAATTTGTAATTTTTTTGAATAAATTATAAATTAAAAATTATTAGTTAGGTTTGATTTGAAATTTTTGGGCTTGAACTATTAAAATTTATGAAACTTTGGTCCAAAATTTGCATCCAACAGCCCTTTAAATTCAAAAATATGTTTTTAAAAAAAGTTCATTAAGCTCATCAAGTCCATTATGCCCAAAACCGAAATGAACCGAAATGAACCAAACCGATCAAAATCAGTTCGGCTTCGCATGTCCTAATCGGTTCAAACCGGTTTCATTTTGTCAAAACCGAAATATTTTCGGTTCAGTTCGTTTTTCCCAAAACCGCACCGAACCGAACCGTGTCCACCCCTAACTGGAAGTAAAAAGTGTTGTGACCGTGCAAAATTACTAGAAAGGACACAAATGAATATTGAAGATGTTTTGAAAATAAAAAATTTATTTTATTTTTATGTTACCATAAATATGTTATAAAATATCAACTAATATTTTGGTGTGACCATAAACATGTTAGAAAATAAATATCATTTAATATTTTTAAGTGACAATGGCATCATAAGCACTTCCAATTATATTAATTGATTTAGTTTATTTAAACTTATATGTGTTACATGTGTATGTTAATTAATTTCAAACTATAGCTTGGACGACTACATAAAGATGGTCATGTCAGGTATGATATTAATTACATCGTGATATATTTATAAATTTAATATATATGACTGAGATCACCATTTCTCTTATTTAAGACTTTTTTACACTCTTTTTTTATTGATTAAAAATAATCTTATATTCTTATCATTGTTATTGACTTATTTAACGTTCATCACGTTGCAGTGTCTCAACACATTCTTCTCATTAATTTCAAGACAAAATTTATGTATGTATTTTCCAGGTTTACCATTGAATATAATAGTATTAATTTGTGCTCTTATTAAGAAATTTAATAAGAATGAAACATCAGTTTTTTATTTACCAAATTCGCATTAAATTTACTACAAGAGATTTCAATTCTTCAAACTATCTCTAATAATTACACTAATAAAAAAATAAAATAAAGATGTATAATACATATTGAAAAAAATAAATACTCTCAGAACCATAAAGTTTTATCCATGTGATTTGAAAGATGACTTTTAAAATAATTTTTAGGATATATAATATGTATGACTGGCTCAAAATTAGAATTTGTAGATCGTTTTCATAAGTGGTGTTTGATCCGTAATTATAACTGGAATATAATTTTGGGAAAATTGTACAAATCTCCACTGAAGACCGTCATTTGAAATAACCTTAAAATTTGAAATGTGCAAATTACCTCTGTATGACTGTTTTGCACAAATTATCTTACAGAAGATAGTCAACCAATTATATTTATGGCCTGTTTGTTACACAGTATTGAACCGTATAAATGGGCTGCACATTACTAAATTAGTACTGCCCAATGTTTAGCAAAAAATTATTAGAGTGACGCTATTTACATCCATCATCCCAAATTAGTATGTTTTTAAAAAGATAGTTTCTTTTTACAATTCATAAATTATTTATTTACACATTAATTTAATTTTTTCTCATTAATGACAATTTTAATCGGAATTAAAATTACAAAACAATACAACAAAATTCCAATGGCACTCTAAACTAATTAAATTATTAAAAAAAGAAATTATCTCTTATAAATCATTAGATTAAATATTACGTATTAAACTCTTTCTCTCTCTCTTAAACACCCTCACCTAATTATTAACCACCCTCTCCTAATTACAAATCATTAGATTATTAAACACCCTCTCCTAATTATTCTCTCTCCATCTTTCAAAAAAAATTTACTATTTCCATACTTTCTCGATCAATTTCTAATTAATAGTTAAAAAAAAAATTTGAAAATTTTGGTTGTTTACTAACAGTAATAAACATATATATATATATATAGAGAGAGAGAGAGAGAGAGAGAGAGAGAGAGAGAAATTTTCCAATGAGGACTTTTTAAAATGCACACTTTAAGCAATAGCATATAACCGAATGTTTTTCGATGATATTTTTTGTATACATTCTAAGAAAATTAAATATGCATTTGGTACAAATTTGGAATTTTTTTGGATTTGAGAACTATTTTTTCTTATATTTCCCTATTTTAAAATGTTTTATATTCAAAAAAGTCATAAAAAATTAGTTCTTGGACCTGAATTTTTTTTTAAAATTGTTGTCCACAAATGTATTTCAATGTTTTTATCACCTATACAAAAAATCAAATTAAGATTCGATATATTCCATTAAATTTCATCAAATGTGCTTAAAGTGTTTATCGTACAAAGTCCTCATTGAAATTTTTTGTCTCTCTCTCTCTTTCTATATATATATATATATATATATATATATATAAGTTAATACAAATACCTTGTTTGTAAAAAAAATAGATATATAAAAATTTAATTTGTTTCAACTATATTTGATTAAAGCTTTCTAACCAATAATATACCTACAAAAGTAACAAAAAAACATTTTCATATTTTTATTTTTATTTTTTAAAAAACAGGTACTTGTTTTTTGAGTTTTTTTTTAAATATATAAATATATACGGTTCCTAAAAGTCAAGCTTATTCGTAACTTTTTTTTTCTTAACTATTAGTCTTGCTTAAGAAAGAATGGAGATAGAAAATTAGAGATATGTATTGGAGGAGAAGAGTTTAGTATGGTAATTAAAAATTTAGGAGAAAGTTTAATCTAATGATTTATGAGAGATAATTTCTTTTTTTTTTAATAATTTAATTCAAAAAAGATTACTCATCGGATGAATCCAAATACTATGATAATTCGTCCTATCTTTTACTGAAATAAAATATAGTGTCTTTAGAAATTTAGTTTTTAAAATGGAGTGTCTTTAGAATAGGAGTGTCAAAAGATAAAAAAAAAATAATTTTGGAACAAAAAGAAGTGTCTTTAGAATTTTTTTTTTACATTTAAATTTTGAGAATGAAGTGTCTTTAGAAAAGAAGTGTGAAAAGAAGTGTGAAAAGAAAAAACTAGATTGTCAAAAAAAAACTCTATTTTAAAAATCCAATAATACCCTTGAGTAAAATTACTAAGAGGACTATTTGTTTGTTAGTATACCCACCAATAATTATTAATTAGTTTCCTATTTTAATCTTTTGTAATTTTGTTTTCCTATTAATTGTTTGATATTAACATATATCATAAAATCTCTTGCCATTTTAACTAACCCTAAATTCTCTTTTAAATATATTTTCAATATCTTTTAAGGAAATACAAATTGATTGTCAAGTATGGAAAATGAATCAAAATCATGAGACAAATTTGGTTGTGAAAAAGTAAGTTTTAAATTAATTTTTGTTATTTTTATTAGAAGAATAAAATCATTATGTATATAAACAAACTTTTAAATTAACTATATTATCTATATTTGTTATTTCTTTCAAACACTCTTTAGACTTTGTTTAATTTATCAATATTAGATGTTCTTTCTTGTTGGCAAAAAAAAAAAGAAGATGTTCTTCAACACTTATCTACTTCCACATCAATTGGGACATAACACAAATCTTACATCCCTACAACTCTCTCAAATAGAAAGTGGTTCGCCAATAATAATAACAAAAAAAATCTTTAAATGGATTTTTAATGAAAAATAAATAACGAAAAATTGAGCTTGATTTTGAAAAAACCAAGAAGCGAAAAGAAGTAGGAAAGAGAAAGTAAGATAATTAAAGGTAACAACACAATTTGAAATAATAATAAAGTTGATTAAATAGTATAATAATAGTTATACGTGGCTTATACTTACAAAAATACAATATAGTATAAATAAATAAATGGTATTTTGGTATTAAGTGGGGTTTATTTACAGATTAGAGATTTTTTAAAATTTTTGATAAGCATGATTACGAAAGGGGTGTATATACGGTTTTTAAGGGGTGTCATTGTCGCCGCTCAAAATATTAACCGGACGAAGTAATTTTGTCCATAATATATTTCGGCCCTTGTAACACTTTAGTCCAGCCCACGGGTACTTGCCACAACCGGACTAAGGGCCTTTAATGAGATAAAATGTTACTTATTTTTTAATGCAGTCCAAATGTGAAGATTGGGCCCAACTGTCCCTTTTTTTTTAGTTGCCCCTTTCTTATTTCAGTTATATTATATATATATATATATATATATATATATATATATATATATATATTTATCTCAAATAATAAAATATCCAACACTTTAAGGGCCCAAAATATTATTAAATTAAATAATTTGATAAAAAAAATATTATATCATTTTATTATGTATACAAATACATATTACGAAAAAAACACATATTATGATTTTCAGATTATTTTTTAATGGATATTGAATATATTGTATTCTAATTATACATATAATTATCACAATGAATGTTAAAAAAATAGTTGACCGGATCAAAATTTATATTTAACATGATTCATCTTGAATTATTTGTTAAAAATATTATTTTTTTTATCGAGCAAAATATTTTAAAATTATTTATATTTGTATTGTCTTTTATGAATAAAATACTTTATACAATATTAATATTAATCTTTAATTAAAACATAATATAAAACAATTAAATGCAATCTTACCAAATAATAAAAAGCTTTAAAAAAATGCAACATAATACAGTCCAATTAATATATATACTAAAACACAACTTTTAATTTCACTACTCATTTGATTTCGGTTTATTTATAAAAATATCATTCGGTTTATTTACAAAAATACCATTAATATTAATATTAATATATATACTAAAACACAAAACACTCACTGTTTATATGAACAGTGAAATTGTGCTGATTTTGATTTATTTATAAAAATGTCATTGAATTGATTTTGGTTTATTTACAAAAATACCATTGAATATATAATATAATATTAGATATCGGTTTATTTATAAAAAAGCCAATGAATATATTATATTATATTATATTAATATTAATTTTAATATTTTAAATATTATTATATATACTAAAACAGCTCTTAAAATTGAACTGTTCATATGAATAGTGAAATTGAATGAATTTCTACTTATTTATAAAAATGTTATTGAACAGTAAAATTAAATTGATTTCTATTTATCTACAAAAATACCATTAAACAGTAAATTGAATAGGAGTAATGCTAGGTTTTCCAAATTTTTTCCCAAATTTCTTTCCAAATGGTATTGGCACATGATGTGTCAACATCTTATAAATCATGAGATTATGTGATAAGTGACATGATGTAGATACCTCACCATTTAAGAAGAAATTTAGAAAAAAATTTGAAAAGTCTAGCATTACTCAATTGTTTAGCTATTTAACTGTTCATATGAACAATGAAATTGAATAGATTTCTGTTTATCCACAAAAGTACCATTGAACAGTAAAATTATATAAATTTTTATTTTCACATATTAATATTTGATCATTTTAAATTTTCATGTCGTAATTTAGATAAATATAATTTATTAAAACTGAATAATACTCCTGCAGCAAAGCGAGGGTCATTTTACTAGTATAATCTAAATAGAGTACGGCGTACACATGGCCCTATTTCTTTTCTTTTTTGTCAAGTACAATCCCATTCTAAAATCGACATCATCAATTTCCATTTCAGACTACAGATCTCTAAATTCAAGAAGGATTTAGGATTTTTTTACTGGGACATAACGTAGACTAGGGGTCGTTTGTTTTTTCCACTTAAAACTTAATAGGTATGAATCATAATTATTAAGTTGTTTTGTTTGTTTTTTTAAGTAGTCAAACAACTTAAAATAAAAAGTAAAAAATCATGATTTTTCACTTAATTGCAAAACACTGAATTACCGTTAGAAGTAATATTCAAGAGCAAGTCAACAGTCAAACTCAATACAACTCTACATCAGCTCACACAACATCATATTACTCAATGGGTCAGGGTGAAAACATTGGATGTTTTGCTACAATGCTTGCTTATCCAGTAAACACTATATAGGATTAGATTCGATCATGATGACCATGATATGATCATCATGATCATCATCAACATCATCACCTTCTCACCTTAACAAACTTCTGGCGGGAAAACTCAGCTACAACTAAATTGTTTTCTGGTGGGAATTTCTGTTGTAACAGAATTGCCGAGTGGCAACCTTATCCAAATGAGATTTCTAGAAACTCTAAAAGATCACATGAATAGTGTGAATATAAAAGAATGTATTCAAGATCATTCTCAGCATTCTTGAAAACTTCAATCAAAATGAGAAATGAAAAAATTCTGAGTTCTCTCTCTTTCTTTTTATACTCTGTTTTTCTTTACTAGTACTGTTCATCTATTTTCTAAGAAGCATTTCGTCAAAAACTTAGCTTCTTCAATCAAACACAACTTCTTAACATGGTATCAGAGCTGTACAAGGACTGATCGTCCATGGCTTCACTTTCTAGTTCTTTCACTGAGCATGAAGATGACTCGTAGTCGATCTCGAAGGCCGGCGACCTCAGTTCTCTGGCGAAATCAATGCATTTCAACCTGCAAGTAAAGCTAGACAATGACAACTATATATAGTGGAAGGCTCAGGTATTTCCTGTCATTAGAGCTTTTCAATTAGAGGATTATGTCTTAAATAACAAGTCTACACCACCTAAATTCGTTGAAGTTCAAGCTACTGATGAAGGAGATAAACAACTAGTGTTAAATAAGGAATATGTAACCTGGACAAGGTCAGATCAATTGCTTTTGAGCTAGTTATTCTCAACAATAGGTCAAAGTGTTATAGGACAAGTTACAGACTGTGCTAGTTCTCGAGAAGTTTGGAGTACTCTTGAACAACAATCGTTAGCTAAAGTCCTTCAACTGAAACATCAATTGCAAAATGCCAAGAAATGAGCAAGTTCTATCGCAGAATTTGTGCTTAAGGTGAAAACCATTGGTGATAGTTTAAAGGCAGCAGGACAAATAGTTAGTGAAATGATCTTATCTTGAGCATATTACATGGAGTTGGTAGAGATTATGACTCTGTTGTTTCTGTTATTACATCTCAGAGAAATAATATATCCTTGCATGAAACACAATACTTGTCACTAAATCATGAACAGAGGATAGTAGATTTTGACTCTACAACTCAGTTGGACATTACAACTCCAAGTGCTAACTTTGTTACTGGAAATCAAGGCGATAAAAGGAATCAAAGAGGTGGATTCAACGGTTCTAGCAACTACAACAATGGAGGAAGATATGGAGGTAACAGAGGCCGAAATCAAGGCAGAGGCGGTGGTAAATGGAATAACAATAGACCAGTATGCCAAGTCTGTGGTAAAACAGGTCACATAGCAATGAATTGCTACCATCGGTTTGATATGAACTTTCATAACAGCAACCAAAATCAGTATCAGAATCAAAATACCAATTTTCACAACAACAACAATACAAAAGCACTGATTAACACTCCACATCAGGCCAACTATCATCAGTCCACAGCCTACTATGCAACACCAGAGACAGTCTGTGATCCAGCGTGGTACGCCGACAGTGGGGCTACAAATCACGTCACGCCTGATTTTTCAAACCTTTCAACACACTCAGACTATCAAGGAATTGATAGGTTGGCTGTTGGAAATGGACAGCAGCTCCAAATTTCACATATCGGTAAAACTCTTTTGTCCTCACATGAATCTTCTCAAGTTTTACTCTTGGATCATATTCTATGTGTGCCTTTAATTGCTAAAAACTTACTAAGCATATCAAAATTTACTCAAGATAACAATGCTTATGTTGAGTTTTATTGCAATTTCTGTGTTATAAAAGACATGAATACCAAGGAAGTTCTTCTTTGAGGCAAGCTTGAAAACAGTCTATACAAGCTGAACTTGGTTGAAGCTCAAAGAAAGCTTGATGGCCAATCTTATAAGAGCAAAAATTTCAATGTCTTTTCTGTTTCTAAGAATAATACAGTTAGCACTACTTGTATAAAAAATGTGAAAGCTGACAAAATGTGTAATAAGGTTCATTTGAATGAAAGCATGTTGCACTTGAAATTAGGCCATCCTGCACCATTAGTCTTAAGAAAAGTTCTAGCACACTTACATCTAAAGTTTGACAACAATCATATTAAATTTTGTGATGCATGTAAACTAGGAAAAATGCATCAATTACCATTTCAGCATTCTAGTTACAAAGCTGCTGGTCCTCTAGACTTAGTCTTTAAAGATGTTTGGGGTCCCTCACCAATGCCATCTCTTGAAGGTTATCGATATTATGTAATGTTTGTTGATTCTCACTCAAGATACAGCTGGTTGTATCCTTTAAGAATGAAGTCAGAAGTAACTGAAGTATTTCTACAATTCAAAAAATTTGTTGAGCTTCAGTTTAACAGTACAATAAAGTGTCTTCAAGCAGATCTTGGAACTAAATATTAGCCATTGCTTCCTTATCTTACCAAGAATGGGATACATTTTCGAACATCGTGTGCCTATACACATGAACAAAATAGAATCCCTGAAAGGAAGCACCGCCATATAGTGGAAACCGGGCTCACTCTTCTAGCACAAGCAAACATGCCTCTTACATTCTGGGTTGAGGCTTTTCAAACTGATGTACTTTTGATCAACAATCTACCAACGCCTATACTTCAGCTCAAATCTCCTTATGAAGTGTTGTACAATAGAATTCCCAACTACAATTACTTCAAAGTTTTTAGATGCTCTGCCTTTCAATCCCTAAGACCTTACTCACACCAGAAGTTTAATTTTCACACTTCAAAGTGTGTGTTTATTGGTTATAGTCTCAGTCAGAAGGGATACAAGTGCTTGCATTCTTCAAGGAAGGTGTATATATCAAGACATGTGGTTTTCAATGAATTCGAGTATCCATACTGATGTTTATTTCCTCCAAAGAATTCAAGTGCTACTCAGGTCAACAGCCTATCAACATCTTTTCTCTCTAATGGTCTGGTACATTCAACGTCAACTTCTCTAAAGCCAGTTTCTACAACTCAAGCTCCCTTGCTAAGCACGAATGATCCTGCTATACCGTTTCATATCAGTTTAAATGAACCCGATTCATCTCAGGCACCTATACCTATTAATATGTCGACTCATCCAATGACAACTAGACTAAGATCAGAAGCTATTAAGCATAGAGCCTACTCATCTATTTGCAAAGTTGTTCCGATCAATGATTCAGGTGGTGAGCCTCGAACAGCAGCTGAAGCTTTCGTTATACCTCAGTGGCATAAGGCAATGGTGGAAGAATACTCAGCCTTGATGAAAAACAATACCTGGACATTAGTGCCTCCAACTGAATCCTCTAATTTAGTTGGCTGTAAGTGGGTTTTTCGAACCAAGTATAAACCCGATGGCTCGATTCTCAAGCATAAGGTGCGTTTAGTTGCTAAGGGCTTCCACCAAACTCCTGGAATAGAATTTCAGGACACCTTTAGTCCCGTAATCAAGGCTGCAACAATTCGCATAATATTTAGCTTAGCAATGACTTATGGTTGGGATATTCAACAAGTCGATATATACAATGCATTTCTAAATGGGGACTTAGCAGAGGCAGTTTTCATGGAGCAACCTTATGGTTTTACTGATTCTCTTCGACCTACCTTTGTGTGTAAGCTCAACAAGGCCCTTTATGGCCTAAAACAAGCGCCACGGGCATGGTTTTTCAAGCTTAACACTGCCTTGCAAAGATGCGGTTTTACATCGTCACAGGCTGATGTTTCTCGTTTTGTTAAACGAGAAGGGAGCAAGGTCATTTTTCTCTTGGTCTATGTGGATGATATCCTTGTTACAGGCAATGACTCTGCTCTCATCCATCGCACTATTGCCACTCTCAACTCTACTTTTGCTCTAAAGCTTTTGGGTTCGGTTAGCTATTTTCTAGGCTTTGAAGCAACAAGATCTTCAGCTGGTCTATTCTTAACTCAAACAAAATATGTTCATGATCTCTAAAAGAAGACTAATATGTCGAATTGTAAGCCATGTTCAACTCCCTTAGCTGCCAGTTCCAAGCTCACAAAAATTGGTTCTGCTTTTGCTCATCCTTCATTATATAGAAGCACCATTCTCCAATACTTAACATACACTCGTCCTGATATATCTTTTAGTGTCAATAAATTAAGCCAATATTTGGCTTCTCCTACTGATGATCACTGGAAAGCTTGTAAGCACCTTCTTCGATATTTAAAGGGAACAGCTGGAATGAGACTTCATTTCAAGCCAGCTTCATCTTTATCTGTTGATATTTTCAGTGATGCTGATTGGGCATCATGTGTTGATGATCGGCGTTCAACGAGTGGCTGTTGTGTTTATCTAGAAGGCAACCTTATTGCTTGGAGCTCTAAGAAACAAAATGTGGTTGCTCGGTCAAGTTGTGAAGCAGAATACAGGGCTCTCTCCCAAGCTGCAACTGAAGCCATTTGGCTTACATCTCTCTTTTGAGAACTTGGTTTTCCTTTGCCTCAATGTCCTGTCCTATGGTGTGACAATCAATGAGCAGGTTCCTTGGCTAAGAATCCAGTTTATCATGCACGTACCAAGCATATAGAGATTGATGTGCACTTTATTCGTGAGAAGATTTCTACTGGTGCTGTCAAGGTTCAGTATGTCCCAACTGAGCATCAGTGTGCTGACATTCTAACAAAAGCTCTGTATCCGTCACGATTAGAAATTCTTTGTTCCAAGCTGAATCTTGCTATTTCACCCATATTCAACTTGAGGTGGGATGTTAGAAGTAATATTCAAGAGCAAGTCAACGGTCAAACTCAATACAACTCTACATCAGCTCACACAACATCATATTACTCAATGGGTCAGCGTGAAAACATTGGATGTTTTGCTACAATGCTTGCTTATCCATAAAACACTATATAGGATTAGATTCGATCATGATGACCATGATATGATCATCATGATCATCATCAACATCATCACCTTGTCACCTTAACAAACTTCTGGCGGGAAAACTCAGCTACAACTAAATTATTTTCTAGTGGGAATTTCTGTTGTAACAGAATTGCCGAGTGGCAACCTTATCCAAATGAGATTTCTAGAAACTCTAAAAGATCACACGAATAGTGTGAATATAAAAGAATGTATTCAAGATCATTCTCAGCATTCTTGAAAACTTCAATCAAAATGAGAAATGAAAAAATTCTGAGTTCTCTCTCTTTCTTCTTATACTATGTTTTTCTTTACTAGTACTGTTCATATATTTTCTAAGAAGCATTTCGTCAAACACTTAGCTTCTTCAATCAAACACAACTTCTTAACAATTGCATTAAATGTAATCCAAAATCTTTTCTTCCGATACTATACTCTATATATAACGTATTTCTAATTTCATCATAATTATATATGGTATAGAAATATTTATTTTAATATATTGTTTATTTTAAATATCTTTTAAAATAAAAAAGAACTATAATTACTTTTCATATTGGTGTTTAATTTCAATACTCTATTATGATATTAGGGTGATGTATTTATATATTATTTTTTAGAGTGTTTTGTGTGAGTTTTCTTATAGCCCCTTTTAGTTTTTGAAAAAAAAAATCTTTTCTTTTCTTAATAAAAATGAAGTTTATTTGTAATCGAAGAAGAAGATCATGATCATATGTGTTCATATATAACTATTATTTTTGGATTTGTTTTTATTCTATATTATATGTATAATTGTTTAAAATGGATATAAATGTAAAATTACTTAGGGTCTGTCCTGTAAGCGTTTTTCAGTGACTGTTTTTCGAAAATAAAAATGAAAATGAAAACAGTGTTTTTTTTTGTTTTTCGAATTCTGAAAACGTGTCTGGTAGCATATACGGGAAACTGTATCCTGAAATTGAAAACAGAAAAAACGCGTCTGGTAGCTTCACTGAAAGCTGAATTTTAAAAATGAAAACAGTAAAATCATGTCTGGTAGAATAACTGAAAAATATCAAAAATTATAATTTTTCTTATATTTTTTCTATTGCAATTTTTAATTTGAATAAAAGGGAGTCAATAATTCATCCCAAATAATTATCAAATAACTCATAATTTAAAAACTGTTGTAAAAATACAGAGAAAAATATAATAATGAATCAGAGAAGAAAATTGATTCACCGAATACATACATATATATATATATATATATATAATTTGAATAAAAGTGAGTCACCAGAACATTACACATGAAATTAAGTTAAGTTAAGTTAACAAAATCTGGAGTTAAACGTGCTACCAGTAAACTCATATCTCCACATTTAGCAAACATACCAACAAGACTAGTTCCTACAAACTGATTAACACTAACTTCACTCTTTATAATCAATGCATGGTATCTTCTTCCCAGTTCAAGACATCTTTCATTGCTACAAAATTTTAAAACACCAATCACAAAATGCCTATCTAGTAAATTCCCTGAAGAAGAACATGTAGGGGCATCATTAGTACACACATCGTCACTGCAATCATCATGAGAAGTACCATTACCTGTAAAATAACCATTTTTAACCATACCCTTTTCAACATCAATCACATATCCAGCGTAATTAATTGGAATCAATTGTTGAAACACCAATTCATTTAGGACTTCTATCGAACAGTGTATATACAACTTTTGAAGGAATAGATTCACTAGTCATAGATGTAATTGGGAGGCTGAAATTTTTAAGCTTGAATGGGTATTTTACACTGGAAGTGGAAGGAAAGGAAATTGAAAAGCTGGTATTCAAACAAAGTTCAGTAAAATTTCAAGGAAAGGAAATTTTTAACTTTACTGGATGACTAATAAGTGGACTCGGTGAAGAAGAAGAAGAAGAAGAAGAAGAAGCCGATCGGAGGTGAAGAAGAAGAAGAAGAAGTCGATCGGCTGCGAAGAAGAAGAAGAAAAAGCCGATTTGCGGCGAAGAGGTGAAGAAGAAGAAGAAGAAGAAGAAGAAGAAGCGGATCAGCGAAGAAGAAGAAGAAGCCGATCGGCGGTGAAGAAGAAGAAGAAAAGGAGTCTGGAAGAAGATGAAGAAGAATAGTGACTGGAAGATGGAGAAAAGTAAGAAAAAAAATGATTTTTTTAATATAAAAAACAAATAAGTGAAAAAACAAAAGAAAACGAAAAACGAAAAACAACTTTCAAATGTTTTTCAAATTTTTCACTTTTAACACTAATTGTGTTTTTAATTTTTTTTTTGTTTTTCAAAAATAAAATGAAAAACGGTTAAACAAACGCGAATTCGAAATCGTTTTTGGAAAACAAAAAAAAAAACAGCTGCAGGACAGGGCCTTAGTTTCAGACAATTTTACTTTTAAAAAAAAACGTGTTGACAATACATTCATATGTGAGGAAAAAAAAAATGTGTCATTCAAGTACAGATTTCAGTTCCTATTTAGTCTTCAGAAAAATTCAAGACTGTTCAGTCTTCAGACAAAAAAATAAACGACCGGACATGATTAATTAACAAAGAATGGATCTATGAATATGTAAAGAATGTTTAAGAAAAATAGAGTTTTTCCATGATTTGGGTGTATCATACTTTTTTCATCTTTTTTTTTTTTGTTAATTTTTTTTTTCATTTCACTTTTTTTTTTCTTTATTCGTAAAACAAATGCATTTTTTTTTCTTTTGATATCAAGCAAACTGACTTGAAAATCCAGAGTTCTTTTTCTTGTTTTTTTTTTTTAAAATTAAATTTTTTTAAATTTTTTTATTTTAAGAATATGAATCACCCTTTTCTTTACAAACATCAACTCTATTCCCTCAAACAAAAATGGATAATGGATAACATGATTTTTTGGGGTGAATACTCTAGAATTGGTGTAAAGGTATGGTCATTAGCTAACAAGAAATATGCTTATTAAAAGGCTCCTATGGCTAACTACGAAAAAATGTACGGGAAAAATATATGATAATGGATAGGCTAAAAAATCATCCATGTCTAAAAATTCAATGATCTTTCAAATGCAGGTATTGATTGATAATCAGAACACACATATCACAACAAACATTGATAAACAACGAAGCTGTAAAAACAATGAGGGCTCAATGGGCAACCATCCAAGAAAAATAATAAGCTCAAAAATTCACTTGGATAATTTAATTTTGACAAGTCAAACTTTCATTAGAGATAGCAATGGGTCAGATCGGATGTGCCATATACCTGAAACCCTATTTACACGAGTTGCCCCAAACTCGACCAACGCTATGAACGGATTTTTGTTGTTCGAAAGACTTAGATAATTTATTGTTGTAAATTATAATTAGGCTTATTTTCTGTATATCTTGTGAAAGTGGTAATATACTATACAAGTTAACATTCTTCTGTTTTCCTTTCATATATTTCTTTGCTCTTTGTTAGATTGTTGTTGAATATTTCATTTTAAATTATGTTGCAATGTTATTCTTTTTCTTTGCTTCTGATTTATTTTTAAATATTATTGTTGTTCTCGTGAAAATTTAATGCTGTCAATAATCATAGATGTCATTGCAAGAGTAGGCCAATGATCTCCGATTCAGTAGATCAGTCAAACCATAGGACCAAAGACTCTCCAAAATACAAGTCAAAGAAAGGGGAGAGGTAGGTGAAGGACAACCTTCTGGAAGGATGCATGGGGAACAGGAAAACGAGGTTCAAAAAGACAATGGTCACTTTCAGAAAAGGTGTTAGGATGGAAGAGTACGTGGAAAGAAAAATAGGGGTGTTGTCTACATAGAGGTGCCCACGTTTTGGTTAAACCGTGTGTATAAAACCGAAACCGATCATCCAAAACCGAAACCAAAACCGAAACCGTCGGTTACGAAACCGGTTGGAAACCGGTTTCGAGCCGGTTCGGTTACGGTTAGGGATGTCCCAAAACCGCCCAAAACCGGCGGTTTTGGGCGGTTTTTATAAAAAAAAAAAAATCAACCAATAGAAAAGTGCCACGTGGACAAAAAGACAAAAAAAACAACAAAAACCGAAACCGAAACAGTCCAAAACCGAAACCGAAACCGCCCAAAACCGAAACACAAACCGCCCAAAACCGGCGGTTTGGGACGGTTTTGGGCGGTTTATATATTAAAAAAAAAAATCTAACCAATAAAAAAGTTACACGTGGCCACAAAAATTGAAAAAAAAATATAAACCGAAACCGAAACCGAACCGAAACCGAAAACCAAACCGGTTTTCTCGGTTCGGTTACGGTTTGGGTGGCCACGGAACCGAAACCACCCCGAAACCGAACCGTGGCCACCATTATGTCTACATCAGTCCTCATAGGATTGGAGAGGATCAAGGAGCCCGGAAAGACTCTGAAGAGATGGAGAAAGAGAAGGAGAAAGGGAAGGAGAGATGGGTACGAACCCCGAAATCAAGACCTAGTAATCAGAAGGTAGGAGACGGAAAGCTGATAATAGGCAAATTAATTAGCCATAGTGGGAGAAAGGACAGCACAAGTCAACAAAGTTCTTCGTCATCTGATGGGGGGAGGTGGTTTTCGAAATATCAGCAATGGAGGGGCGAGAGCTCAAAGACCATTATGGAGGCTAAACTTATGAAGGGATTGGATGTTGGGCCAGATAGTAGTGAGAAAGTAGTCTATCCTAATGGGCCTGATAAAAGGACAATTTCAAGAAGTCCATCTTTGGAAGAACCTCTAAAAGAATATTTAAATTTTGTTGAGCAAGCTTTTATTAAAGCCAACTTCAACAAGGGCCTGGCAAAGGAGAATGAGGGATCTAAAATGGGCCTTAAGGAGTTTTCGTTAGTAGACAACAACTTGTCTGAAATTGGAGATAATAGGAGAGAAAATAGTGCAGAGGAAAATATAGGGAATGATGATTATTCAATTGAGGCAATACAAATATCCAGTTCAGATAACAAAGGGGAAGGTGAGTTAAGGGGAAATCAAGCAAGGAAGAAAGCATGACAGGGTAGCAAATCTGTGAAACAACAAGGAATGAAGACACGAACGACCACAAACAGGGGTACATCAAGACAGAGAGAAAGGGAAGAAGAGGCTGACAGAGAAGACATTATCAAGGAGACAAGGAATCTCGAAGAAGAGATAACAAAGGTTATAGAGGAGGGGAAGCATCGGGGTCTCAATTTTGCCAAAAAATGAGGTATCGATTCTACGGAAGGAGATGACAGTGATGATGACAGATTAATCAAAGAGTCATGGAACCTGGAAGAAGAAATAACCAAGGTAATAGAGATGGGAGCGCAACTCGGTTTCTACTTCAATGGAAAAGAGTTGGAGATGGTAGAAATTCTGAGGAGAAGAGAAGCGGAAGATAGGGAGAACAACTGTCAGGTCAGGGGATAATTTGTTTTGTTGTATGCTGTGTGGTGTGTGGCTTCTTTTTTGTGATGTTAGTTATATCATGGAATGTTAGAGGGCTTGGTAAAAGTGAGAAAAGGAGGGTGGTGAGGAATTTGGTGTCACAATATAAACCGATGATATTGTTTCTCCAAGAGTCTAAGCTGGGGTCTTTTGACAACAATGTTATCAGAACATTAGGGGGTGATTGGCTAACGGAAGGGATGGGGATTGATGCTGTGGGGGGGGGGGGGGGGGGGGGGGGGGGGGGGGGGGGGGGGGGGGGGGGGGGGGGGGGGGGGGGTGATTTCTTTGTGGAATGATAGTCTTTTTTCGGTAAAGGCAAGCATTAACAATACTCGTTGTATAGCGCTAGCGGGTGAAATTTTAAAGCTAAAGAAAGAAATGGTGTTTTGTAATGTTTATGCTGCAAATGTGGAGAGAGAACGAATGGAGCTTTGGGAGTTCATTATTCAAGCTCAAAATTCATTTCCGATCCCATTGTGTATAGGAGGGGATTTTAATGCGGTGCTTAATTCGGCGGAAAGGAAAGGTGGGAGTGTAATCGGGGATCGATTAGGAACTTTAATTCTTTTGTGTTGAAGGCACGGGTGGTGGATTTACCCATTCATGGCATTACGTTTACATTGTCAAACAATAGGGAGGGTGCCTCTTGTGCTCGTTTGGATAGGTTTTTGGTATCGCCGGAGATTCTCTCGTGGTTTCCAAAGTTGAAACAAAAAGGTTTGCCTAGGAGTGTATCAGACCATAACTCGATCACTCTAGGAGAGCCTAAGGAGGATTGGGGGCCTTGCCCGTTTCGTGTCTACAACAATTGGATAGAGGACGGAAATCTAATGAAACAAGCTATGAAATGTTGGAAAGAAGTTAAAATAAAGGGGTCTAATAGCAAGATTTTGGTGGCTAAACTAAAAGCTTCTAAGATGGCTATTAAAACTGGTCTATTGTCCTAGAAGCATGAAGATTTCTCCATGAAGATTTTTGAAGCGAGGTTAGTGGAAGTGGATAAAAAGGCGGATGAGGAAGATTGGACTGAATCTTTGAGACAACAAAGGCTAAAAATTTTAATGGAAATATGGAAGGGTATCAGAAAGGAGGAGCAAATGTGGAGGCAAAAGTCAAGGGTCAAATGGCTAAAGAAAGGAGACAAAAACTCGAAGTTCTTCCATAGTATGGCAAATGGTAGGAGGAGGACCAACCTTATAGGTGATATTTTATTTGATGGGGTTCGAGTTTCAGATCCAACTCGGGTGAAAAATGGGATTTTAATTTTTTTTTCAGAGCCATTTTAAGAACGTTCCATGGCAACGGCCTAAGATTAGAGACTTGAATCTCAAAAGGCTTTCGGAAGAAGAAAGAGACTTTCTTGAAAGACCTTTCACCATAGAGGAGGTGCAGGAAGCCGTTAGTAGTTGTGATGGAAATAAGGCTCCGGGGCAGGACGGGATGAACTTGAATTTTATTAAAGCTAATTGGGAGGTGATTCAAGAGGATTTTTTGAGGTTCATTCATGAATTTTATAAGGAGGGCGCTATTGTTGAAGAATTAAACAAAACTTTCATCGCTCTCATTCCAAAAGGCGGAAGACCTGAGACGATGTCAGATTTTCAGCCTATTAGTCTAGTCGGATCCATGTACAAGGTTCTTGCTAAAATCCTGGCAAATCGGTTGAAAAGTATCATGGATACGGTTATTGGTGAAACTCAAATGGCATTCGTCAAAAAGCGCCAAATAATAGACAGTTTTGTTATAGCAGATGAGATTATTCATTCTTGGAGAAAGGATAAAGTGGGAGGTCTTGTTCTTAAGCTAGATTTTGAGAAAGCATATGATAGTGTGGACCATGATTTTTTGGACACTATAATGAAAGATATGGTTTTGGAGACAGATGGAGGATGTGGATTAGGTGTTGTATTTCCTTTCCAAAGATGTCAGCTCTTGTGAATAGAAGCCCTACGGCGCAGTTTGGTTTGGAAAGAAGGTTAAGGCAAGGGGATCCCATATATCATTTTCTATTTAACATTATAAGTGAAGGCCTTAGCTGTTTGTTTAGAAAGGCTATGGAGTTGGGTTTGATGAGAGGGGCGAGTTTCTAGAATGAGTCAGTTCATGTCACCCACCTTCAATTCGCAGATGACACTATTATCTTCCTTGAACCAAGGGTAGAGTACCTTCGGAACACTAGAAGAATTTTAAGGTGCTTTGAATTAGCAACCGGTTTACGAATTAACTTTCATAAATCGTGCGTTGTAGAAGTAAGGAAAGAGGGGAGTAATGAAAGTACTTGGGCAGATTGCTTCGGTTGCAAAAAGACGAATCTACCGATCACTTATCTCGGACTTCCATTAGGTGCTAGATCTTCAGCTAAATCTTTTTGGAAGCCCATCCTCAATTTTTTAGAGAAAAGATTAGCTCCGTGGAAAAAGAAATTTTTAAACAAGGGAGGAAGAGTGATCCTTATTAAATCAGTCATATCGAGTATCCCTACCTATTATTTGTTGGTTTTTAAGGTACCGGTCGGAGTGGCTAATGGGATCGAAAAGATGCAATGTTCCTTTTTTTGGGGTGATGGTATATTGAAGAAGAAAATTCATGCACTGGATTGGGCATCGATTTGTATAAGCAAAAGGAATGTGGGGTTGGGTATAGGTAGGATGAAGGATAAAAACAAGAGTTTGTTGGCTACATGGGTTTGTAGATTTGGCAAGGAGGAAAACACTTTGTGGCGTAGAGTGATTTGTGTGAAGTATGGTGTCCCAAGAGGGACAATTCTGTGGGATTGGAATCAATCGACATCGGCCTCTTTTTTTGTTAAGGCGGTGAGCAGCCTTTATATTGCGGGATCTTCGACAGAATTGTTTTTTGAAAGAAGGTTTGAAGCTCATTGTAGGTAATGGTAGAAGAGTAAACTTTTGGAACGATCCGTGTGGTGAGGAATTACCTCTGAAGTTTTCTTTCCCTAGAATTTATGCATTGGCTTTGAATAAGAACGGGGTGGTGGAGGATTTTGGGAGGTGGCAAGGTTCAAAGTGGGTTTGGGAAATTCCGCTAAGGAGACCTCTGTTTGATTGAGAGAAAATCCAGTGGCAGGCTTTTCATTATGCTTTTGATTGTATTAAAATTCGAGTTTCCGTCTCGGATGCTCTAGCCTGGAAATTCTGCCCAAATGGACAGTTTTCCGTAGGTTCTTTTCGTAGATGTCTTGAGAACCCTTCCATGGAAGCTCCGAAGGAATTAGAGTTTATTTGGCAAGGTATTTGCCCCGTAAATATTGAAATGTTTGCATGGCAATTGCTAAGTGGAAGAGTTATGGTACGATCGGTGATGCAAAGATTTGATTGCAATCCAAATTCTTATATGAATTGTCTGGTGTGCAACTTGGAGGATGAGACGATTGATCACCTCTTTTTGCATTGTCGATGGAGCCAAGAGGTTTGGGGCCAGTGTATGGAGTGGTGGGGAGTCAACTGCTGCAGTAATAAGACTTTGAAGGAATGGGATATTGGGTGGAGTGGTCTTTGTTCAAAGATTGAAAATGGTAGAGCTTGGAATTCTTTGTTTTTTGCTGTGATTTGGACGGTATGGGAGTCAAGAAACCAAGTGGTCTTCCATAACAAGGTTTTAGATGTATCGCAGACGTTAGACATGGTTAGATTTCGTGTAGTGTGGTGGTTTAAGCATCAAGGGAGAGGGTCGACGGATTCGGTTACTTATCTGCTCTTAAATGTCAAAGAGTGGTGTATAGAGTCTAGAAAGCCTAAAGTTGAGATTAAAGAAGCTTGGGTGCCTCCACTTGGTGCAGCTATGAAATTCAACGTCGGCGGCTCTTCTATGGGAAATCCAGGGAGAGCTGGTATTGGAGGAGTGCTTAGAGATCATTATGGAAAGGTGTTGGGTTTGTTCTCGTTACAGATTGGTTTTAATGATGCCATATCAGCTGAAATTATGGCAATTCATAAGGCTTGTGAACTGTGTGATAGGGACACAGGATTGGTAGGGAAAGACATCACCATTGTCAGTAATTCGATGGTAACGGTATCCTGGGTGAATGGGACTGGTATTAATAGCTTGAAACATGTTAATTTCATCTATGACATCAGAAGTTTTTTGAGTTATCATGGTAACACTATTGTTGTTTTCAACTCTAGAAGTAGCAATTCATTTGCTGACGAGTTTGCCAAGAAAGGTTCGAGTATGGCAGGGGATTGTTTGATGTGGGGAAATTTCTAATTTCTGTCAGCTTCGCTTTGTTTGTGTTTTTTCTTTCTGGTAGTGCTCTGTTTCTTCAGTGTTTGGTCTCTCGGGCATGTTGTTTTTAGCTCTTTTGGTTTTTAGTTCCCATGTGTCTAATCTCTCTTGATTTTTTGTTGTTTTTGTTTTTTCTATGGAATTGCTTTCCTTTTGTGAGGGGACTGAGGCTGGTCGGTGTGTGCCTGTGTGGGCAGTGTGTTTGTGTGTTTGTGTTCTGTTTCCTTTCCGGTTCTTGCCGATGAATAAATCTTTGCTATTAAAAAAAACAGAACAAGCATAAACAATGCATGTAGATCGTAGAGCAAATCAAACGTAAAAATATGAAATCATTAATCTTCAATTATATTTTTATATGTTCAACAACAACTATAAACATTTTAACAATTAAAGGACATTTATGGGCGTGTATTGGATTGAGATTTTAACAGACAATTTTGAGATGTAAGTGTAAGTGCCTCACTTTATGATTGGCTTATTTCGTTGACAAAATCACAATTGGGGTTAATCTTTGTAAAAGGGTAGATTAGGAATTGAAGATCTTCCATTTGACTCCAAGTGCTTCAATGAAGGTAGATTACTTGACTCTACTTTTACTTGAAGGGATATAGTTGCACATACTCACTTGCATGCATTATATTCTTGTTTACATATAATTGAATGATGCATTGTATGTCATTTTTCACTCTCCACACTTGCACATATTGCACATCACTTTGTGTGTTGAGTCTGCCTAGAAGATAGGGTTTCTTTTATTTCCGCGGCCTAGACCGTTTGGCAAGCACTGCCTGAACCGCGACATACAGAACGGTAATCATCAGTCGGCTCATGCTGCCTGGACTGCGTCCTGTACACATGTACGCCCAGCGGTCTGTGAAATTGTAAACTTCAGTAGGCCCCTGCTGCCTAGACCGCGTCCTGTGCATTGCACGCACAGCCGTCCCAACCGCGATGTTGTCCAGTAGGCACACTGCTGCGTGTACCACGGTATGGACAACTTGCCCGAGCCGTGGTACGCACAGCGGGTGGTTGTACCCAATTGTTGTGGATAAAGCAAATGCTAGCCGACTACGGCTTAGAGCAAGGCACTCTTACTTTGTTTTGTGACAACTTGAGTGCCATCAACATTTCAAAGAATCCCGTCCAACATTCTAGGACAAAGCATATTGACATTAGACATCATTTCATTAGAGAGCTAGTTGAGAGCAAAACTATTGCATTGGAGCATGTGGGAACTAATGACCAACTAGCGGACTTATTTACAAAGCCCTTAGACACCATTAGGTTTGGCAACTTTAGTAAGTCTATTGGGATTTGTCATTTGGCTTGAAATGATATTTCTTGATCCCATGTGGGGAGCTCAAGCAAAGAGAGCAAATTGGCATGAAAGTGCATTGTGCTACATTGATATATTTTATGCTCCTTCATTAATTGCTTGAGATGATCGGTTGTGCATATGATTATGTTATTTTCTTAATAAGTGTGAAAATTGCTTTTCTTGCAATCCATGTTATATTTATGTTCAAACATGCATTTTTGGACTAGGAGATTTACTTTGGAAGTACAATTTGAATGACCTATAATTGATCTCCATGACATGATGTTTTTATTAATGACATGCTTTAAGTTGATATGCATGAAGACGTTTTTTTATTGCTTAAACATGAATGCAAAACTGTATGCATAAGCATATGAGAAGACTAAACTAAATATGGACCATGTGTCTATTCAATAAATAAGGATGTCTCAAACAAATTTAGTCTTCTCTCTCTCTTTATTCGTTGAACAAGGCTACTATCATACGGGTATCTTACCCGGAAAAATCAAATAGGGTGCAAAAAGTCGCTCATGTCTTGTTTCTCTTATAAAGTTTGATATAGTTGCTCTTTAAACTGACTTTCGTATAAACAATATATATCATTGCTTGAAATTATGACAAAGGGTGAAAATTGGTTTGAATTCTTTTGGAAACCTTTGTTGTTTGCTTTGCCAAATACCATTGTTTTTGAACTTGAATGCAACATGTCTTGCTTGCAAAGCATCGTATCACACATTTTCATCAAATAAAACTCATTGATTCTCTCCTACTTAATTAAGTTGCATAAAGTTGCTTATATGAACTTGCATATGTTGTGTGCTATAAGCTCTCCTTGCCAAAAGCTTACCCATTGAGGGGGACTCCCTTTGCCTATCTCATGACAAAAAGGGGGAGAAGAGTTGTGAGCTTTAGTGGTCTAGCAGTATCTTGTTTAGGGGGAGTTGAGAGCTATCATGTAGGGGGAGTATTGCATTGCATAGCATGATTACATTATTTGATTATATTTTGTTAAGGCTACGGCAAATAATGTTGTTTGTAGTTGGTTATGGTTATTGAAAGCACCTCTCACACACTTGATCTTGGAAGGTATTCTTGTTTGTTTTGTTGATTGTGTGTAGGTTGGATGGTTCTACAAGCTTTGGATTGACTTGAAGATGTTCAAGACTTAGACTATAGGCTTTATTGTAATGTAGAAACTTTTGTTGACCAATTTGTTGTTTTTGTGAGGTTGCTTTGTGAGTGGTGGTTTTGTCACGAAATAGCCAAATGGGGAGATTGTAAGTGTCAAACTTTATGATTGGCTTATTTCGTTGACAAAATCACAATTAAGGTTAATCTTTGTAAAAGGGTAGATTAGGAATTGAAGATCTTCCATTTGACTCCAAGTGCTTCAAGGAAGGTAGATTACTTGACTCTACTTTTACTTGAAGGGATATAGTTGCACACACTCACTTGCATGCATTATATTCTTGTTTACATACAATTGAATGATGCATTGTATGTCACTTTTCACTCTCTACACTTGCACATATTGCACATCACTTTGTGTGTTGAGTCTGCCTAGAAGATATGGTTTCTTCTATTTCCGCGGCCTAGACCACTTGGCAAGCACTGCCTGAACCGCGACATACAGAGCGGTAATCATCAGTCGGCTCATGCTGCCTGGACCGCGTCCTGTACACATGTACGCCCAGCAGTTTGTGAAACGGTAAACTTCAGTAGGCCCCTGCTGCCTAGACCAAGTCCTGTGCATTACACGCACAGCCGTCCCAACCGCGATGTTGTCCAGTAGGCACACTGCTGCGTGTACCGCGGTATGGACAACTTGCCCGAGCCGCGGTACGCACAGCGGTAATGACGGGATTTTGTTACTGTTTTCAAAACGGTGTCATTTCGTCTAGGGCTTGATATATATATGCCCTTTCCTCTTCCTTGCCTCTTTAGAGCTTCAGAACTTATTCTCTTTCATTCCTTTTAGAGCTCAAGAGTGTCTTGCAAGAAAAGGTAGCAAGAAACCATTTTTATTGTGCAAAACCCAATCACCCATCATTCATTCATGGTTCTATCATCATCTAGCTTCATCTAGGATGTTTCTAAGCATGGGTCTTCATCAACATAGCTTACTTGGTAAGTAGAACACCTCTCTCATCCATCTTTGTGTTCTTGCTTAACAAGAAATCTCTTGTATGTTTCTTATGCATCTAGTTTATAATTTTTCATTATAAATAGAGATTTTTGTTGATGTTTGGGTTGTTGTATTGTGATAGCTATTGCATCTAGGAATGCTTTGATTTCATATGGCTAGGTTATATGTGTGTCATATAGCAACATGATATCTAGGAATGTTTGAAGCACTCATACATGACTAGATAAGCATTAAATGTGTTGACCTTGCATTTTGTGCATTTAGAATATCATCATATTCACTTTAGGTTTCTTATCTCTTCATTTAAGAGTTAAATCTTGTATTTGCCTTGGTTAGTATACAAGCAAGAGCCTAAAATCACTATTAAATGCCTGCGGGTAGCAAGAACGGATTAGTAACCGATTAGGTGTGATGTGGTCAACCTAGGTTGTAATCGTTTCTGTAAATAGTGGATTTAAGGGTTCGATTGGCGATTAGGCCCGTGAGTTTTTACCCAGTTGGAGGGTTTCTCACGTAAATAATATCACAGTGTCATTTTGTTTATTCCGCATTTTATTATGGTTATGATTGATTGTGTTAGAGATTAGGGGTTGTGTTGTTTAATTTTGATTAATCAAAAAGATGGCATTTAATTAATTTAAAACCTATTCACCCCCCCCCCCCCCCCCCCCCCCCCCCCCCCCCCCCCCCCCTTCTAGGTTAGTTTTATCACTCTTAGTGTATTTTCAGTTAGGATTTTATGGATTTTATGGATTTTAAAGACTATTAGGATTATATGAACTAGACTTTCAGGATTCTGAAAGAGTTTTTAGACTTTATTTATAAACTATTAAGATTATCTAGACTTTTTTGGATTTTTTTTAAAATCTGGGCCTTATTAATTGGCTAGCTAGCACACAAGCCTGAGGTGAGAAACTCAAACTAGCTAGCTGGCCTAAAAATTAGCTGGTTCAAAATCTTGCAATAACATAGCTGAAAATTATCTGTAACAACAACAAAAATGAATGTCTATTTGGTGATAATGCATTCGACAACGAATCATCAAAGCTGAATTATATTTACTTTATAATCCTGAATAATCTAGTCATAATTCAGAATTGGCATCTAATTGTATTAAAATATGAAACAAACAAAGTAAATGAAGCTAGTAATCACTATAATGCTCCATATTCCAATTCACATGATTTTTTTAACTCTCCAATAAATTTGGAATCTTGTCAAAACCCGAAGTCACAGTTTACAAGAAACAATAGAATTATATAAAGTCAAAAACTATAAATTGTAATTTGTAGTATTAACAAAACAATCAACTGGGTATGATTCTGATAAAAATAAAATGAAACAATCATGACACAACCACTCTATTTATTATATATTTGATCAAAAACTAATGTGGGAAATTAAAAAAAAAATGAAAACGAATTCTACATTGAAACAAAAGTTGACAACAACTGAATGAAAGTTGCTATGATCTCAACAATCGAAAGCTTGCAAACCCAGAATTTTTTTCTTTGGATTTTTTGTTGAAATCAATCTTTTCTCTCATCTGTGTGTTTTTTGATTTCACTTCTCTACTTACAAGGAGATAGATATGATAGAGAGAGAGAGAGAGAGAGAGAGAGAGAGAGAGTAAGGAGAAATAAAATAGACTGTGACTGCTCCGTCGTCAGCCATCATAAGGTGTTTGTGAAAATGAAGAGGACAAGACAATTGCAGAGCATATTTGAGTTGAGAGCGTGAAAAGTCTAGAAAGTATTGTGGGAGAGAGCAAGACAATTTTGGGATCCAACTATTTATACATATCACTGAAAAGTCTGAATAATCTATTTTGTCATGAAATCCTACAAATTATGATCTCAATCCAATACCATCTGACAATTTGATGCCTCTTCAAAGTCTGGATCCAATACCACCAGAAATTATGGACTTTTTAAAAAAATCTTAAAAGTCCTGATCGAATACCACAAGACTTATCGAACTTATTAAAAAGTCTCAATCCAATACCAACAGACTTTTACTTCCCAAAATTGTCTATTAAAATCTCAATCCAATACACCCCCTTAATCTTCAATTACATCTACATTATTTCTTTGTTTTATCTTCAATTTTTTTTGAAGAAAAAATACATAGTCCATAATAGTTGAATTAGACTCATATTTGTATAAGATTTAACTGGATAAATCAAAATTATCAAAAATTTACATATATGTGTTGAAGCGAACTTGGGATTCGACGGATAACAAAAAGAAGTTGAGTTTAATGGAGAGGCACCGTGAGGCAATGGAGAGTGGGTGTTTAAAATTGTCGTCTTCTAGCTTTCACTTGGTGAGAGGATGAGTATCAGCTGAGCCTTAGAGGATCCTTGTCTTCAAGACTGAGATGGCGCGGAGTGGATTTACGTTTGTTTTTTCAGAGAATTGTGATTTAGGGTTTATTCTTTATAAATGACGTAGTTTCAATTTTTCTTTTTCTTTTGGGAAAGTTACAATGTTAAACACGACGACGTTTAGATTAGTAAGTGAAAAAAAAATATGGACCACACATTTTTTTTAAAGCCACATGGCAATAGATTATCAAAAGCTCAGCACAAGACATCACCAAAAAGGATTAGCAGAGGATCCTGGTCCTAAATACAAACATATAATATAGAAAAATATTTTAACATACACTTTAAATTCATAAATAAACCTAAAATTAATAGAATAAAACATCTAAGTTTAATAAACTTTAAATTCAAACATAAAAGGAGAGATTAGAGATTTGTTTTTCCCTTTATATTTTTATATTTTAAAAAATAATTATATAAATACCGGGTCAAACGAGACGGATCGCGGCATAAGGGATTGACCCATACTCGACCCGATAAAAACCAGGTAAAAAAATTTGATCCATATCCGACCCGAGTCCCGTTTTAAGTGCTCCAAACCCGCCTCGAACAGATTGGAACCCCACCAATTTGGGACGAGTCGGAAATTTTTACCATCTCTACTTCCAATAATTCAATTTATGTCACCTATCAAACTTCTCATTTTACACCTTGTCAACAACCAAACATGCATAATTACAAAGCATAGCATTATATTAAGAATACTACATAATACTTAACCAAAAGGTGGTTGCCTTGGTGGTCCAAGGCTTGGGATGAAACCCAAGTCCTTAGTTCTACTCTTGGCAATTACCTTGAGGCCAGCCTTCAGGGCGCTTAGCCCTGCTGGTGGAAGGACGGACATGGAGCTAACGTCAGCGGTTCGAATCCTACCCAGACGGGGGCGAGTCCTGATTTACCCGCTTGCATCGTTGTAGGGCCAGTGGTGCGGGCCGAGGTTTTTTATCTGTCCTACTCTGTATATGTGTCATATTTGTGTCACGCAGTTGAAGGAGGACGGACAAATTTGTGTTCGGACAAAGTTCGGGATCCTCGTTACCAAAAAAAAAAATACACAATACAAAAATTCATCACTTCATTCAACTTCTCAAAGTTCATGCTCAATGCTCGAGATATCAAAACAAAACTATAAATAAAAAGTAAAAATTCAAGTACCATGAAACCAAACGTTCTTAAAAATATTTAACTCCACACCCTCAAACATGTTCTAAACATTGTACTAAATTTTTCCTCAAAATAATATCCACAAATGGGTACGCCATTAAATATCAAAAGATAAAGAAAAAAAAAATAGACAATATCAAGTAATAAGGAGAGATCTTGGTTCCATAATGTATTCTAACAAAATAAATAAGAAACCATAAACACATCACACATGTTAGAAAAGTATGAAAATATATCCAAAGGAGACGAACATGACAAAAAAAAAATGATGCAATGAAAAAACAATAATAATAATAAATCTAAACCTAAAGGTAACTAAGGAATAATGATATATATATATATATATATATATATATATATAACTAATTTAACTAACAAACCACATAGTAATAAAAGAAAAAAAAAACAAAATAAAAGACAAACAAAAGAAATAACCTGCATGAATGAACCTGACAACATTTTTTTTTTGGTCTAACAACCTAGCTAACACTAACAATATTGTAAAAATATATATATATCCTACGAAACTAAAGAAAAAAAAAATGACAACATAATCATCCAAAAATATCCCTTCCTTTTTAAGTTTAACTGTGAATTTTTCTCTAGAAATAATAGAGGCGTACACTCGAAGGATGAAACAAATTTGTTTTGGAGTTCCCATTTAACACATATCCACTAATTGAGTAGATTTATTCAAAGCATTTGGTTTGTCACTCACACGATTTCCCTCCATTCATATGTCAAACTGAACGGCTAATTTCTTTTTTAATGGGTCATCATCAAAACATTATAAGAATGGATCATACTATGCATGTTCAATCATGTTTATCTCACATACCTTTTCTTGGTCTTTAAGTTGTTGACTAACATTAAAAGCATTAAGCTCAATAGTTATGTTCCCAAACGACAACTTCATCACACCATTACGACAATTAATTATCACATTACATGTAGCCAAGAAAAGACGACCCAAAATCATAGGAATTTGCCATCTAGCTAGCTAGTGTTCAAAACAAGTTGAGTATCAATAATTATGAACTCTATAGGAAAATAAAATTTATCAACCTTAACGAGAACATCATCTATGATTCCTTATGAATTTTGATAAACCTATAAGTTAAATGGAGTCTCACATGAGTAAGTTTCAGCTCCCCTATTCCTAATTGCATATACATAGAATATGAAAACAAATTTACGTTCACATCTAAATCAAGTAAAGACCTATCAATCGTTTGATCACCTGTAATACAAGAAATAGTTGGACTTCCATGATCCTTAAACTTGAGATAAGTTTTTATTTCGATTATAGAACTAACATGCTTAATAAAAAATGCATCTTTTTCAACATTTTTTTTTTCACAATACAGAGATCTTTTAAAAATTTAGTATATACAGACACTTGCTGAATATCATCAAGAAAGTAATCATAAGTTGGCACTTGCTGAATAGTATAAAGGAAGTAATCACATAGCCAAACCTACTAGTTAGGATCATTTTTTAGTTTTTTTTTTCTAAATATAAAATGTAAGCGAAACATGTATTTGTATGAAAGAGAAAAGAATGAGAAAATGGTAGCAATATATTTTTATTTATACTTAAGCGTCGTTAGATCAAGAAAAGTTCAGCAATATATTTTTATTCATAACATTGTAAAATATGAATCGACATTAAAATCCTTGATAAACAATGAATAATATTACATTGGCATCGTGAATGACACACCATGTTATGAAAGATGACTTAACCAATGGTCTCACCCTTTAAAATATTGCTATTACCTATTAGTCAAATCTATAATTTTTTACCTTTTCTTTTTCGTTTTGTTTTTTTTTTTGAACTTATTGTTACTTTACACATACTTTTATTTATTTTTATAGTTTCCTTGGGAAAAAGAAAAAGTGGTCCACGACTTAAAAGTTGTGAGTTTAATAAGATGATTTTTAAAGTAGAGTTTTTGAACAGATCTTTTTTAAGTATAAATTTTATTGAATAAAACTTTTAAGTTTTAATAAAAAGTCATATCTTGTTTGATATTCATTTAAAGAAACGTTTTTAAGTTAATAGATTCTTCGATAAAATATCTTTTGGAGAGCTTTTATTGTTAAAAAGTATAAAAATAGACACAAACAAGTTATTTATAATAAAATGATATATATTGAAATATATAAAATTTATAGAGGATAGTTAAAACTATTTATCCCTTTTAAAAAAAAGTTCAAAAAGAGCTTTTTGAAAGAAGTTTAAATTTTAGACTTTAAAAAAATAGTTTTTTTTAATAATAAAATAAACATTTCTTTAAGTTTGCTAAAAATAAACCATCAAAATAGCTTTTAACATTAAAAAAAAAACCACGTTTGGCCACTAAAAAAACTATATCAAACAAACACTAAATGCTATTCGATAATGTTTTATGTTTTATTAGTTTTCATTTGAGAATAAGAAATTGATTTTCATAATTTTTAGAATTTAAAAATACATTTAGTGACAAAAACTGAAAATAATGTTTTGAATATATATTTATATATATATATATATATATTAATTAATAATATTATAATATGTATTCAGTGTAATTGTTTTGAAGATGTATTTTTAACATGGAGTAAAAGTAAAAGCAATTAAATGATTATTTGTGTCTTTTTTATATTTTTTTCAATTAAATATATTTTACAATTTTAAAAAAATTTATATATTCATCATTGTATTATTACAAATAATCAAACTATTATACATGATATAAAATTTATAATAATAATTATTATTATTATTGTTATTGTTACATAAGGTAAAATTTTGGAGCGTAAATAAATATATCATTATTTTATTTCCATTATCTCTTAATAGATAAATTATATAAAAGAAAAATAAAATAATTAATAATATAACTTGATGTGTTTAAAAAGATAATAATAATCTAATTGGTGGGCCATTAAAAATGTAAACAAAAAGATAAAAATGTGTAGAAGTTGTTTTCACTTTTCATTTTCACTTATCACTTAGCATGTTAAATAAAATAAAAAATTGATTTAAGTGTTTTTGTCTTTTTTTTTTCCTTAAAACACTGCTAGCCAAGTTTTATATGCCTTTTGACTTAAAAATAAAAAGGCAAAATAACTCTTATAATTTATTGCAACTTTTCTCCTTAGTATTATTTCCTATTCACGATTTGTACATGCATAAAAGCCAAAATTCACAACACTAATTCTAATCTCACAAAACAACAAAATAAGAGTCTATTTATAAGGCTTGAGAATTGATTAGCATTTGACACCACATTGCCATTAGTCATTTATAGAAAACCTATCTTTGTTTTGTACCACATATTAAGATACTAAACAATTGATTAGTGTGGTGATGAATCCACTTAATAATGCTAGAAGGTTCTACATTATTCTACGGTATTTAAGTGTTTTTGTCTCTTTTTTTTTCCTTAAAACACTGCTAGCCAAGTTTTATATGCCTTTTGACCTAAAAAAAAAAAAAAGAAGAAGGAAAAACAGGTTTTTGGATACGCCATCGAACGTGGCCTAAAAGGCTAGAGTTTAGACATTTAACTTTTGTATTCCACTTTAAACTCAACTAATTATATGAATCTGGTTGACATATCATTGGTTGGGATTAAGATGAAAATGAAATAGAAAGGTATAATGAGTTGATAAGGTTGGGTTCTCTGAATTTTTATCTTTTACTAAACTTGTAATACTTTTTTTTAAAAATGTTGTCCACAAAAATTACATGGCAAGTAGTAATTTTCAATGTTAGCATATTCTAAAACGGATGATTTCTCTGGTGTAAATCATCTTGTGTCTAAACTCATCAACAATATGATGAAAGTTTATGAATTTTGATGAGATTTTTTGTATGGATGTTAAATTCAATGAGATGGTTTGAGAAAATTTTTGAAAATTTTACTAAAGAATTATTTTCATTTTCATTTTTCCTGTATTTTCCCATTTTTAAATGTTTTAACTTAAAAAATTTAGAAAACATAGTTCCCAAACTTGAATTTTTTTTTGAACATTTTTGAAAATTTTTCTGTAAGTATATGTCATTTTTCTTCTCCGGCATACAAAAAATCTAGTCAAAATTCATCAAATTTCATCATGGGAAGGGTGATTTGACATAAATTGGATTGAGCTTTAGAATTCTAATTTAATTTTGTTGACTGTTGGGTATATTATTAATAGAAATCTAAATCTTATTTCCCAAGCAATGAAACTCCAATTATCACTATAAAAAGAGAATGAGATTGCAGGGTATGATGTCAAGTTAATTAATTGAAAAGATCTAGCTAGCTGCAAATCATGGGTGATTTTGAACAAGTGAGGCTTCATGGGTCACGGTTAAGTCCTTTTAGTTGCAGAGTGATATGGGCTCTGAAACTAAAAGGCATTGCATATGATGTTATGAATATATAGAAGAAGATCTCTCCAACAAAACTGCTCTGCTTTTGCAGTACAATCCAGTCCACAAGAAGATCCCTCTGCTTGTTCATGCCGGAAAACCAATCTCGAATCCATGATTATCATTGAATACATCGAAGAGATGTGGCCAAACACTCCTTTGCTCCCAGCTGATCCTTATGAGAGAGCTATTGCTCGTTTCTGGATTAAATTTGCTGAAGACAAGGTTTACTACACAGATTTCGTATCTATATAGTTATTTTTTTATATGCATTGTGTTTGAATCACCAATCAATTTAAATTACTGTGGCAGGTTGAAGAAGTACTGCAGAGAATGTTCAAAAGCATTCGTGAAGAACTAGAGAAGGCGATTAAGGAGATCTTGGAAATGCTACAAATTGTCCAAGAACATGGTTTTGGTGGTAAGAAATATTTCAATGGGGAGGAGATTGGCATGGTGGACATCGCATTTGGTTCGATTGTTTACTGGTTAAATGTGAACGAAGACGTACTTGGGGTGAAACTGATTGAACACCACAAATTCCCTCGCTTGCATAAATGGTTTCAATGTTTTCCAGGAATTGCCTGAGATTAAAGAAAACGTTCCTGATCGTGACAACATGGTAGCCTTTGTCAAGCATCGCCGTGAAACTTTAGAGGCCTCTGCGGCCTGACTGTAGTGTCTGGAAATCTCTGTTTCGAGTCTTTTCTTTTTTGTACGTCCTCTGTTTCACTTTTCATGGGTTTCCAAGGCATAGGATATGGTGTGCTTTGTTAATTACAAATAATGAAGGGATTCTGCTTTTAAATTATACCATCCGGAGCTATATAGTGAAGATTAATGCCATTTGAAAGATTGAGGTTGCAATTTGTATGTAATTTTTTTTTTACTTGCAATGACTCATACAAGTAGCAAAATTTGTAGCTAAAGTTAAGGAGTAAATAATGAAGTTAAATACGAAATGAGGTTGGCCGATGGTATGTCCCCATACCTATACTATGAGGTTGTAGATTTAAATCGTGTCCTTTTTAAAGTTAAATTATGATAGAAATAGAAAGTTGAGAAAGGTAAACCGTTGAACAAAATGATATGATAAGTAATTCAGGAAGTGCATGTACTAATATCCCTAAAAAAAAATGAAATAATAATTCATAAACTAAGATGGATGGTTGTGGTACGTCCTTTTCTTTGATTACTTTCGCTCCGACTACCAATCAAAGCAGGGGAAAAGAGGACAGGGAAAAAAAAAATAATAATCAAGCTTTCTAGAGGAATGTGTGAATGAGTGTAATGTACAGTCATGAATGCAAATAGAGCAAATAGAGTAACACTAGACTGTATTTTGTTTTTTGTCCTTTTCATTTTATAATAATATGGTTATTATAAATCAGCTTGTTACATCATTTGGAAAATAAACTTGAGCAAATCTAGCATTATTGATGTAAATATAGGGATAATATATATAAAGGAAATTATTAGCTTTCAAGATTCTGCTATCAGCAAACAATATTTTAATTAGTAGAAAATGAACTTTCATAGATTATCTATCATTCAAACATTCAAACATTCAAACTTTGAAACTTAACGCCAAAGATAAATGACCCTATTTATCACTACATATTGCCCTTATATAGTTTCATATGGAAGAAGTGAAGCTCCATGGATTTTGGCCAAGCCCCTACAGTACTCACAAAGTTATATGGGCTCTCAAACTGAAGGGTGTTGAATATGAATATATGATTATGTAGAAGAAGACATTTTTAATAAGAGTGAATTGCTCTTGAAGTACAACCCAATTTACAAAAAGTTCCCTATTCTTATTCATGAAGGAAAACCAATTACAGAGTCCCTTGTCATCCTTGAATACATTGAAGAGACATGCCCGAGTCCTCTGCTGCCAACTGATGCTTATCACAAAGCCATAGCTCGGTTTTGGATTCAATTTGGAGTGGACAAGGTAATTTAATTTACTTTGAATTGGAATCATGCAATAACCCTCGATTTGTTTTTGTTATATTCGATCCAGGCTTGTTACTTTCACTTGTTTTTTCAAGCGACCGGAGAAGTAGAACAAGAGAAGGCAGCCAAAAGAGGTATCGGAGATTCTAAAAATATTGGTAGATCAAGGCCTTGGTGAGAAGAAATTCTTCGGCGGCGACAGTAATATCAATTTAGTAGACATAGCACATTGTTGGCTACCTCACTGGTTTGAGACGTACCATTGAACAAGTAGTTGGTGTGAAATTGTTGGAAGCAAGCACTCTACCTCGATTACACGCATGGGTTCAGAACTTGAAGGCAGTTGATGTGATCAAAGAAAATCATCCCGACCCTCAGAAACGGTTCTGGGCGATGATCGTGGTAGGCAACTAAGTTTTGGTTCCATAATTTTAATTGGTTTATGTATAAAATCTGAGATAGTACCCTTTCTGCTTGATGAATCAAAATAAGTGGCAGCCTTGTTACATTACAATTAAGAGAACACTTGTCTTCTCTCATCAACTTGTCAATTTTTTGAGATTAATTACAGTAACATGTCTGATTATCTGTTTAGGACCTTTCTCTAACAAGTTCAATTTCAAATCCCAAATCAGTTAGTCCATAGAAATCAAGCACTTTTGACTGGGCTTGGACACCCAGACATTAACCTCTGAAAAAGCCCATTCCTAGCTGCTCTTTTCCACTTCCTCAGTCCAACCTTCCTTGGGCGAGGTCCCCCCAATATTAAGTTTTGGTCCAATTCCACGTATATTCCTTGCATATTACCATATTTGGACCCTACAAATCCCCTAACAAACATTCTCCTGCAGTCAAGATTTACTGTTAAAGATGGAACGAACAAGGAAATGGTATAAGAAAATCCACCACACGGAAGGACTCACTTTTTCTCAGGAGAGAAAAGGACACATTTGCTTGTATTCTTTTCCCAATTCTTAACTCGTAAGTTTTACGATTGCGATCCCTCCACAGTACACAGTATGTAGTTTCTTCTTCATTTCGCAGCCACTTCCAACGACGTGACACATTTACTGTTATAGATTTCTTGTCCAATTCTTTCGCTCAATTACACTGCAATTTTTTTAACTCTAAATTTTTTTCTGTGGCCAAGGGGGACTATGGCTAGGGCCGGTCCTGACATCTCAAGGGTCCGGGATAAAAATATAAGTTTTATTATTATTGAATCCAATTTTAAAAATAACTAAAATATTAGGCCTTTTTAAACTAAAATTATAATAGCAACTATATATATATATATATATTTTTATGGGCCCGGGGCATGGGCACCTCTTGCACCATCCCAGGGCCGGCCCTGACCATGGCCCCCCCGACCTCCATGAAGGTCCATCTCTCATTATGATGTTGTGGGTTTGAATTTGTCCCTATCTTTAAAAAATGATGAATTATTGTAATATTTGTTTTTTTAAAAAAAAATTCAATCATTAAAAAATTATAAACATTATCAATATGAATATCTACTCTCAAATGGTCAGTTAAACAATTAAGATAAATATTAAAAAATTGTTAAAGAATTTTTTTTGGTTTAAAATAAAATAAAAAAGAATAAAGAATAAAATAACTAAATAAGTCATTGACAAGTAGTATTTTCAGTAAAAGCATTGGAGACAAATTTTTTATTTGATTGTGTATAAATATATTTTTATACCTCCTGATAAACAAGTTTCATGACATTGTTGATAAGCATATTGATATTTTTTTTTGTAATAAAAACCATTTTTACATTATATTGGAGATGCTCTATGCTTGTTGCTTCATCCAATTTTGAAAAATCTTTGAACCTTATCTCTTTTCCTCCTTCAAAATAAATAAATGAGTCTAAAAACCTTATAATCTCTTTTAATTTCCTCTTTTTTTAATTTTGAAAAATCTTACAGACTTTTTGCAGTTTTTGAAAGAGAAAATGAGCCCTACTTAAGCTTTTCTTACACTATGGTGTGTGACAAAAATTCCCACGGTTGTTGATCTTTTACTCTTTATTTTCTTTTCTAAAGCTACAGGCTGATCTAGGAGATCTAGAGAGACTGACACTGAGACTAGAATTAACCAACTGGTATTCAGTTTCAAGATAGTCAAATTTTAGAAGAAAGATCCAAATTTAATTATAGAATCTCCTCTCGGTGAAGACGTTGGATCTTGCCTCATCTTGGATGTTTAATTTGTATGTGATGAATGGTTATGAAGTTTCAAGGATTCTTACGTTCAAATAATTAATAAAAGGTAGTGTTAATATGAGCATAAATTAAGAATATAAAAGTTTTAGTAATGGGAAACTCAATCATTATATTTATTATGTAGTGATAGCTGACTTTCCTTATGTAGTAATTTTTATGTTCTTAACTTGTGTCTTTAACATTACCGATTAATAAAATACACACCAGCAATATAACGATCTTGGTACCATTACCAGATGTGGCTTAGACTTGGCATTGCGCGTTCACCTGAAAATATCTCATGTTCATATTAGAGTGGTCCACCGATAGTATATTTATATAAAACAAAACAAATTGCAATATAGTGTCTTGTTTTAAGACAAGCTCAATCACACGTCTTCTTCACTCTCCGAGAAACTCTACATGACAGTTGAAGACAAAAGTCAATTTCAATTTCCTTACAAAATAGAGACCAATGCAAGGAACCTTCTCATAATTTACTTTACCTTTTATCCGCCGATTACTTCCGCTTGGATGTGTGTATTTAAAGAAGAAGAGAAAGCAGAAGTTTAGGTATCTCTAATGGTTTTGCTTAGCAGAGAAGTGAATCTACTCAACAAACAAAAATGATCTCAACCAATCAGTTGTTGAAGCTTCATAGGCCGTTTAACTCGAGCATATTCTCTAACTGTATCTACAAGATCCTTTCCTGGAAACACTACTACAACATCTTTTCTTGTAAGGTCGCTTTGTTTGCCTCAGGTAACATTTGCTAACCAACGCACATCTTAGTACTCTATCTATCTTAAAAATAAAAAAACAAAAAATAAAAACATGATGATTATCACATAGTAGAATCAATCCATGCATGTACAGCTTCAAAACATAGAGAAATGAGTTCATCGGATACTAATTTTCATGTTAAATGTAAATTTCAGGGTTGTTATTCAGCACAAAGTTGGTAGACTTGGCTGTAGTGGCTACGTTGACAACATACTTTACTGATGATTCAAGCAAATATCCTGTCGGGAAAGCTGCAGTTTTTGGGAATATTCGGGAGGGACTATCAGCGTCAGTTAAGATTCTTTTGACTTATTTTTCTGTCGACGCCTACTTCGGTCATCGGAAAATCATTATTCATTCAAGTGTCTACTACATCAATGTAAGTAATTCGTTTCACCTGCATGTTTAGTTAACTTTCTAGAATTTCAAGAGAATTAATTAAATGAAATTGTTTGATGAAAACCTGAGAGATGTGTATTGCTTGAAATGTTTACAAGAGAAGATCCTACTTATATACACGAGATTCTATACTCAAAACTAACTTTCTGGAATTTCAAGAGAATAATTAACAACTTCACATGTCCGTAGTCAAGTTAGATACCCAACTAACTGATGCGGATCGGGTAGCATTTTTGTATTTGGGTCTTGTAGTGCACCTAAAATAGGGCTGATGACTTCGCCGAGCCATACATTTGTTACGAAATCTTTGTCTTGCATAATTGGCTGTAGCAGGCACAAATTCAGCCATTTTGATTGTTGTCCAATGACTTTTATCTTGCTGCACAAGGTTTAGAGTTTTTTTTTTCCTTTTTTTATTTAGGAGATTTGAGATCTTTTTAGTTTGGGATTCTTTCACATTTGTTTTAGGATTTTGGAGATCTATATTCTTTCTCGTTTGTTTTAGGGTTTTTGGAGATCTATTTTATATAGGAAATTATGAGATACCAAATCCTAGTGTTATCAGATTTCTTTCGCTTAGGGATGACAATGGGGCGGGTTCGGTGCGGGGTGGCCTTCCCCGCACCCCACCCCATTTATTTTTTGAAAATCCATCCCCTCATAAAACCTTATCATAGATGGAACGGGTTAGGGCGGGGCATGGTACAACGGAGAGTGCTTTCCCCATCCTCACCCATTAACCCCATTTATAATTTTTTATTTATTAAAATAACAAATATATAACCGTTGAATATGCTATAAAATATAAAATAATAAATAATTCCAAGAAACTATTAAAAAACATCTCATAAAATTCAATCAAATTCAAACATAAACATAAAGTATGAAGTCAAACATAAACATAAAGTCAAAAAACATCTTGTGAGGTTGAAGCTTGAACGGTGAACTTCGAGTTGTTTGAGGATTAGAGACTTAGAGTTACAGTTAGCGACTAGGGTTTTTTTGATAGTATTTTGTTTTGTCACTTTATGTTAAATAACAGTGAAGAGATGTAAAATTAGTGTTAATGTATTTATATATTTCTTTTTTTAGATTATTTTTTTTTGAAACTACGTAGTTTAACTAAGTATTATTTTAAACGGGGCGGGGTGGGGAGTATAAAACTCATCCCCGCCCCATACCCATTGCGGGTTATATTATATATCCCCATCCCCACCCCTAAAGTACGGGTCCTCGTGGGGCTCCGTCCCCGCGGGGAATTTTGCCATCTCTACTTTTGCTATTTATTCAGACTTTGGTTTTTTGTTTTTGTTAACCGTAAAAAATGGTCAAGAAATAAAGTAGTTTTCCTAGTGTATCTTCGCAAGACCAGGACTGGTCCCAAAAGGAACCGGTCCACCAAACTCCGTCCCGGTCCCGGGACAACCAGACCTATTGTGAGCTCACACTACCATCTATCGACTTACTCATCAAAGATCCTCCCGCCGAAGCGTCCACAAATTGGTGTGTGAACAAGTTCATGCCTCGATGGAATTTCTCAACAATTGACCACTTCGGCATTCCATGACAAGGGCATTTTCTGAGCAGCTCTTTATACCTCTCCCAAGCTTCATACAAGTCTTCCGACTCAAATTGAGTGAACTCATGAATCTCATTCACCAGTTGAGCTGCCCGTCCGGGTGGAAAGTATTTGCTCAAAAAGGCTTGGGCCAAAACATCCCATAAGGTGATTGACGCCTGTGGTAACGAGTCATACCAAGCCTTGGCTCGATCCTTCAATGAAAATGGGAAGAGCCTCAATCGAATTGCATTATCTATAGCCCCATTGATTTTGAGCGTTGAGCAAATCTGGTCAAAGTTTCGCAAGTGTGCATTCGGATCTTCGGTGGGATCTCCACCAAACATCCCCGTCAATGCCAACATCTAAGATACATGTCCTTTATCTCAAAATTGTTCACTGCTATTGGCGGGATCTGGACTGGTGCCATATTCTGCTCCACCCTTAGCATGATATAGTCCCTCATGACTCTCCCATCATGCTCATCTTGCCCATTTTGCCCTTGTGGAGCTGCAGCTGAAATCTGATCCGGAGGCAAGGTATCTCTCTCCATGGCTATTATTCGATTCCTTTGGTTTAATCGGGTTGTAGCTTCGATGTCCGGATCAAAGCTGAGATCCTGTAAATTGTTGCTCCTTGTACTATGATGCATACAAGAGCAACCGCTTGAAATTACACGGAAAAGAACACAAAGTAAAAGGCCTAAATTAGTAATAAATCAACTAGTAGTGATATCAATATACCGCTCAGTCCCCGATAGCTACGCCAAAAATTGATCACTCCAAAATGAGCACCCGTAATAGTACGGAGTCGTGGAAGTAGTACAATGATAATAAAGTTCGTTCCACAAGGATTGATGAATTGAGTACCACAATTGATTGATTAACTACTATTTGAATAAGCAAATATTTGATGATTGGATTCTATTACTCAAAACTAATTAGATTAAACTATAACTAGAAAATGCAATAAATGAGACTAACAAGCAAGTAACAAGCAAATCACACACAAGCAAGTGGTTGTATTACTTATAAGGAATGAGGCCAAGACCGTGAATCCACCTAACCAAGTCTCACCAATTTATAGACACACTATTAAAGATAAATTATGCAAGTGTGAATGTAGACTGGTGACAACCCCCAATTAGTCTCTACTCTCTCTCTCTCTCTCTCTCTCTCTCTCTCTCTCGAGTTATAGAGACAACACTTATATGCACCAACAACCTATCTCTCGATGGTCATCAGAAATACACACAAGTTCCTTAAAAATAATGGTGCACTAATTGAGTCCTAGAGACTAGCCTCGAGTATTTCTACCTTACTAGTTCTCTATCATGCATTTCATCGAGCACGTTGTGTGCTTCTCCTCTCGGTGTATCACACAACAACCAAAAAAATATTAAATGCTAGCTACACACTCAATATTGATTATAACATGAAACACACATATATAACACAAGCAATATGGATAAAATGGTGGCCTTTTATTGATAATTCATGGTAAACGTTTCATCTTGGCCTTAGCCAAGCAAAGTTTAGTTCATAGTGTGAGATATGGCCATACAAGATATGGAATAAGTACAAGCCATTAATGAGTACAAGTAAAAGTGAGAAAGGAAAAGAGTAAACAAAGTTGAAGAACTCCTCCTCTTTAGCTAGCTTGTGCTTGGTGGTGCTTGGTTCCTTCTCTCTTTGACTTTTTTTAGCTCCAAAATGTGGTCTTGATGGTTAGTCTAGGTGAGGAAATAAGGTGTTGAGTGGTAGGTGAGGTGGGATTTGAGTTTAGATGATGGTTTGATGAAGGTTTTAGGTGATTTGGTGAAGGATTTGAGTTAAAGATTAGTTCTTGGAGGTTTTGGATAGTGAAGGGAGTCTTTGGAGCTCAAGGGTCGTGGTAGAGGTCCCCAAAATGAGCTAAGAAGGGGTATTTATATGTTTGGAATTAGTGCACGAAACCCTAGAAAATAGCTGAAGTGGAATGCTTGGGCGCTGGTGTGGCGCTGGTCGTTAGGCGCACCACCAGCGCAACACCACTGACCTTTAGGCGCTGGTGAGGGTGTGCTGGTCGTCAGACGCACCACCAGGGTGACACCATTGACCTTTGGGCGCTGGTGAGGGTGCGCTGGTCGTCAGGGGCACCACCAACGCAACCCTACTGGCTTTTGGGCGCTGGTCAGGTTGAGCTTGTCATCAGGCGCACACTCTCTTCTTCTAGATTCTGTAAATCTTTAATTTAGCCCTCAAATCTCCTTGACTTTGAAACGTTACCCCTAGATTACTTATAAACCTGCACAACTCAATTTAAACATCAAAAAATCCAGTTTTTTACCCTGAAACGGATGCAAATTGATAGGATATGGAGGCTACACCAAGTGTAGAAATGGGCATTGTCAGGCGCCTACCACGACCCAGCTTGCCAGTCCATACCTGGACCCTTTCGATCATGGAGCACTGCTCTATCTGGTCTAAATGTTGTCCAAAAAGCCAACATGAGATTTTACAGATAACATTTTGGCGCCGTCTATGGGGAGAAATCACTGGAGCATGGTGGTTTGCTTTCATTCTAAACTACTACCTTTCTTGCATGTTCCAAAAGATGAGGTTGAGATCCTCACAAGGTCAACCTGACTCGTCAAGCCCCTATTCATATGTCTCCACCCAGGAAACACGTGCCTGTGAGAATGCTCCGACCAATTGTGAGCCAAGGTACCACCGTTGATATCACCACCTCAACCAGCTCAGGCCGTGCCGACCTCAGCTCTACCTTATGTGTTTACTGCTCAAGACATTTTCGAACTCCAAGTAGCCGCCTTCGTGGAAGGAATTCACCGAAATATGTTTGGATCTCTCGCTTCAACTAGCCACCTCGCTCCATGTCCCTAAGCAGCTGCATTGGGAGAAGCCGGACCAAGAACGAGAGTACTAGTCTTTGACAGGCTTGGTCCCGCATCACCCTCTGCCCATAGGCTGATTGTATCAGAACCTCACCGGATCAGATCCACGGTCGAGGTTCCCTAAAGGGAGGTGGACCCTAGCCAGCTCGCTGTGATAGGTAGGTCTGGCACCGAAAGCAGAACCGAGGCAGACCGGTCCAGATAGCGAGAGGGGCAGAAAGAGTAAGCTCGGTGCGAACCAAGAGCCACCACGGCATCTAGAACTGTATGAGAGGAAGCGGGTCCATTGACCCAGTCCGTAGACAATGAGTCAAAGTGCTTAAAGGATCAGATGGCAAGGATGGCAAAGCTCCTGAAGGAGCTAGAGAGAGGGAAGCACCAGGGGAAGCTAAACAACCCCCTTGATGAAACGCATGCTTCCCTCTCTAAAAAGATTAGGAAAACTCCAAAACGGAGCTTTTGCCAAAGTTCAAGATGCCAACAGAGAAGTACTCCGATACGGAAAACCCTCTTAGCCATCAGGAATCCTTCGTCCATTAGATGGAAGTCCAAAACGCTTCGAGAAGAGCGATATGTAGAATGTTCCCATCCACGGTGACAGACTTTCTCAAGACCTGGTTTGGAAAACTCCCCATGGTAGCGTGAACTCCTTTACCCTCTTGTCCGGAGACTTCTAAGCTTAATTTTAGAGAGTAAAACTGTGCCGAAAGGATCTGATCATGCTTTAATACGTGGTATAGGAAAAGGGAGAGCTGTTAAGTCATATGTGGAAAGGTTCCATAAGGAAGTGATCCAGATGGGTGTCTTCGTCGAAAGGGGAAACACTAACTAATTTTAGCAAGAACCTTTGGGTCGGGAAACTATAGAGGCCATTTAGCAAAGACAAGACAAAAACCCACAAAGAAGCATACACGAGAGCCCTCGAGTAGGTAGAGATGGATGAATAGCTCCAGGTCATGATAGAGCATGATGAAGCACGAACTATGAAGTCCCACAAGAAGGATAATCACAAAATTGAACCGCCCCAATGGCATAACGACCGACCCCGAACCAGTCCTCCTTCCGTCTACCTCTGCTCCCTTTAAATAGAATCGGATTCCTATTGATGAGGTTTCCACCTAGTAAGGCCTCACCAACCAGGGTCCTGGTTGCATCCTTAACCAAGGAGGCAGCGAGGGTAAGCGACATAGAAAAGGCAGCCGACCAGAATTACACCCAACTCAATGTCTTGAGAGAGGTTGTCTACCTGGCCATCAGAGACAAATGCTTCCTTAAAAAGTCGGGCATTGTAAAGTTTTCTTAGGATTGAAGAAATAGATATAAGTACAATGACTTCTATGAGGATATGGGACACAACACTTTAGAGTGTTTTAGCCTCCGCAATCAAACTGAGAGCCTACTTATGGGTGGCCTGGTGGTAGAATTCCTACAGCAGGTGAGGGATGATATCAAGACTAGGAAATAAGTGTAGAGGGTACTCATAGAAGAAGATGAGAGGAAGAAGAACAAATGAAAGGATCTCATGCAACATATCTAGATAATTAACACATCAGCGGAGGCCCAACCATGGTCGGACCTCCAACAATTCAAGAAAGAACTATAAAAGGAAAGTATCACGGCTCACAGAGGGAGAACAAATGTTTACAGTAGGTTAGAAAGTGCCTTATCGGTCCTCAAACAACCAAATCATCTTCACTGAGGATGATGTGCATAACACGGTCATACGTCATAATGACCCGATAGTGGTTACAATCCAGATGGGCAACTACCAGGTGCAACATGTTATGATCGATACTGGAAGCAATGTGGACATCCTTTTCAAAAGCACACTTGACCGATTCAAGCTAAAGAGCCCATGATACAACAACTGCACCACTCCCCTATATGGATTCACTAGAGACCGCATACTCCCCACTAGATCCATGATCCTACCGATTATCATCGGGGAAGCTCTCTATAAGTGAATGCCATGGTTGAGTTCATCCTGGTCGATGTTCAAAGCGTATACAATGCCATCCTTGGTAGGCCCCTTCTTATCAAAAATCAGATGAGTACTAATAATCTACCATAACGTGCTAAAATTTTCTAAAGAACACCATATGGGAGAGCTTAGAGAAAACCAGTAAGTGGTGTGAATGTGTTACGCCATCTCCTTTAATCCCACCACACTGATGAAGCAATGTTCACATGTCATAACGGGAGATCAGACGAGACTAAGCTCGAAGATATGAGAGGGTGACTTATCGACCACATCTGGAACATAGATCATCTAAAGCGGTACTACCCTTGAAGCAGCACCCCTAAGTTAAACTCAAAAATCAACCTCGCTCGAATCTAAAACACTCTACTCATTCAAATCCTCTAAGATAACCACACTAAACCCTTCATGAGCAAAGCTCCAACTTAAAAAAATCCAAATGAACCACGGTTCAACTCCTTCAAGCAAGACTATGCCTCAAGCTCTAGCAGGAAAATCCAAACAAGCTCATTTCCTTTTAAAGACCGTGGCGGCTCAAGCTCCTATCAAAAAAATCCAAACTAGCTCATTTTCTTTTAAATACCGTGGCAGGTGAGGCTCTTATCAGGAAAATACAAAGTCTGTCTTTTTTCTTTTAACAAAGATGTAAGAGCGTTCAACTGGCTCTAAAGAACCGGGATAGCTTAGTTAGAACCAGGATAGCTCAGTTAGAACCAGGACACAAAACCTATGGATGTTTTTCCAAGGATTTTTATCCATAATCAATGAAAGGGGCAGAGTTTGTTCAAAATCTCCAAATGTTGTGCTGCTTCGCCTAGAGCTGGGATTCCTGGTACTGAATTGCCCAATGCCTTAGACTAGGACTAGACCCCTTCTAAGAAGTGATCTAGTACACCAGTGGCTTGAGTTACATACTACGATCATCACCTATAGCCGGGATTCTTTGTTCAGGAATGTCTGATGCCTTGGACTAGAACTAGACATCATCTAAGAAGTGATCTAGCACATAAGTGGCCTTAGTTTCCTACCACAATCATCATATAAATTAGGGATTCCTGGTGTAGGAATACTCTATGCCTTGTACTGAGACAAGAACCCCCTCTAAGAAGTGGTCTGGTGTACAAGTTGCTTTAGTTGCCTACCACAACCATCACCTAAAATCGGGGTTTCTGATGCAAGAATGCCTGATGCCTTGGACTGAGACTAGACCCCCTTTGAGAAGTGATCTGGTGCACAAGTGGCCTTAGTTGCTTACCATGATCGCTGCCTAGAACCGAGATTCCTAGTGTACGAATGCCTGATGCCTTGGATTGGGATGAGACCCTATCCAAGAAGTGATATGGTGCACAAGTGACCTTATTTACCTGTCATGATCATCGCCTAAAACCTGGATCCCTAGTGCAAGAACGCTCGATGCCTTGGGCTGGGACTAGGCCCACTCTAAGAAGCGATCCAATATACGAGGGACCTTAATTGCCTGTTACAATCATTGCAAAGGGACTTGGTTCTAAAGAAACAGCAAGTTATTAACCAAACAAAAGATTTGATGCCATAACCAAGCAAGAATGAGAGCATGCAATAGAGATTAAAGCAATTAATCAAAGCAAGCGAGACAAGTGAGCAAATAAGTCAACATGGAATTCTAATCAATAATCCAAATAGAGAATCAGCACTACTGTGGGTGCCGATCCAGTCAAGAAGAAAGTAAGCCAAACAAGGGGTGCATATGCACTAGTTCAAGTTACTACCCAAAGGGACCAGAGCTCAGTTGGCCTTAAAAACAATGAAAAAAATGAAATATAACTGTTGAAGAAGGTCAAATATAGTTGTCTTGATGGGGTCTGTTGACCTCGGTTGAATCACTGGCCTTGATGAGGTAAACGTTGCTAGTCTTGAAGATGTTGATCCTTGTCCTCCTCCATCTGGGCTTGCTCCCCTGCTGCGGTTGCCCACTGGTTTTACTCCTTCTCCCCTCCATGTTAATCAGCGGTGGCACTTTTACCCAGAGAGGAATGTCACGATACAGGGGGAGGTTGACAAGCTTTTGAAGGCTAGATTCATCAGGGAGTCTCGGTACCCTGAGTGGAATGCAAACGTAGTAATGGTAACTAAAGCAAATAGGAAGTGGCGCATTTACGTTGACTATATCGATCTCAACCATGCATGCCAGAAGGATAGTTTCCCTCTACCAAAGATTGACCAACTGGTGGATTCAACCGCAGAAAACAAGCTTCTTAGCTTTATGGATGCATTCTCGGGGTACAATCAGAAAATGATGCACCCCGCCAATCAAGACAAGACTAGTTTCATCATGGGGCAGAGCCTATATACCTATAAGGTAATGTCCTTCGGTCTTAAGAATGCATGTGCTACTTACCAGCGTTTGGTCAACCGACTATTCAAGGAACAGTTAGGGAAAACGATGAAGGTGTATATCGACGACATGATCACTAAGTCCCAGGTAGCTTAGCAACACCAGGACCATATTTGCTAGACTTTCCAAGTAGTCAGAGAGATTCAGATACTGTTAAACCCAGCTATGTGTGCCTACGGGGTGGCAACAGGGAAATTTCTCAGATTCGTGGTCCATGAGAGAGGAATAGAAGCCAATCCGAAAAGATCTGGGCCATCCCGAATCTTGAATCTCCTGCCTCACTCAAACAGGTACAAGGCCTGGCCAGTCGAATAGCAGCCCTTAATAGCTTCATATCACGGTCTATAGAAAAATGCCTCCCTTTCTTCAAAACTATCAAGTAGGGGAGGAATATGAAGTGGGATCAGGACAGTGAGCTAGCCTTCCAATCTCTGAAGGAGTACCTAGCTAGCCCACAACTGTTGGTTAAGCCAATACCAGGAGAGGGGTTGCAATTGTATCTGGCCGTATCCGAGACTACCATTAGTGGGGCCCTGGTCAAAGAATGTGGAGATGGGGTTCAGCGACTCGTCCCCTACGTGAGCGGCACTCTGACCAAACGGGAGAAAAATTACACCCTCTTGGAGAAGCTCGCCTTTTCCCTGGTTACCACAGCCAGGAAGCTCCGCCCCTATTTCCAAGACCATTCAATCGCGGTGGTTATTGATCAGCTTCTGTGACAGTTCCTCCAAAGACCAGATGTATCAGAGAGGTTGGTTTTGTGGGCCCTGGAATTCACCCAATATGATATCAAATACAAGGCCATAACCCACCATCAATGCCCAGGCTCTGACTAACTTTGTGGTTGAGTTCAGTGCGATACCCGATCCTGGTACCCTTGCGATATCAGACCTGAGCCCCTATAAAGAGCAGGAACCTGCAGATTGGCCCGCTGATAGGGAAGTCTGGATCCTGTATACAGATGGAGCGACCAGTCAACAAGAAGTGGAGTAAAAATCGTTCTGACTAGGGATGGGAATTTCCCCCACGGGGCCCCATCCCCATTTGGGGGCAAATTTTGCCCCCATATGGGGTTTGGGGCGGGGGTGGGGGCAAATTTCACCCCCAAAACCTAAATGGGGATGGGGGTGGGGGGACCTACCCCCACCCTCATTTCCCCATTTCCCCATTTCTTTAAATGGGGGTGGGGCTCCATTCCCCCATTTCCCCATATGTATAATATATATATATATATATTTAAATATTTTTAATATTTAAAAAGAAAGTAACTTTAACTTTATTATTTTTTATTCCACCACTAATTGACTATCTGACAGTTGAATGTACTTAGTTTTTTTGTGAATTTGTTTTGGCTTTTATGTGTAATACTAAATTACTATAGTTATTTCTATTAATTTTGGACAATTATATGGATTGGATATCGAAACATGGTGATTTGTAGGATTGGAATCATCGAATTTCGAATTCAGAATTATAAATTTCAGATTTCGAATTTCGGATTGTAAAATATTAGGATTAAAAATGGGGGAAATGGGGGAAATGGGGGACGTGGTGGGGGCAGGGGAACCTCCCCCCAAACACCCCCATCCCCACTTCCCCCAAATGGGGTTTGGGGGCGAGGATGGGGGAAGGTTTCATAAATAAGGATGGGGGTGGGGGTACCCTCCCCCGCCCCAATGGGGCCCCACGCCCATCCCTAGTTCTGACCGATCCAGAAAAGGTCGAATGTTGCCATTGTTTCAGATTTGAGTTCAGCGCCGCCAATAACGAGGCTAAGTATAAGGCTCTGTTGGCAGGGATGATGGTGGCTGCAGAACTCGAGGGGAGTTATCTCCACGTCAAGAGTGACTTGCAACTCGTGGTCAACCATGTAACAGGGCTATGCCAAGCGAAGTGAGACAACATGGCAGCCTACCTTGAAAGGGTTCAGAGGCTTATGGTCCGGTTCAAGGGTTTCAAGATTGAGTAGGTACCTAGGCAGCAAAACCATTGGGCCGATGTCCTGGCCAAGATAGCTGCAAGCGGAGGACATGTGCTGCCAAAGGGGGTACCATTCTAGGTAATCTCTCAGTTAAGCATAACAGAAGGAAAAAAGGTTAATCATGTGGATCGCCTCTCTTGCTGGATGGATCCAATAGTGGACTACCTCCAAGAAGGAAAGTTTCCTAGAAATCTTGATCAAGCCCCCAAATTCAAGAGGATCTCAGCTTCAAATTGCCTGGTAGAAGGGCACCTCTATCGCAGAGGGAGGTCTCTCCCCCTACTTAGATGCCTACACCCCAATGATGCGAGCTATGCACTTAAACAAGTGCACTCAGTGGACTATGGAAACCATACCGGGGGAAAAGCACTAGCTTACCAGGTACTTCATGACTGGACATTTTTCTAGTGTCGTTTTAAACGATTAATCCATCAACAATAATGTAAAAACCTTACTAAGCCTAAAATGATTTGGAAAACACAAGTATTGTGGCAAGTGCGGGATCGTCCATAGGGAGCGGAGTTAGCTAAGATTAGTTATTGCTAAAGTAATGTTAATGTATATATATAATAAACGAAACATAAAATGATGAAGATGTAGATGGTTAATTGTCTTATTAATAACACTAAAATAAGTATGCAAACTAAATGAAGGGGGAAATGGGATGAAGGATATATATAGATGATGGAAACTAAGGAGTTAATGGATACGAAAGTGAATACTGGGCAATGCAACAAACTTGTCAATAGCACGGCTATTCAAGGCAACCGACCTAGGATGTATAGAGTTGGTTATTTATCCCTAGAAGGTGGTCAACCTAGGATGTATAGTGCGGACCACCAATTAGGGATTAATCCGTCGTAAACTACCAACCTAGGATGTATAGTGTTGGTTGTTTATCGGATTCTGGAAATGAAGCTCGTCTACCTAACAATGACTCAACCGATTAAACGTAGTCACCCTAGGATGTATAGTGATGACTTCTAACTCTCTCACTGGCTCCGACCTAGGCTGTATAGTCCCGGAAACTCGATCGAGGTTAGATTAAGACCACGGTTTAAGAGTCGAAATTCATGACGGTCCGTCCATTCATTAGAGCAATAAACAACTAAATAAGATGTATATCTAGATGCAATACTCATACATAATACAAAGAGATCTTGCAAGAGGATGTATCTACATAAGAAATCAATGGTAAACATTCATAACAAGAATAGATCAATGAAAGATAGACATGGATATCAATATAACATCAAGTTTATATACAAGCCCAATATTCAACTAACTACTCCATCAACCCCTTAGAGGGGATTTAGCTACTCATTACAACTAGGAAAATAAGAGAAAGGAAAGAGAAAGAACCCTTGGAGAACATCTTCTTCCTTAAAGTGGTTTCAATCTCCTAACTTCCTTGAAGTTGAGTAGAGAATGTAAGGATGTGAGAGAGAGAGAGAGAGATTCTAGATCTAAGTGTGTAAAACCTCTGAAAAATGAAGTCAAAAGCTCCTTAAAATATTTCCATACTATTATATTTATACAACATACAAAAATAGGTCACTTTAGCTTCAAAAATCAAACTGGCGCGCGCGGAATGCGGGTGGAGTGCGGGTGAATTACCCGTACTGTATAGGTTGTCTTCATCTTCAGTTCTCAGATCTGGGAAATAGTGCAGGTGGAGTGCGGTTGAATTACCCACACTTGACCCGCACTTGGAATCGCACTTTGATCGCACTTGAGTCGCATTTCACTGTCAGGTGCAAAATCTACCTTCTGTCTTGAGCAACAGTGCGGCCCGAGTGCGGTTGGATGACCCGCACTTTACCCGCACTCTAATGTCAGGTGTAAATCTGCTCTTCTGGTCTTGGTAACAGTGCGGGTGGAGTGCGGTTGGATGACCCGCACAGTACCCGAACTCTAATGTCAGGTGCATCAACTTCACTGGTTTGGCATTAGTGCGGGTGGAGTGCAGTTGGATGACCCGCACAGTACCCGCACTTTAACGTCAGGTGCAACTTCAGCTTCTCTGGTTTGGCAACAGTATGGGTGGAGTGCGGTTGGATGACCCGCACTATACCCGCACTTTAACTCTTCACTTGCATCAGGTCCCGGCTATGAGCATGAGTGCGGTTGGAGTACGGTTGCGACCCGCACTTGACTTGCACTTGACCCACACTGTAGAGCTGCTTATGCTCTTTTGTCTTTCCTTTTGCCTATTATCTGCCGGAATCACCGCAACGTGCTTCCAAACCCATCTTTGCACCATTTCCTATAATTACGCACAAAACAACCCATTAGAGATACAAAAACGCACGAAAGCAGAACATAAGGTAAGGATTTGAGGGCCTAAATATACTACATATTTGGCCCGATCACTTCACATGGGGTATTACTGGCCAACCTTGCACCACGATGCAAGACAGTTTGTGCAGTCTTGTGAACCATGCTAGAGAACAGCCAATCTAAGTCACCTTCCACCAGAGCGGCTCTCCTTTATCAGTTCACCATATCCATTCGCCATTTGGGGTATATTTGATCGGACCACTCCCAACCGCGCCTGGTCAAGCAAAACACACTATAATGGCCATCGATTATTTTACCAGGTGGGTGGAAGTGGAGTCACTTTCCAAGATCACGAAGGAGAACATGACAAAGTTCATCAAAACGAACGTGGTCTGCCAGTTCGGTACCCCGATGGCTATTATCACCGATCTAGGCAAACAGTTCGACAATGCACAGTTCCGATATGATAACCTGGGAATTGATCCCCACTCTGTATCAGTGGTAGATTTTCGGACCAATGGCTTGGTAGAGGCCACGAACAAGACCATCAAAAAGCTGATAAAGAAGAAACTCCAGCAGAAGATGGGCAAGTGGGCAGATGAGCTTTCTGATGTGCTATGTGTTTATCGCACCACTAAAAGGACTGCTACAGGAGAAGCCCCTATTTGTTAGCTTTCGGGGTAGAGGTTGTCCTACCTTTGAGCATAAACTAAATTTCTTTAGGGTTCAACATTTCAAGCCAAAAGGTGACGAAAACAATTAAGGGCCAACCTGGACCTCTTGGAAGAAAAGCAGGATAGAGTAGCAGAAAGGGTATCAGTCTGTTAGAGCTAGATTGCTTGGTACTTCAACAAGAAGGTCAGGAACTGCAGTTTCAAAGAAGGGGACTTGGTCCTCAAGAAAGTAACCCAGAACACCCGGAAGAGGTCAAACGAGGTACTAGCACCAACTGGGAGGGCCCATACCTGGTTAAAATGGTAATTCGTAGCGGGGCGAACAAACTGGAAGATATGGAGGGACGTCTTATCAACCATACCTGGAATGCAGATCACCTTAAGAGATTCTACTCGTAGATGGACTGGGAATGCGAGTGGTAACCGACTGGTGTCGCCCTAGATAGGTACCACTTGATACTCGTATCACCCAAGAATTTATATCACCACCTGACTAATAAATAAAGAATCTCCTTTTTCTAAATTTGTCTGTGTTTTATCTCCAATGATCACTATGGAAGTTCACCATGATCGCTATGAACAGAAAAGACCACATAGCATTCTTGATGCCTTGGACAGGACACACCCCTCTCTAGGAAGGGTCTGGTTCATAAAGGCATAGTTGCCTACAAGACCAAGGTTGCGAAGTTATGGCTCTGGTTACCCATCGCTTCCTCAAGACCAGGATAGCCAAATGGCGCTATTGCTACCTTGGCCGGAACCCAATCTCACTATGAAGGGTCTGGTTCATTTAAGGCATAGTTGTCTACCAGACCAAGGTTACGAAATTGTGGCACTGGTTGCCCGTTGCTTCCTCAAGACCAGGACAGCCAAATGGCCCTCCTACTGCCTTGGTCAGAACCCAATCTCGCCAAGAAGGGTCTGGTTCATTTAATGCATAATTGCCTACCAGACCAAGGTTATGAAGTTGTCACCCTAGTTGCATGTCGCTTCCTCAAGACCAGGACTTCCAAATGGCACTCCTGCTGCCTTGGCCGGAACCCAATCTCTCCAGGAAGGACCTGGTACCTAAATGGCATAGTTGTCTACCAAGGTTGTTCTCGTCCAAGTATCGTGATTCCCAAAACAGGATGATAGGTGCAACGATTCGCCTGAAATATCAACTAAGTATCAGGATTCCGTACACATGGGAATACCCATTACCTATATTCATTTGCTTATATATATATAAGTACATCTATCATCTAAGTACTGGGATTCAAGAAAATGTGAATTCCCGGTACCTAGATTCCTTAAGGGCGATACCGCTTAAGTACCAGGATTGCCAGAATATGAATGCTTGGTACCTTGGTTCTCTCCAAATGGGACAACCAATTGTTAATAATGTACCTCAGGAAAGATCACCAGGATTCATGGCCTTATTACTAGGAGATCATCTACCAGTTACAAGATGTGCCATGTATCTAACTTTAACAAATTTTAAAGTTTTCTTGTGTTACCAGGAAATGGTTAAGTCATGTACATACTGGGGACTACTTCTCAGATCAGTACTGAATCAGAGCTAGAGACATGCAACATAATTCAACTAAGGGGTCATAGTAGAGGTTAACTAGGTATGAAAAAGAGAAAGACTGTTCTCATTACTTACGAATCTGGGAGTCCATTGCCCATTTATGGGCTACATCTATATAAAAAAAATGGAGGAATGAAAGTCTACGTCCAGACGATGTTATCTTGGTTGGCTTCGTCTGCTTCTGGTCTATTCTCTTGATTGACCTCCTCATCATAGCCACCTGAGGTAGGAACGGAGGCTCCGTAGGAATCATCAAGAACTTGAAAAAGCAGAAGGGTAGCTTTGAAACCATCCATGTTCAAGATGCGATTGGCTACGAGTTTGTAACTCGCCTAAGCAACATGTACACCATTGTAAAGGTACAAAGCCACTCCGGATATAGAACCAGCTCTTGGGACCATATGCCATCTGGAATACATACCAAAATTCGCTTAGCCACGGTTCCCTGGTGACTCGTTCCATCTCGCATTGCTCCCTCCACAACACAAAACACCTCATCAATCACGGTCACGACGTCTCCGACCGGTTCTCCACCCTCTCCTACATTGTCAACCTCTTCGATCAAGTCGTTATCAACATTGATCGGGGTTTTGGGGGGATTACTAAAACCCTACCCGATCACCACACTTCGATTCGACTAGCGACGCTGGGGGGCAGGAGCACTTTCTCCATCGTCACCCGCTTCACGGGTCCTCTTTCTAGGGGCGAGGCTCCAACTGGCGGTGGTATCGTCGTCAAGAGTTCGATCCAAACTATCTGAGGAATACATGGTTACAGTAGAGGGAACGTTGAAGGTTGAGGTAAAAAGTGAGCTAGGGTTTTGGGGATGCTAGCATTTTTTTGGGATGCAAGAAGTAATATGAAGGGCAAATGATCGGGGCAAGTTGCTTATAGAAGGGGGAGATTGCTACAAATAATGGAAAGAAAAGGCTATTAATGACGTGGAATACTCGGAAAGCAGGAGTAACGGTTTCGAGAAAGGCACGACTGTAGAAACTTCTTTTTTAAAATTGACCTATCTAATACAGACATGTGGAAGGCCTATTAAATCAGTGTAATAAAGGAAGATTCTTCCTAGATCACGTCCCAGGTATCGGTAACCAACGACGAGAGACAAGTAAAATTCTTCAAGCGACATAAGATCTGACTCCAACCCTAACTAGGTACCGGTGTTCAAGTTAAGGGGGAATTCTGTTAATATCAATTTCTTGATAGGGATCAAAGATGAATTTTCCACCTCTCCAGTACCGGTAGGATCTAGATCAAGACCGGTTCCCAGATACCAGGGGTGCTCAATACCACTATGATACTCGCTATTTTTTCGTTAGGGAATTGTAAATCCCAAAAAGATATTTATAAAAAGTCATACGCAATGTGCTCTATAGTTATGAAAACTAGCAGAGCGGTGGGCGAGGGTATTGTTCCACAAGGAGGTGGGATTCATCGACCGTCTCTAGTTCTAGCTATACAACACACCGAGCGAACTCATTTGTTGCGTGTGCGGAAAAGTAAATAATAATATAACTAAATAAATTACATAAATAATATATACATGGATAGGATGGAATGTAGAGATGCATGAAATGTGGGTACGCTATGGAAATGACTCAACCGTGATAATCTTCCTAATTAAGCACTAGACTCACATAGTCCCTCAAATGTGCAAGTATATGTTATAGGCTCGTGTCCCCCTAAATCGATCTCTAATCTCTCTCGATGTCTTAGAGATCACATATACACAAAGCATGAATTCATTAAGTGTCGTGGCACACACAAAAGAGCCATGTACGCCAGCCTAGTGATACTCTCACTTTCTGATCACATATACATGTTATTTTGTGGGGCATGTAATGCGCAACCGCGTTGGCCATACTACAGCCAATAATTCATCCACGGGGCTAACCAAATACGGGATGACAACCAAGTGAAAGCATTAAGAATACGAGATACCCATACAACACGTATGTTATATGCTCGCGTCCCCTAAATTGATCTCTACCCTCTCTTGAGCGCATAGAGATTGCTTCCACACATACAAAGTACACATGAATCCATTAAGGACTGTGGACACACATGAGCTCTACACGCCAGCCTAGTGATCTCTCAACTTACTGGTCAAATGTAGAGGATACCACGATGAGCCTGTTAATGCGAACCACGCGATATTTAACACACAGCCTAAATTTCATTCACAAGGTGGCTAAATGAGTGAAAGCATTAAGCAATGAAATACCCCTATAACTACACGAGCACAAGAGGAATTTGGTTTATCTTTACTTTAGATACAGATTCGATTTATTCAACTCCCTAGGATGGCTAGACATGGAAAACAAGTTCACCAAACAACAATGTGCAATAAGTTGATTGTTATACCATTAAGACAATTCAATCTAAGTTAGGGGTTCATCCTATTGATTAAGGAATTCTCCAAAATCAATTCATTACCCAATCCAGCCAAGGATGGGTAATTGTGTCTTTGAAACAAAGACCCATTAAGCACAAGGATGTGAACCAAGACCAATTTAGCAACTAAATGCCTGAACTGAAACTTTTTCTACTTTTTGGGGCTAAAATCCCTAATACTCAAACTACTCAATACATGGTATTTTGGTCATTCATGAACATGTAAACACTCATGGGAAGCTAAATTACACTACTCCTACATTAAATTACTCTACTCCTAATCCCAATTATGCATACATATCAATTTTGACCCTCTAAACACATGGATTTCACAATAAGAGTTTAATTCATACATAAAGTAAAGAGTAAAACAAAACCCAACTGAATTTAATAACAAACATACATATATTGTAGATGTATAGGTTTAAAATATTCCCAAATCAGGGTTACATATCAAAGAAGCAAGAAATACAAAGAATTGAGTAAAAAAGAGACAACCTTTGAAGACAACCCCTCCAAAGAAGCTCTTAACCTTCCTAGCTTGAAATTGGACTCCTAATTCCTTGCAAGCTACTCTAATATGGATGGAGGAAGGGTAAAATGGTGTGGTGGAGGTGAATATCGAGCTCCCATGGAGGAAAAACCTCTATGGGAGCTATTTCTCTCCCTTATTGGTGAAGAAGATGAAGAAGAATGGAAGAAAGAGGTGTTCAGGAGTGAGAAAGGGAGAGGGAAGTCTCTTGAAGATGAGAGAAAATGGGATATTTAAAGAGTGGGGAGGTTAGGGTATGAAATGGGGGTGAAAGGACAAGAATACCTCTCAGAAAATGGCTGAAAATCGCAATTCCGGGCATTTTCGCGGTAGGTTCTGTGGTACGCTTCAACGGACGTATCGCGGAGGATTTTTTAGCACATTCTGGTGATTTCTGCGGTACGTCAGCGGTATGTTCTGTAGTACACCTGACAACTCTGCGCACCTTTATGGAAACAGCCATAACTTACGCCAGAAACCTCGGAATCTTGATATGTAAAGTGCGTTGGAAAGTAGGCATCTAGGGCTTTCCAAAAATAGGTAATGAATAACATAGTTCGATTGGAGGAGCAAGACATGGCCCTCAGAAGTTGAGTGTACTGCACGAAGATTTCCAATTTCAGCCCTTTTAACTCCAAAAATCTTCAATTTAGCTCAACACCTTATTTTAAGGGATATAACCTACACAAGGCTCACAAAACACATTATATACAAAAATATGATCGAAAACAAAAATAAAAGCTAGGAAATGAGGACCTCAAAATGTGTATTAATCAGTACGATCACACTAATCGAAGGGACGACAATACCGCATCATACACATATCAAACAAAGTCGGTATCACGGTACCTCTTACCTGGTACCTAGGTATGACGACACCTGCCCGGTACCTTAGTGCCACGATGTCAGTCCAGGTTCTAGCCGAAACATGTATCCAACCCGCTCAGTAAGAGGAATGTCACCATGAAGATACTAGCATACTAGAACAAGCGCCAAGCCAGCGAGAGTAGACCGGTACATCAGGGTACCACACCACTAGAGTAGAGAGTCAGAATTTTACACCAAGCAACACAAAGGAAAGACTTGACTTCTTCACCATTTAAAACGTCGTAAGTGAGACCAAATGGTTAACTAAATCAGAGTTTAAATGCAACAGTAATTGGAGGGATCAAATCCCACGCCTTTAGCCTCAATCAATGTCTTTCAATGCCTAAATAAGGATTCCAATGATTCTCCATAAATGGACATGATTCTCAGGAATGAAGGGAGGAAGAGTCCATAAATACGGCAATGGAAGACGATGAGAAGGAGGATTCTTTCCGTTTTCAGAAAGAGTGAGGATATTCAAACCAGAGATTGAATATGACAGAGGGAGAGTTTTCCTTCACCATGATATAGAAAAATGTCCACTTATCGCTAGTACGAGTTCGCCATCTCCAATTGTGTATAAGAGAGAGAGAGAGAGAGAGAGAGAGAGAGAGAGAGAGATTGTGTTAAAATTGCATTAGACCTCCATTGGAATGGAGGTGTTCAGAGAAACTTTTGTGAAGTGTATTTTGGTAAGATTGTGTTTTAATTGGTTAGAAACAATCTTAGTTTAGAAGGTGATTATAAACAATTTTTATAAAACTAAATGATTGTTTAAGAATTCCCCGGCCCTGATAATATAATATATAGATTACTGCTAGACATCTCAACTCCCACCTTTGTATCCTACATCCCTCCTCTAATGATATGTCAATTGATGAGTGGATACACATGGTAAGTGAGATAAATTGTGATTAATATGTATTCACTCACCAATTGACACATTATTAATGGTGAAGGATGTAAGATACAAAATGAGCATTGAAATGGGTTCTCATTATAATCGGTTCCAAAAAAGATAACATTGAAATGGCTTGTCATTGCAACTCAGCAGCATAATGTCATGCATTGCCGCTATATATATGCTAATCGCTAATAATTAACTTGAGCGAAATTATTTTGCAGGGAATGGTGGTGATGTGCCTTGTATCAGCGAAATTGTTTTCCAAGTCAATGCTTTTGATTGACATATTCAACCTAATGGGTGTGATCCTATTGGCAGTGGGAAAAGCTGGAGTGAAGTTTTCTTTGGGAACATTTACTGCTGATCAATTCAGATCCCATAAACCCCAACCAATCGTAAACGAAGATAGAGTTATGGCTCGAACAAAAGCGTGGTGGGGTGTTGCATGGATTTTAAGTGTAGTGTCTTCAATTACCTTAATCGGTTCATGGACATTAACTTTTATAATTACATCATCTGTGATGGGAATGGCCTTAATCTTGTTCTTGTGCGGTATTCGTTTTTACCATCAATCATATGAAGATGAAGATGATGATGATGTTGATGATGTTGAATATCATCGCCCTTTCTGTGTTCTCCGAGTTGTCTACGCTTCCCTAATGAAAATGAATATGGAATACCCTTCTTCTTCGGACGATTTCTTTCACAATCATGAAAATCAATTAGAGTTGCAACCTCAACTCAAATTCCTCAGGTATGCAATATAATCCCTCCCCTCAGTCGCTTGATCTTTCTTTATTAATTTTATTAATCACTCGAAAAGACAGTGCAGTGCAAAACTCAATATATGCTGGAAAATTCGATTTTGTAACATGACAATTTCCTATAACGTACATGCATGCAGATGGCTAGACAAAGCTGCTATTATTGAGTCTACTTGTGATCAAAATGAACAAGCAAAGGCTGGCAGGCTTTGCACTGTGACACAGGTCAAGGAGTCTAAATTTTTTTTTAAAATGGTTCCTATGTGGATTGCTTTCTTTGGGTTTGGTTTGCTGCTATCAACAGGGAACACCTTTTTTTCTGAGCAGGGAAACAACATGTATGATTCTTTACTTCCTGTACTAATACTTCAGAATATATGTGAACAAGTCTGTTATCTGTATGACTTTTTACTTAGAAAATGGGTTCCCAAAGCTAAATGGAAACAAGCGAAAATTGTGAGATTTTGGGCTGGAATGGTGTTTTCTACATTTTGCTTCGCCATTGCATGGCGGGTTGAGGTGCACAGGTTGCAGATAGTTAAAAATGAAGGATTGTTAGACAAACCTGCAGAAATTATACCAATGAGCACCTTCTGGCTTGCCCCACAGTTCTGTTTGCTAGGTCTTATGAGAGGCCTTATTCAAGATGGATTGGAGGAATTCATGACTGATCAGCTCCCTGATTCATGGGAGAATTTTGTACCAGCAATGAATGGATTTGTTATTGATGGAATCGGAAGCTTCCTTGGCATAGTTTGCATTTATGGAAACAGAAGCCTTTTTGCTAACCCTTTGAACCGCAGTGGCCTGGACAAGTACTATCAAAGGTTAACAATATTTAGTTTTGTCAACTTGTGCTACTAGTGGTTCATATCAACCTTGTTCACACGCAGCAGCAACACTCACGCAGGAAAAGTATGTAACGAATCGCAATCCACCATTGCAAATGTCGTTTAGTTTACATTTCAAAATATATTAATTTGAGAGAGGTGCTAGTCAATACACATCAAGAGATGTGCATAATTTTTTTTTCTTTTCAAAGTAGTGCCAGGAAAGGAAATGTTGGAAGAAGAATTTAGGAAGAGGAAAAGGACTGGGTGATTGCTTTGGTTCGATTGTAATTTTTTTTCGATTGTAATTTTTTATTAATTTATGTACCTACATCTCATTTCTTATAATATTTTTTATTCTTCCACTAAAAATTGGCCACCTTTTGGATTTAAGATATATATGACAAGTCCTCTCTTGAGCTGAACTTCAATGGAAGTTGTCAAATCTTTTCTCATGAATGACATAGCTAAGGTAGTATACACGTCTCAAAAACCATCTAATACTCATATAACAATCAGGTTTTATTTTTTTAAACCAATTAAATTAATAGAGGTGTGTTAGAGTTGAGCAAAATTTAAGATTTTAAAATGAACTCATCAATTGGATTCTAATCCATTTTTCGGGTCTAGCCTAAACTTTATTAAACATCCGTATTTCATTAAAATGTATATCCTTATCTTTTTTAAGTGAATTGAACCTTTTATGTCAAAATTTTATTAGATAATAAAATGCTACATTTCCTAATGCTTAATTATTTAATGTAGACACCGAAAAATCCACAATTAATTTGAGTCGTCAAGGTTGGCACCGGCAACCTGCAAGATGGTTAGAAAGTAGAGATCGTCGAGCCACGGAGGGGGTAGTCCTTTTGGGGGGACTCGCCGACGCTCAAGTCAGTAAGGTGACAAGTAGATAGGCAAATAGAAGGAGAATAGACTAAGATCTATAGGTAAACTGTAAGTCTACGTAGGATGTAGAACAAAAGATGACGGAACCTGTGTAGGTCGATATGGGTTATAGAATAAGAGATGGAGCTTGGCTAGCAAAGGGGTCGACACAGACCGACGTGGAGATATCTGATATGATCATCAAGGAGGTCGACATCTAGGAGGTCGACATAGACCAACCTGGAGATAGGCGATATGACCATCAAGAAGGTCGACATCGAGAAGGTCGACATATACCAAGTTGGAGATAAGCGATCTGACCATCGAAGATGTTGACATAAATGAGGTCGACATAGACCATCATGAAGATAGGCGATATGACCGTCGAAGAGGTCGTCATAGAGGAGGTCGGCATAGACCATCCTGGAGATAGGCGATATGACCATCAAGGAGGTCAACATCGAGGAGGTCGACATAAACCAACCTGAAGACCCTTAATATAACCGTCGAGGAGGTCACCGGATTGTGTTGAACGGGGGCATGCACGCCAATGACAGTTCATCAATAGTGTCAATTGCGGAGCTATTGCTTGCTCCCAAGCTTAGAGAGTTCAAGCCCCCCTTGTGAATGAGAAGAGGTTGTTATTTATAGGAGGAAGGCAGTGAGCCAATGGTTGGCCCACTTAATAGCAATGATGTAGATGTTACAGAATAAATGACATTGATGTAGACGTTATAAATTTCATTGCATTGATGAAGACGTTATAGACTTTAAGATGGAAGATTTTCCAATGGTATGACATGGTCCAAATTTGACTTTCAGTTATGCGGGTCTTTTATTGGGCCTTTATCCTGTTGCTTTGGGCCAAGTTTATGATTAGGTCTATTGAGATTGTACCCCTGATGTGCTTGATTATTGGGCCATGGGTTTTATTGGGCCTAGCTTATTTCTTTGAAATGGCTAATTTTGGGCCGAGAATTATAAGGCCTGATTATTTGGGCTGACGTATTTTTGACCACTACACTTAATAATCCTTTTAAAAAAAATATATTACTAATTTGTTAACAGCAAGGGAGTAGATTCTGAGGAATGCCTCATTTAATGGGATTCCTTCCACCAAAACATTGGACCATAGTCTTGCTCTGTCTCCCCTTCCCACTACAACTCTTAGACCCTTATCTAAAATCCTAGCCGAGTGAGAACCATAATCAAATAAGCTACCTACTGATTTTGTAAACACCAGGTTGCTGGCTCCGCAATTCCAATCCCATCTTAAAATGTCTGTCGAGACTCCATACTTTGCACAAATCACTCTCTTCCACAAAGGTAACTCTTTCGCATCAATCTCCATACCCACTTGGCTAAAAGACCTTGGTTCTTGTGAAGGATCATGCCTATACCTAAGCCACCATTAGTATTACTTTTGCACAACAGTTCCCACTTCAAAGGATGTATCTTCTCTTTTTCACCCTATTGCCCCAAAAAAAAGTTCCCCTAAAGTTTTTCTATCTTATGAGCGACACACACATCTTGAACACTAACATATAATAGACCGGGATGCTTGACATTACTAATTTGATGAGAATAAATCTACCTCCTTTGTTCAGAAAACTCATTTTCCATATAGCTAGGTGACCTTCTGCTCGACGAATCAAATCTGCCTAGAAAATGTTTGAATTCGGATGACCTCCTAACGGTAGGCCAAGAAAAGTATTGGAAGGCATGGTCCATAAATGGGTGATAACCTTGAAGTGACCGGTATTTAATTGGTAGATTAAGCAATTTGATTGTTGTAGAGTTTGTTTGGAAAGTGTTAATTTACATGATGTTATACCGGATACGGTTGGGTGGTATCATGATGCTAAAGGATTTTTTCTGTGAAGTCTTTTTTGAACTGTTTAGATGCTGATCGAACAAGGGGGATGAGGGATTTTATGGGAGTGTGGTAAGGCCTGTGCCTTCTAAAGATCGAGATTTTCGTCTGGTAACTCCTCCATGGAAGAGTCCTTGTTAGAGAAGTGCTGAAGAAGTTTGGCCTTCATTCGGGTAATAGTTTGATGTGTCCTCTCTGTAATGATGTCAAAAATCCCATAGACCATCTTTTCTCCTATGCAAATGGTCGTGGAGACTGTGGCAACTCTGCATGTATTGGTGGGGCATGCACTCGTGCTCGTCCAGATCCTTGTTAGTTTGGTAGAAAGGATGGCTTGGTTTTTGTTTCAAGAAGAAGTCAGAGAGGGCTTGGAGATCCCTTTTTTTCGCGGTAGTTTGGACAATCTGGGAATCGAGGAACAAGAAGATTTTCAAGGATGTGGTTGAGTCCATTAATCAAACGGAGGACTTGGTGAGACTTATGAGGGTGTATTCAATTAGGATTTCAAAAAACTTTTAATGACTTTTTTAAGTGGATGAATTTTGCAGATTTCATGGATTTTTATGGACTCTTATAAATTTTACAGAATTATGAAAAATTTTCATAGACTTTCATAGGCTTTCATTTCAAATGACTTTCATTTTAAAAGACTTTCATAGACATTTATAAACATTTATTGATTTTTAAATATGATATATACTTTGTTTTAGCAAAATTATATCGATTTCTATGGCGGCAACATCCTTTCTGTGAAATTGCTTATAACATTTTCAGCAAAGTGCCAGCGACATATGATATGGGTTGCATAAGGGAACACTTTAGAAATCTCTGCTTCAATGCTTGCATGTCAATCGGAAAAGAAAAGAAGATCATCTATATAACCAAGGGCACCCTTCAAGCAATCCAAAAACCATTTCCATGAAAGGTTGTTTTCTGAGTCGTCGTACCCAAAAGCAATTGGATACACCTGTTCGTTTCTATCTTGTACAGTTACAACAAACATTGTACCCTCGAATCTTCCCTTCAAATGGGTACCATCAACTGCAATAACATGACGCATGCACCTCCGAAAACCTCTAAGTAAGGCCCCTAACGACATGAAAAAGTAAATAAATTTCCAGTGATTGTGCCAGGATTTTGTTGTTCCAGCACGTAACTAAAAGATGGTAGTAGTTGGAAGGTTTCTTCATGCGTCCCATAGGTCAGCGACAATGTATAATGCAGGGCTTGATGTGCCTTACTGTACAGGATTTGGATGCCATACATTTTTTTCATATCGGTGATTATATCCTTGGGACGCATGAGACGACCATCTTGTTGTTGAAGTCTAGGTGCAACCACTTCTCCAATTATGACTGCACTGACTTATCGGTGGCGACGGTGAATCTCCTCTAAGGGACAACTGTGTTCGTTGACAAACTTTTTACTTGGAAGTACGTCCATGCATCCCTCATCACCTCTCTTAATTTCCAAGTACAGTTGTCAATCAAACAAACCAGATGTAACATTGTTTTATTGGACCTTTTCACCTTCCATTCGAAGTTCTACCGCATTGTAAAAAGGCCAACTAGTCTCTTCAAATCCTTTTTAGTCAGAAAGAATTGACTTTTATAAATCATGCTTGTAAGTTCTTCTGCTACCAAGGTTCTGCTTCTACCAATCCCAAACGAGTATGAATCTGCTACAGGAATAACCCACGTTGTAGTATTATCATAATCATCTGTAGATACATTACGCCGGACCTCGGAAGTACCAGTCAAATCTGTTAGTGCAACTAACTTCTTGTACACGTCTTCCACGTCTTTGAATTTGGACAGGCTCTTCATCACTGTTCTCTACATGATCTACCGGATCAATATTTGCCTCATTATCCACCTCCTAGTTCGGTCCAAGGCTCGGTTCAGTGTTCTGCTCATTGTATATGTCATTGTACATCTCATTGTATTGCTCATTGTACTGCTCATCATTCATCTCAATTCGACAACCAAACACATCGCCGAATTCAGGTTCAACTACATCTGCATGGTCGACCACTACCTGTGGGACAGCATGGTCGACCAATACCGGTGGGATAACACATATGTTTTCCCCACCTTCGGTGGCACTCCTTTGCGTGAACACTTGGTTGCTACCGCTAGCGGAACAAAATTGTTGGGTATTTTCAGGAGAAGGAATATCATTCCCTATCACATCTCTAGTTGCCCTCTCAGTTAGACTAACACATACTTGAGGGATCACTCGATCTTCCCCTAGCATAAACTAAACATTATTGTCATTTCTTAAAAATGTGCGACATGTAGCGCCATGGAAGATTGATATTGAATGTAGATCAACACTGTATTTGTTTACATCATAATTCACAACGGTATGCACGATCGACACCAATTTTTTGTAAGTCATATTCTTTGACACATACATTCCTTGGTCATCGGATTCAACAAACCTTTGACTTCCGTCGGGTAACTGCTCACATAGACCGTTGCAAGATATTACTATTCTCACCCGATTCATTCTCCTGTAAAATTCATCATCACAAACCATTATTACAAAAAAAATCATTTTAATATTTTCATGTATTTAAAAGTCTCGGAGACTATTTAAAAAGTCTCGGACGCTTCATAAAAAGGCTCAGATATTATTTAAAAAGTCTCGGACACTTAACCAATTAAAAGTCTCGGACACTTATGTAAAAGTCTCGGAGCCTTTATTAAAAGGCTCGGAGCCTATTTTAAACTGCTCTGAGACTATATTAAAAGTATTGGAGATTCAAGATTCACATATTCAAAATTCACAAAACCAGTTTCATGTTTACAAAAGGAACAGTTAAAGTGTTACAAGACTCAAACTCAGAAATATAGGATAAAAAATAAGTATTTCAGAAATATATTACTTTGTTGTGCTGAAGAACACTGGGAAATTTATTTTTAGATAAGTTTATTTTAGAGAGAGAAAGAGAGGAGTTACTGAGTTCAGTGTTCCAAATGTGGAGATAAAAGTACAAAAACAATAAAAAAAATGATTATTTAAGAGCAATTTTGGTAGTTCACCATAATAGGTGCATTTTAAACATTACTTATTAAAGCAGAGAAGTGGTGCAACGGTCCTCCAAAAATGTGACATTTCTCATCATTTCCACTTAAAACAATTTACATATACTATATAAAATAAAATAAAAATTTATTTCACAAAATAAATAAATAAAAAGAATGAAATAACTAATTATTTTTAAATATATAACAATTCCAAAGCCAAACCTAAAAGATTGTTTAATATGAACTTGCATGAACATCTTTGATTAACTATGAGGCTATGAGTAGCTAGTTTCAAAAATAAATTAAAAAAAGAAAACTATAAGGCTATGACTACCATAACATTGGCATCATGCATGACGCTTCTTAATTATCCTGTTATATAAGCTAATGACAAATAATGAAAATATGACCTAATCAATGATCTCACCCACAAAATCTTTCCATTAGTCAAATATAAGTATATAATTAGGGTTCCAGTCAAATCTAAATCATTTCTTCTTCTTTTTTTCTCCTTTTCCATTTGGTTTTTATATAGACCTTATTCGCTTCATGTCAACTTTATTAAATGAGTCTTCAAGGAAAAAGAAAAAGAAAAAGAAACTCAAACGAATTATATTTTAGCATATATCGTAATGCATTTCACTTCCACGTCAGTGATTGATATTTGAATCCTACCATATACATTTTATAAGTATAGGTGGAGAGTTTTCTTCCCGATATTATGGGATAGATATCTATAATTATGAGACTAGATATTTGGGCCGTACTTGATTGCTGTGTCGAATTTTATTATCGTACGTTGTGTAATACTTAAAAAAGTGGGCAGCTAGCTAATCAAATAAAATTGTAGAATATCTGTTAAATTGATTTTCCATTTTTTGCCGTTAATATCTATAAAAAAACAATAATGTGATTACAGTTAAAATTATAATAATAAATATAATTTAATCGTTTTAATAATAGAGAACTGAAGCTTATTTCCCAAGCAATGAAACTCCGATTATGACTATAAATAGAGAATAAGATTGTGGGTAATATATCAAGTGAAGCTGAATTTAATTGATAAGACCTAGCTAGCAGCAATCATGGGTGAAGAAGTAAAGCTTCTTGGGATGTGCAAAAGTCCATTTTGTTACAGAGTGATATGGCTCTGAAGCTAAAAGGCATTGCATATGAATATGTAGAAGAAGATCGCTTCAACAAAAGTGCTCTGCTTTTACAATACAATCCTGTCCACAAGAAGGTTCCCGTGCTTGCTCATGGTGGCAAGCCAATCTGCGAATCCACGAATATTGTTGAATACATTGAAGAGATGTGGCCACACACTCCTTTGCTCCCAACTGATCCTTATGATCGAGCCATAGCTCGTTTCTGGGTTAAATTTGCAGAGGACAAGGTACACTAACTTACAGCTTTCATATTTAGTATATATTTTTTTTAAGATTGTATTTGAATCACTAATTAATGACGAATAAAATGTGCCCAACTCTTTGTTTATAATTATTGTGGCAGGGTCTAGCAGTCTGGAGAACTTTCCGTAGCACCGGTGAAGAACTAGAGAAGGCGATTAAGGAGAGCTTAGGTTTGCTAGAAATCGTTGAAGAACATGGGTTGTTGGGAGACAATAAATATTTTGATGGAGAGAAGATTGGCATGGTGGACATAGCATTGGGTTCGATTGTTTACTGGTTAGGAGTGAACGAAGAGGTACTTGGGGTGAAACTGCTTCAACCCCACAAATTCCCCCGCCTGCATAAATGGTTCCAAATTTTCCAGGAAGAGCCAGTGATTAAACAAAACCTTCCCGATCACGACAAGATGATCGACTTCTTCAAGCTTCGCCGTGAAACTTTGGAGGCCTCAGCAGCTGTGGCCTGACTCTAGTGGGATATTATATTAAACCTATTAGATTACTATTCCATTTGAATGATAGAGATTGGCATTATGTATGTGCTTAATTTTCATATAAATTAATGATACGTGTCAAATTAATTAATCTCCATTGTTAAAAGGTACAACATCTAATAGTCTTAAAGTTCATTAAAATTTTGTGTCAATCATGTTCTTATAACCACTATAGTTTTGTCATTTGTCCAACACGTACAGTTTTTATCATTTCTTTACATATAAAAATATGGAATATCTCTACTTCAAAAAAAATTATCTATTAGGAATATCTTTTTATTACCCCTTTCACATCAGGGTCCCCCAGTTATATTAATTTGAAAGAATTACAGTTTGATCCTTATATTTTAAGAAAATATTATTTTTTTTATCTGACTTATATGTATTAAGGTATTTGGTCCTCATCTTTTTGAAAATGCATTAAAAAAAGTCCTCGACGTTAATAGAAGTGTCAAAAAGAAGGTTTTGCCCCTAAGAAATACGAAAAGACAAAAATAGCTCTCTAACAATTACTCTTAAATCCTACGAAAAGACTGAAATGTCCCTCAAACTCTTTGACAATTAATTAGAAAATTAAAATACCTCCATCAAGGATTGAACCCTTGATATGTTCAACTATTACAACTCATTGTTAGTAGTTTGTTGATTTATATGCATATATAGTTATATAACTTGTTTAAAACAATGCAAATCATTTTTTATAATTTAAAATAAAATCATATATATATCATTTGAAATAAAATCATATTTAATAATAATATTTCAAAACAGATTTATGGAAAGAAAAAGAAAAAGAAAACAAAAGGAAAAAAATATTTAATTGTTTCCCTTTTCAATTTATGGACTTTGATTTTCTGGTTTTTTTTAATCAAATTGAAATAAAATATTTTTTGAAAAGGAAAAAAATTAAATACAAAAAAGAGAAAAAAAATTAACGGGTTTTGATTTTCTAGGTTTCTTTTTTTTTTCCAATTCAAAAAAGATTTTATTTTGATTTGATAAAAAAAAACCTAGAAACTCAAAGTCCATAAACTGAAAAGGGTAAAATTAAATCTTTTTTTTCCTTTTGTTTTCTTTTTCTTTTTCTTAAATCATTTTTGATATATTATTATTAAATATGATTTGATTTCAAATTATATATATATATGATTTTATTTTAAATTATATAAACAGATTTACATTATTTTAAACAAATTATATAACTATATATGAATTTAAATCAACAAACAACTAATAATGAGTTGTAATAGTTCAGCCGGTTAGAACTTATGACTTTTAATCATAAGGTCAAGGGTTCAATCATTCATAAAGGCATTTTAATTTTCTAATTAACTGTCAAAGGGTTTGAGGAGCATTTTAGTCTTTCGTAGAGTTTAAGATTAATTGTTAGATGAGCATTTCAGTCTTTTCGCATTGCTTAGGGATAAAACAATCTTTTTGACACTTCTATTAACGTTGACTGTCAACTTTTTGGGCAGATGGACTTTTTTGATGCATTTCCAAAAAGATGAGGACTGAAGACCCTAATACACATAAGTCAGGTAAAAAAACAATGTTTCCTTAAAACATAATGACCAAATTGTAATTCCCCCTATTAATTTTAATAAAGTAAATATCTTTTGATTGGTAAAGAGTTGTGATATTTACAACCTGAAAAACGGAAAATTACCATTTAGTTTCTGAAATTTTAAATCTCAGGTTGTTTGCGACTTTTACAAAAGTGACTAAATTGGTCCTTACATTTTTTTCAAGTGTCAAATCAGTCTCTCTAACTAAATTCCGTCAGTCAACTATAACTGTGTAGGGGTAAAACTATACTTTACTCCAAAACAATATAATAATGGCACATGCATGGTTTTTTTGTTAAAACATGTATATTTTTGTTTATTTTATTTGTGGGTTTTTATTTTTGAATAATTTTGATAACAGTGCTTGCATAATATTAACAAAAAAAACAATAAGGGTATAATTGACATTGTCTTATTAAAATATTTTTAGATTTTTTTAATAAATTTTAATTAAAAAATATACAAATGGTGTTTCATTAATAATAAATTTGGATTTTGTTGTAATTATAATTGTGAATTTAATATACAAATGACAAAACACATTTGTTCTAATATGATAAATAAAGAGTATTTACATACTTTAACTAAAATTGTTAAAGTCAACAGTTATATTTACCACCGTTAAACTGTTAGAGTGACTAATTTGGTCACTTCTAAAAAGAAAGAGACTAATTTGACACTTGGAAAAAATACGATGACCAATTTGATCATTTTTATAAAAGTCACAAACAACTTAAAATTTTAAAAAAATCCAAAACCTAGTTAGTAATTACCTTGTGAAAAACGGTATGTATACCTTTTTTTGTGTGATTGTCCCATTAAAATTTTTTTTTTCTATTAAAGGGAGGGCAAAGGCCGAAGACACCATTACATTCTTTTAGAAGCTTATATCTTATAAGTACAACCCACGTATTATCAAATATTTTTTTTTATATAAAAAAAACTATATTAATTATAAGTAAATAAATTATAAATAAAAAATGTGTTACCACATATTTGGTAGGCGGCTGCGGCGTTCTCCTCTTTTGATATAAGAGGCAGCCTCCTCCATCTTTTTCAATCTACGATGGTGGGCCGGTGGCTGGCAGGAGGCAGCTGCCTTCTTCATACTTTCAAGTTTCAAGATTATTGGCAGCCTTCTCCCAAGTATAAGGTGTAGGTTTTTATTTTTTATTGGTTAATTTTATTTTATTTCCCTTTTTAAAACAAAATACTTTTTTAACTTTATTTTTCTTTAAATTTAGTTAAGACGGTAAAAAAAGTTTATAATATCTTTTATTAAAAATATTAATAATTTAGTTTAAGGATAATGTTGGAATTTTGAAGATTTATACGTTTATGGTGCACATACAATTTTAAAGGGGTGCAAATATCGCCACTTATAGGTAAATCTAATATATTTAGTATAGGTGCGGATATTGCCAATTTTGCAATCAATTCATCTTCTAATGATGGTCCAATTTTCTACTTTGAAAATGTCTCAAATGTAGAAGCTTTATGAAAGGGGAGATGTATAACTGGATTGTATATAGGGGGTCAAGAGATTTTCAATCTAGAATTCTCTTATATATACAATTATCTTAAAAAAAATAGAAAAAAAACCTCATTGATATCTACAACTATTTTTTAAAAAAAATATTTTATTTATTGATAGATTTCATAACTAAATATAAAAGAAAGACAAAAAAACAAAAGTTAAATAATACTCACCCTTATATGATCACAGTCCTCTGAAAATTCTTTTTTCATTACGTTGTGTATGTTATACAATAATCATGTGATGATGAGAAAGTTTGATACTTGAAATGAAATTATAGCTTAATTAGGATTTATCTTTAAAATTAAGGTTTATCATAATTTTTTTTAATGAAGAAATATAGTTGAAGATATGAGTGTAATTAATGAGTATACATAGTATTTGGTTTATTTTTAATTAAAGTAATTTGTCCTTATTGTTAAATTTCTATTGAGATATTTTTGTAATTAAAATTTTAATAAAATATGGGTGTACTAATTAAAATTAAAATTTAGGCAATAAATTTTATTTATTGTTCGTGTTCTTTAAATTGATGCGTTTTAAATTTGTGTTCTTTAAATTGATGATGATGTTTGGGAAAAAAAAGGTTTGGAAGAAAATTGAAGAAGAAGAAGATGCACGGAAGACAGATCTGTCAAAAAAGGAAAAAAAAATTAAAAAATATTTATATTGATAGCTAATATAAATTGGACAAGAAAAATCTTGTGTTGATTGGAGAGATGGTATCTGGTGTGGTGTGTGAGAGAGGGGGAGAGAGGGAGAGAGGCGGAAGAGAGGTAGAGAAAGAAGAGAATCGGGTAGAAAGAGAGAGAGAGAGGCGGAAGAGAGAGGGAGATATTTTTATTGTTTTTGAATTTTTTAATTAAAAGTATTAAATGAATTTTTTATTTCATTAAATAATATTTAAAATTTACTCACTCCCCATTTACTATTGTACCCTTCATGGTTTAACGGAAAAAATTGAAAATATTAATGGAAAACTAACTGCTGGGTGTTTTTTGGCTAATAAATCAAAAGGTAGGGTGGTTTTTGGCTAATATTGAAACTAGAGGGTGGTTTTTGACCAAAAATACAAACTAGAGGGGGTTTTTAATAGTATCCCTTTAAATTGTGTAAAACAATTCGGGTCAAAAATCGGATCCAAATCCGGGTCAAAAAAATATGTGTTAAAAATTCGGGTCAAAATCCGAGTCAAAAATCGGATCCAAATCCGGGTCAAAAAATATATGTTAAAAATTCGGATCAAAAAATATGGGTCAAAAATCGGATCCAAATCCGGGTCAAAATGTGTTAAAAATCTAGGTCAGATAATATGGGTCAGAATTTAGATCCAAATCCGGGTCAACATTCGGATCCAATTTGGGTCACAAACTCACACTTTGGTAATAATGAGGGTAAAATGGCTGGCTTGGGCTTTACCCTGTTTTTCGTGGGCCTGGTTCCAACCCTACCCACTTATATAATATTCTTATATGGGCTGGGTTTAAACCCTTTTAATTTAAGAGGGCTTTTTGAGGGCTTGGGTCAAGTACGGGCTTGGGCCCTCAAATTGCTAACCCTATCTGATCCCAACAAGTCACCAACACACGATTGGGCTAAGGGCATAGATTTTTTACGATTCAAATCGTATTAAGCAATATGGTTAGTAGAGGTGTTCCACGACCGTATTGGACTTAATAATACTTTTATAAATAAAATAAAAAATAGACAACGTGATAGATGCTGGCTAGATAGATGCTGGCTAGCCTCCTATTCAAGGGGTCATTGGCCTCCGTTTGTGAAGGAGACTAGTCGGTGTCCTCGCCGTCAAGTTCATTTGCCAGTCTCCTCCACGAATAAAGGACGACAGCCTCCCTTAAAAAGGAACAGTGCCTCCTTTGAAAAAGGAAGTGGTGAGCCTCCTCTTTTGTGAATGCCGGCGGCGTCCTTCGTCGAGGATGTTTCTGGCGATAACTGGAACGGCAACCAGAGAAGCATATTGATCAGACTGGTGGTGAAGGTTGACGCGCATCAACGATGGCGGCAAAGTAGCAGACGCTTGATGAGTTGTTTTGGTGTTTGGGGAAGATCTATAATTTATGATAATATGGGGCTTGTTGGTTGGGTCAATCTGCAATTTGGAAGAGTTTGAGGTTGATCTGTAGATAAAGGAATTCCGAGGTTGGTCAGCGACTCAGCAATATACATAACTGTTTGGTATGGTTTTATTTTTAAAACCAATTAAATTAATAGGAGCGCATTAGAGTCGAGTAAAATTTGAGTATACGGATTTACATTTCAAAATGAATGCATCAATTGGATTCTAATCCGCATTTTTCGGGTCTAGCCTAAACTTTATTATACGAGAACTATCTTGCGCAAACTAATATTATATATGAAATCTTTAGTGCAAACATCCATATTTCATTAAAATATATGTTTATCCTTGATCTTTTTTAAAGTGAACCTTTTATGCTAAGAGTTAATTATTTATGTCAAAAATTTGTCAGAAGATAAAATGCTACATTTCCTAACCCTTAATTACAGAATAATCTAGATAATATGAACTTTGCCTAGCGGTTTGCTGTTCACAATTACACCATGAGGTCGTGGTTCGAATATTTTCTCCCTCCCCAAATTTCTAATTAATGTAATATTAAAAAAAACAATTACGGAATAATCCAACCATTATGCATATTCGACATTGAGAATAATGTATTTTTAAAGCACTTGCTGTCGATTGTAAAATAATATATTTTTTTTATAATTTAGGGCAATCTTATAACAAAATTTAACTCATAATGAAGTCAAAATCGATATAGCTAGGACAGACCCTTTTAAAAAAATTTACATATACTATTTAAAATAAAATTTAAAAAAAAAAGAGGAAATAACTAATTATTTATATATATATATATATATGTGTAACAATTCCAAAGCCAAACCAAGGTAAAAGATAGTGTAATAGGAACTTGCATGAACATCTTTGATTAACTATGATTACTATAACATTGGCATCATGCATGACGCTTCTTAATTACCTTGGTATATAATCTAATGACAGATAATGAAAATATGACCTAACTAATGATCTCACCCACATATCTTTCCATTAGTCAAATATATATATTTTTTGAATAGTCATTTATTGAAAAAGTCATAACCGGCAACGACATATCTTTCCATTAGTCAAATATATATATATTTTTTGAATAGTCATTTATTGAAAAAGTCATAACCGGCAACGAGAGCATTAGTCAAATTTAAGTTTCAGCCAAAACCAAATCATTTCCTTTTACCAATCAATATCATGGATTTTCAAGTGTCACTGTCTATATTTTATAAATATGTACGAAAATTTTCTCCCAAATATTGTAAGAGTAGACATATCTGATTATAACAGCAGAAATCCGAATCGCACATGTACGGATTGATCTTGGTAGATGTCGATAGCCTCTTACCCAATTGCAATGTCATGAATTTATTGTTATAGTCCGTATAATAATAAAAACAAACCCAAGATTGGTACCTAGCTAATCAAGTAAAATTGTAGAATATATGTTAAATCGATTTTTCATTTTTTACTATATATATATATATATATATATTATACATGATTAAAGTTAAAATTCTGATAATAAATCTAATTTAATTGTTTTAATAACAGAAAACAGACGTTTATTCCTCAAGTAATGGAACTCCGATTCTCACTATAAATAGAGAATGAGATTGTGGATACCATGTCAAGTAAAGCTGAATTTAGTTTATAAGATCTAACTAACAGCTATCATGGGTGAAGAAGTAAAGCTTCTTGGGATGTGCAAAAGTCCATTTGTTGGCAGAGTGATATGGGCTCTGAAGCTAAAAGGCATTGCCTATGAATATGTAGAAGAAGATCTCTCCAACAAAAGTGCTCTGCTTTTACAATACAATCCGGTCCACAAGAAGGTTCCCGTGCTTGTTCATGGCGGCAAGCCAATCTGCGAATCCATGAATATTGTTGAATACATTGAAGAGATGTGGCCACACACTCCTTTGCTCCCAACTGATCCTTATGATCGAGCCATCGCTCGTTTCTGGGTTAAATTTGCAGAAGACAAGGTGCACTTTTACAGCTTTACAATATAACTTTTACAATATAATTTTTTAAAAAGATGGTATTTGAATCACGAATCAAACGTGCACTACTCTACCGAGGGTCCTATGTCTGGATGGTTCGAGACTTCAAACCCTGAAATTATTAATGTATTCTTACGTTTGCTCATTAAATCTTAATATGTAGGAAAACCCTTATCCTGTAATAAAATTTACATTACGGACGGTGTTTGTAGAGTTTAATCACAGCATGCAGGTCCTAGAATACTGAACCACAATGGTGTTAACTTCAAAAAAAAAAAAAAAAAAAAAAAAAAAACAAACATGTGCCATACTTCTTTTTTTTATCATATGATGACATAAGTTATTGTGGCAGGGCTCAGCAGTGTGGAGTATGTTCTATAGCAGGGGTGAAGAAGTGGAGAAGGCGATTAAGGAGAGCTTGGAAATGCTAGAAACACTTGAAGAACATGGCTTGCCAGACAATGGAGAGAAGATTGGAATGGTGGACATCGCAGTAGGTTCGGTTCTCTACTGGTTAGGACCGATTGAAGACACGATTGGAGTGAAACTATTTGAACCGCACAAATTCCCTCGCCTGCATAAATGGTTTCAAAGTTTCCTGGAAGTGCCTGAGATTAAAGAAAACATTCCTGATCGCGACGAGTTGGTCGTCTTCTTCAAGTCTTACCATGAAAATTTGCAGGCCTCTGACTGAATGAAGTTTCTGAAATCCTGTTTTTTGACTCATATTTCCGTGTCCTGTTCCATTTTGTATGGATTTTAACTTTTAAAGGGTTTCTTGCATTGGTTGTTTGTTGTTTATGCTTTCAAGTGCTCAAGGCTAGGATCGAGGGCATCTTTTGTTACGTTTATGAGAATAAATTAGTGAGAAAATAATGTGTATTTCTAGATATCAATTTTTCTAACTCACAAGCTCTTTGTTAAGGGTTTTTCTCTCTTTATTTCTTTCTACACACTTGTAGAAACACACATAATAATAAAAGCTCTTTTGACAACATAATTATATTATAAGAGACTCCTTACTAATTACAACAAAAAATGAGTCCAAAAACCAGAAATTATAAAATAACTCTAAAAAGCCAAAGTGATTTCTTTGAGACATGCATTATTAATCTACTTGTGTTAACAATACATTTGGCAATCAGCAATTGATACGGTTATAAATATATATTTCAAACACCTAATTTCAATAGTGTAGGTGTATGTATAAGCAATACATCTTTTCTAAATATTATACTTTTATTATAAATTGTAATGTTACCTGACTCACTCGATAATACATATTTCAATGTTAATTATATAGCTAGCATACCATTCAACATTTCAATTCATCGTAAAGTCAAAACCTATTAAAATATATTACAATAATTACTTTTCTACATGTTAAAGTACAAGTTTTAACATTATAAAATAACTAATTATTTTAATAATTATAACAATTCCAAATCATAACCTAAATATATGTGTTTTTCTAAATGAACCTTCAAGAACATCATCCTCTATCAACAATGAATATTATATCATTGGCAGCATGCATGACGCACATCACATTGGTATGCTGTATGTAAATGACAGATCATGCAGGATGACCAGGTTAATTATCTCAGCCACCTTCTTTAAATCTTTCTACTTTTCAATTTGACGTAGGATTTGGTCAAATCCATACATAATCTTTCTTTTCTTTTCTTTTTCTTTTTCTTTTTCTTTTTCTTTTTCCCTTTCCCTTTTCTTATAAAAACCTATCTATTGTTATTCTTTTGAGAAACAAGAAAAAGAAACCTAAAATGCAATGGGATGGCTGAATTTAGAAATTTTCAATCTCTTACATTAGATTATTTATTATTATAAAATATCATAACAAATAAATTAATTAAAATTAATTTATTATTATAATTGAAAGTTCTTCTCTAATCATATTGAACCAGAGAAGAGAACTGTGACTATCTAATAATAAAAAAATCATAATAAGTTATATAATATTATATAATCGCATTATTGAATCTATTTTTTATGGTCAATCCGACTAAATTATTATTATATTAATAGAGATACGAAGCTTACTTAGCTTCCTAAGCAATAACTAAGTCAATTATCAGTATAAATAGAGAAATGAGATTGAGGGTGTTTCTAAGTTAAACAGATCATACAAATCATATAATGGGTGAAGAAGTGAAGCTTCATGGGACATGGGAAAGCCCATTCAGTTTCAGAGTGATATGGGCTCTGAAACTAAAAGGCATTGCATATGAATATGTAGAAGAAGATCTCATCAACAAAAATGCTCTGCTTTTACACTACAATCCAGTCCACAAGAAGATCCCTGTCCTTGTTCATGCTGGAAAACCAGTCTGCGAATCCATGATTATCATTGAATACATCGAAGAGATGTGGGTACACTAATTTGCTCCCAACCCATCTTTATGATCGAGCCAAAGCTCGTTTCTGGGTTAAATTTGCAGAGGGCAAGGTACACTAACTTACAGCTTTCATATTTAGTATATATATATTTTTTAATTGTATTTGAATCACTAATTAATGACGAATCAAATATGCCCAACTATTTGTTTATAATTATTATGGCAGGGCCTAGCAGTCTGGAGAACTTTCCGTAGCACCGGTGAAGAACTAGAGAAGGCGATTAAGGAGAGCTTAGGAATGCTAGAAATCGTTGAAGAACATGGCTTGTTGGGAGACATAAATATTTTGATGGAGAGAAGATTGGCATGGTGGACATAGGCACATAGCATTGGGTTCGATTGTTTACTGGTTAGGAGTGAACGAAGAGGTACTTGGGGTGAAACTGCTTCAATCCCACAAATTCCCCCGCCTGCATAAATGGTTCCAAATTTTCTAGGAAGAGCCAGTGATTAAACAAAACCTTCCCGATCGCGACAAGATGATCGACTTCTTCAAGCTTCGCCGTGGAACTTTGGAGGCCTCAGCGGCTGTGGCCTGACTCTAGTGGGATATTATATTAAACCTATTAGATTACTATTCCATTTGAATGATAGAGATTTCCATTATGTATGTGCTTAATTTTCATATAAATTAATGATACGTGTCAAATTAATTAATCTCCATTGTTAAAAGGTACATCTAATATTCTTAAAGTTCATTAAAATTTTATGTCAATCATGTTCTTATAATCACTATAGTTTTGTCATTTGTCCAACACGTACAGTTTTTATCATTTCTTTACATATAAAAATATGGGATATCTCTGCTTCAAATAAAATTATATATATTGGATATCTTTTTATTACCCTTTCAAATCAGGGTCCCGCCATTATATTAATTTGGAAGAATTATAGTTTGGTCTTAATATTTTAAGGAAATATTATTTTTTTATCCGACTTATGTGTATTAAAGTATTTGGTCCTCATCTTTTTGAAAATACATCAAAAAAGTCCTCAACGTTATTAGAAGTGTCAAAAAGATAGTTTTGCCCCTAAGCAATGGGAAAAGACAAAAATATCCCTCCAATAATTACTCTTAATCCCTACAAAAAGACTGAAATGTCCTTCAAACTGCTAGTTCAGCTATTACAACTCACTGTTAGTGGTTTATTGATTTAAATGCATATATAGTTATATAATTTGTTTAAAACAATGTAAATCATTTTATATAATTTAAAATAAAATCATACACATATATATAATTTAAAATAAAATCATACACATATATATATATATAATTTAAAATAAAATCATATTTAATAATAATATATCAAAACAGATTTATGGAAAGAAAAAGAAAAAGAAAAAAAAAGGAAAAAAAATATTTAATTGTATCCCTTTTCAATTTATGGACTTTGATTTTCTGGGTTTTTTTTAATCAAATTGAAATAAAATACTTTTTGAAAAGGAAAAAAATTAAATAAAAAAAGAGAAAAAAAAATAACAGGTTTTGATTTTCTAGATTTCTTTTTTTTTCTTTTTTTTTTCCATTTCAAAAAAGATTTTATTTTGATTTGATAAAAAAAAAATCCAGAAAATCAAAGTCCATAAACTGAAAAGGATAAAAATTAAATCTATTTTTTTCCTTTTGTTTTCTTTTTCTTTTTCTTAAATATATCATTTTTGATATATTATTATGAAATATGATTTGATTTCAAATTTATATATATATATATATATGATTTTATTTTAAATTATATAAACAGATTTACATTATTTTAAACAAATTATATAACTATATATACATTTAAATCAACTAACTATTAACAATAAGTTGTAATAGCTCAGCCGGTTAGAACTTATGACTTTTATAATAAGGTCAAGGGTTCAATCATTCATAAAGGCATTTTAATTTTCTAATTAACTGTCAAAGGGTTTGAGGGGTATTTTAGTCTTTCGTAGAGTTTAAGATTAATTGTTAGATGGGCATTTCAGTCTTTTCGCATTGTCTAGGAGTAAAACAATCTTTTTGACACTTCTATTTACGTTGACTGTCAACTGTTTGGGCAGAGGGACTTTTTTGATACATTTCCAAAAGATGAGGACTAAAGACCCTAATACACATAAGTCGGGTAAAAAACAATGTTTCCTTAAAACATAACGACCAAATTGTAATTCTCCCTATTAATTTTAATAAAGTAAATAACTTTTGATTGGTAAAGAGTTGTGATATTTACATCCTGAAAAACAGAAAATTACAAATTAGATTTTGGACTTTTTTTAAAATTTCAAGTTGTTTGCGACTTTTGCAAAAGTGACTAAATTGGTCCTTACATTTTTCTCAAGTGTCAAATCAATCCCTCTAACTAAATTTCGCCAACCAATTATAACTGTGTAGGGGTAAAACTGTACTTTACTGCAAAACAATATAATAATGGCACATGCACTGTTTTTTTTTAAAACATGTATATTTTTGTTTATTTTATTTGTGGGTTTTGATTTTTGAATAATTTTGATAATAGTGCTTGCATAATATTAACAAAAAAAAACAATAAGGGTATAATTGACATTGTCTTATTAAAATATTTTTAGATTATTTTAACAAATTTTAATTAAAAAAAATGCACAAATGGTGTTTCATTAATAATAAATTTGGATTTTGTTGATATTATAATTGTGAATTTAATGTACAAATGACAAAACACATTTGTTCTAATATGATAAATAAATGGTATTTACATACTTTAACTAAAATTGTTAAAGTCAACAGTTATATTTAACATCGTTAAACCGTTAAAAAGGCCAATTTAGTCACTTCTAAAAAGAAAGGGACTAATTTGACACTTGGAAAAAATACGATGACCAATTTGATTATTTTTATAAAAGTCACAAACAACTTAAAATTTTTAAAAAAAAAATCCAAAACCTAATTGGTAATTACCCTATGAAAAATGGTATGTATACCTTTTTTGTGTGAGTGCCCCATTAAATTCACTTTTTTTTTTCGGTTAAAGGGAGGGCAAATGCCCAAGACACCATTAAATTCTTTTAAAAGCTTATATCTTATAAGTACAACCCAAGTATTATCAAATATGTATTTTTTTATATAAAAAAAACTATATTATAAGTAAATAAATTATAAATAAAACATTTGTGACCACATATTTGGTAGGCGGCTGCCGCGTTATCCTCTCTTGATATGAACTTGTGACCAAACCTAAAAGATTGTTTAATATGAACTTGCATGAACATCTTTGATTAACTATGAGGCTATGACTAGCTAATTTCAAAAATAAATTTTTAAAAAAAAACTATAAGGCTATGACTACCATAACATTGGCATCATGCATGACGCTTCTTAGTTATCCTGTTATATAAGCTAATGACAGATAATGAAAATATGACCTAATTAATGATCTCACCCACAAAATCTTTCCATTAGTCAAATATAAGTATATAATTAGGGTTCCAGTCAAATCTAAATCATTTCTTCTTCTTCTTCTTTTTTTTCCTTTTCCATTTGGTTTTTATATAGACCTTATTCACTTCATGTCAACTTTATTAAATGAGTCTTCAAGGAACAAGAAAAAGAAACTCAAACCGATTATATTTTAGCACATATTGTAATGCATCTCACTTCCACGTCGGTGATTGATGTTTGAATCCTACCATATACAATTTATAAGTATAGGTGAAGAGTTTTCTTCCCGATATTATGGGATAGATATCTATCATTGTGAGACTAGATATTTGGGTCATACTTGACTGTTGTGTCGAATTTTATTGTCGTACGTTGTGTAATACTTAAAAAAGTGGGCAGCTAGCTAATCAAATAAAATTGTAGAATATCTGTTAAATTGATTTTTCATTTTTGCCTTAAATATATATATTAAAAAAACAATAATGTGATTACAGTTAAAATTCTAATAATAAATATAATTTAATTGTTTTAATAATAGAGAACTGAAGCTTATTTCCCAAGCAATGAAACTCCGATTATGACTATAAATAGAGAATGACTGAATGAGATTGTGGGCAATATATCAAGTGAAGCTGAATTTAATTGATAAGACCTAGCTAGCAGCAATCATGGGTGAAGAAGTAAAGCTTCTTGGGATGTGCAAAAGTCCATTTTGTTACAGAGTGATATGGGCTCTGAAGCTAAAAGGCATTGCATATGAATATGTAGAAGAAGATCGCTTCAACAAAAGTGCTCTGCTTTTACAATACAATCCTGTCCACAAGAAGATTCCCGTGCTTGTTCATGGTGGCAAGCCAATCTGCGAATCCATGAATATTGTTGAATACATTGAAGAGATGTGGCCACACACTCCTTTGCTCCCAACTGATCCTTATGATCGAGCCATAGCTCGTTTCTGGGTTAAATTTGCAGAGGACAAGGTACACTAACAGCTTTCATATTTAGTTTATATTTTTTTTAAGATGTATTTGAATCACTAATTAATGACGAATAAAATGTGCCCAACTCTTTGTTTATAATTATTGTGGCAGGGTCTAGCAGTCTGGAGAACTTTCCGTAGCACCGGTGAAGAACTAGAGAAGGCGATTAAGGAGAGCTTAGGAATGCTAGAAATCGTTGAAGAACATGGCTTGTTGGGAGACAATAAATATTTTGATGGAGAGAAGATTGGCATGGTGGACATAGCATTGGGTTCGATTGTTTACTGGTTAGGAGTGAACGAAGAGGTACTTGGGGTGAAACTGCTTCAACCCCACAAATTCCCCCGCCTGCATAAATGGTTCCAAATTTTCCAGGAAGAGCCAGTGATTAAACAAAACCTTCCCAATCACGACAAGATGATCGACTTCTTCAAGCTTCGCCGTGAAACTTTGGAGGCCTCAGCAGCTGTGGCCTGACTCTAGTGGGATATTATATTAAACCTATTAGATTACTATTCCATTTGAATGATAGAGATTTGCATTATGTATGTGCTTAATTTTCATATAAATTGATGATACACGTGTCAAATTAATTAATCTCCATTGTCAAAAGGTACAACATCTAATAGTCTTAAACTTCATTAAAATTTTGTGTCAATCATGTTCTTATAACCACTATAGTTTTGTCATTTGTCCAACACGTACAGTTTTTATCATTTCTTTACATATAAAAATATGGAATATCTCTACTTCAAAAAAAAATTTATATTAGGAATATCTTTTTATTACCCCTTTCACATCAGGGTCCCCCAGTTATATTAATTTGAAAGAATTACAGTTTGATCCTTATAATTTAAAGAAATATTATTTTTTTTATCTGACTTATGTGTATTAAGGTATTTGGTCTTCATCTTTTTGAAAATGCATCAAAAAAGTCCTCAACGTTAATAGAAGTGTCAAAAAGACGGTTTTGCCCCTAGAAAATACGAAAAGACAAAAATAGCCCTCTAACAATTACTCTTAAATCCTACGAAAAGATTGAAATGTCCATCAAACTCTATGACAGTTAATTAGAAAATTAAAATACCTTCATCAAGGATTGAACCCTTGATATGTTCAACTATTACAACTCATTGTTAGTAGTTTGTTGATTTATATGCATATATAGTTATATAACTTGTTTAAAACAATGCAAATCATTTTATATAATTTAAAATAAAATCATATATTTATCATTAAAATAAAATCATATTTAATAATAATATATCAAAACAGATTTATGGAAAGAAAAAGAAAAAGAAAACAAAAGGAAAAAAAATATTTAATTGTATCCCTTTTCAATTTATGGACTTTGATTTTCTGGGTTTTTTTAATCAAATTGAAGTAAAATATTTTTTGAAAAGGAAAAATATTAAATAAAAAAATAGAGAAAAAATTAACGGGTTTTGATTTTCTAGGTTTCTTTTTTTTTCTTTTTTTTTTCCATTTCAAAAAAGATTTTATTTTGATTTGATAAAAAGCCCAGAAAATCAAAGTCCATAAACTGAAAAAGATAAAAATTAAATCTATTTTTTTTCTTCTTTTTTCTTTTTCTTTTTCTTAAATCATTTTTGATATATTATTATTAAATATGATTTGATTTCAAATTATATATATATATATATGATTTTATTTTAAATTATATAAACAGATTTACATTATTTTAAACAAATTATATAACTATATATGCATTTAAATCAACTAACTATTAACAATGAGTTGTAATAGCTCAGCCGGTTAGAGCTTATGACTTTTGATAATAAGGTCAAGGGTTCAATCATTCATAAAGGCATTTTAATTTTCTAATTAACTGTCAAAGGGTTTGAGAGGCATTTTAGTCTTTCGTAGAGTTTAAGATTAATTGTTAGATGAGCATTTCAGTCTTTTCGTATTGTTTAGGGGTAAAACAGTCTTTTTGACACTTCTATTAATGTTGACTGTCAACTTTTTAGGCAAAGGAACTTTTTTGATACATTTCCAAAAAGATGAGGACTAATCACCCTAATACACATAAGTCGGGTAAAAAAATAATGTTTCCTTAAAACATAAATACCAAATTGTAATCCCCCTATTAATTTTAATAAAGTAAATAACTTTTGATTGGTAAAGAGTTGTGATATTTACATCCTGAAAAACGGAAAATTACCAATTAGGTTCTGGACTTTTTTAAAAATTTCAAGTTGTTTACGACTTTTATAAAAATAACTAAATTGGTCCTTACATTTTTCTCAAGTGTCAAATCAGTCCCTCTAACTAAATTTCGTCAGTCAACTATAACTGTGTAGGGGTAAAACTATACTTTACTCCAAAACAATATAATAATGGCACATGCATGGTTTTTTTGTTAAAACATGTATATTTTTGTTTATTTTATTTGTGGGTTTTTATTTTTGAATAATTTTGATAACAGTGCTTGCATAATATTAACAAAAAAAACAATAAGGGTATAATTGACATTGTCTTATTAAAATATTTTTAGATTTTTTTAATAAATTTTAATTAAAAAATATACAAATGGTGTTTCATTAATAATAAATTTGGATTTTGTTGTAATTATAATTGTGAATTTAATGTACAAATGACAAAACACATTTGTTCTAATATGATAAATAAAGGGTATTTACATACTTTAACCAAAATTGTTCAAGTCAACAGTTATATATAACATTGATAAACCGTTAGAAGGGCCAATTTGGTCACTTCTAAAAAGAAAGGGACTAATTTGATACTTGAAAAAATACGATGACCAATTTAGTCATTTTTATAAAAGTCACAAACAACTTAAAATTTAAAAAAAAATCCAAAATCTAATTGGTAATTACCCCATGAAAAAGGGTATGTATACCCTTTTTTGTATGAGTGCCCCATTAAATTCACTTTTTTATCAGTTAAAGGGAGGGCAAAGGCCCAAGACACCATTAAATTCTTTTAAAAGCTTATATCTTATAAGTACAACCCACGTATTATCAAATATGTATTTTTTTATATAAAAAACTATATTGGAAGTAAATAAATTATAAATAAAAAAAATTGTGACCACATATTTGGTAGGCGGCTACCGCGTTCTCCTCTCTTAATATAGGAGGCGGCTCCTCCATCTTTTTCAATCTACGATGGTGGGCCCGTGGCTGGCAGGAGGCAGCTGCCTTCTTCATACTTTCAAGTTTCAAGATTATTGGCAGCCATCTCCCAAGTATAAGGTGTAGGTTTTTGTTTTTTATTGGTTAATTTTATTTTATTTCCCTTTTTAAAACAAAATACTTTTTTAACTTTATTTTTCTTTAAATTTAGTTAAGACGGTAAAAAAATTATAATATCTTTTATTAAAAATATTAATAATTTAGTTTAAGGATAATGTTGGAATCTTGAAGATTTATACGTTTATGGTGCACATACAATTTTAGAGGAGTGCAAATATCGTCATTTATAGGTAAATCTAATATATTTAGTATGGATGCGGATATTGCCACCCAGATAGAAAACTAATCATACACTCATTTTTATAATTGCACGCAACTCAATATTACTCTTATTGAAACAAATATGTTCATTTTAATACGTTTTATTTATAAACCCTCTTAAATTATTAACACTCTCAATTTATAAAAAAATCCTATTATTTTTGGAATCAATTCATCTTCTAATGATGGTCCAATTTTCTACTTTGAAAATGTCGCAAATATAGATGCTTTATGAAAGGGAAGATGTTTAACTGGATTGTATATAGGGGGTCAAGAGATTTTCAATCTAGAATTCTCTTATATATACAGTTATCTTAACAAAAATTTAAAAAAAAAAAAAAAAAAAAAAAAAAACCTCATTGATATCTACAACTATCTTTAAAAAAAATACTTTGTTCATTGATAGAGTTCATAACTAGATATAAAAGAAAGACAAAAAAAAACAAAAGTTAAATAATACTCACCCTTGTATGATCACACTCCTCTGAAAATTCTTTTTTCGTTACGTTGTGTATGTTATACGATAATTATGTGATGATGAGAAAGTTTGATACTTGAAATGAAATTAGAGCTTAATTAGGGTTTATCTTGAAAATTAAGGTTTATCATAGTTTTTTTTTATGAATAAATATAGTTGAAGATATGTGTGTAATTAATGAGTATACATATTATTTTGTTTATTTTTAATTAATGTAATTTGTCCTTATTGTTAAATTTCTATTGATATATTTTTATAATTAAAATTTTTAATAAAACATGGGTGTACTAATTAGTTTTATGGGTGGCAATATCGGCATCCATTTAGTATTAACTATATGGTGTAACAACTCAGACCCACCAAGTATATATTATATGTTTTGAGCTATAAAGCACGCGTCCTTCATTCTCACGGATTTACTTTGAAACATGGGTTTAACGCAAGCGTCATTCACTCCTAGCCCAAAACACGTCTACCTCCTTAGAAGAGACCAATGCTTATAAACAAGTCATGGACTTCACTCTCTAGCGATATGAGATGAAACACAAGGGGTGTTCCAAGTTTATTCCAAAAACTGTAATTTAATCTTAATTTCCTCATGATGAGGTTTTCATTATAACATCCCAAATGTTGGATGATTGTAGGGGTGGGCACTAAGTTCAGAACCAAACCGAACTGAATTGAACTGAACCGAACCCGAAAAAAGGGTGTTTGGTTCGGTTCGTATAATAAATTCGGTTTAAAAATTGAAAACCGAAAAGTTTTCGGTTCAAACCGGTTTGAACCGATTAAACCCCTAAAAAACTATTAAAAAAACCTCTAACATTTATAGTGTTCTTTCTCTTACACAACCACACAACATCTCATTTCTATTTATTTTTGGGGAGAAATTATTATGTAGTGTACTATTATTAACAGATTTTGAACTTTTATTTACGAGTTCGGATTTTGGAATGTATTAATATGTTTTTTATATTTTGGAATGGATTTGTTATTAACTTATTATTATGTATTAATATGTTTTGGAATGTATTAATATGTTTTTTATATTATGTAATATGTTGTTTTGGCTTTGGGCTATTCAAATGGCAAAATTAGGCTCATTAAGCTATTCATTAATTTTAAAACAAATTAAAAAGACCCATTATGCTATCCGACCCATTAGGCCTAAAACCAAATTGAACCGAACCAAACCGAATCGTTTAAAATCAGTTCAGTTCAGTTCAGTTCGGTTCCCATTTCTTATTCGGTTTAAACCGGTTTAATTTTGGATGAATCGAAATATTTTCGGTTCAATTCGGTTTTACCCAAAACCAAACCAAACTGAACCGTGCCCACCCTTAGATGATTGTGCGAGGCTTTTGTTATTTCTTTGATTGCCATCAAACTCAATGAGAGCTTTTAGTAGGGTTCGGTTCTGTTCGGTTTTGGCCAAAACCGTATTGAACCGTCATATTTTCTGTTTTTAAAAACTTTAATCCATTTGAACTATGTTGGTCCTTAAAACTGAACTGAACCAAACATCATTATCTCGGTTCGGTTTGATTCGATTCAATTCAGTTTTGGACCTATTGGGATTTGAGGTTTTTTATTTATGTTTTTTCACTTTTTAGGCATTTAATGATTCACTGCAATAAACATGATTTTTTATAGCAATGCACTATAACATTATTTTCAAAAATGCTATCAAATGTACCTATATTATTGCATATTATAATGAAATGCTATAAAAAGATATTAACACATAACAATTTAGTTTAAATAGTATTTTGATTTCAATAATACAGCACGTTTAAACTATATAGCACAAATCATATAAGCTATTATATCATTTTCTGTTTTTAATTTCAACATATTATTATTATTGTGTTTTATATTATTATTAACAAAATCAAAATTTTAAAAAAATTTAAGTATTTTACAAAAACTTATTATATATTATTTAAGAATGCTACAATACAAGTTAAAAATAACTCTAATGATAAAGAGAGAAAACAAATTCTTAACCCTCTTTTTTTTTTCAAAGATAAAAAGAGAAAAAAATAAATATATTTCCTTTTTTAAAATTTGAAACTATCTTTTACTTTGTATTCTCTTCCCCTGTTTTACGGTCACCAAGCCACCCATTCAAAATCCCAACTTGTACCATGATCTCACGGATAAATCAATGGAATCTGTTTGATTTCTTTCATCATTCACCTTCTTTCATGCCCGACAACTAATAAAAAAAAAATCAAAATTTGAAACCAAAAATAGGATTTTGAATTTAGAAATAGATAAACGAGTTGAAGTATGTATACATTCTTTAATCTGGCCTAATGATGATAGATTCATTGAATCAATTCCCGAGATTTGTTTCTGGGTTTTACATCGAACAGTTGCAATATTAGGCCAAAACTAACACACACAAAAATAAAAAACAGGGATCGACTGAAGATTTTGAAAGAAGAAGCAGTAGAATAGATAGACTTGCAATGAAGAAGAAGATATATGATTAGGGTTACAAGAAGTGAGACTAGATGCTTGGACAGTTGACAGGTGTTTAGCAGAGGCTGGAGTGAGAGAGGGGTTGGATTGCGGATGAGATTAGAGAGAGAGAGAGAGAGAGGAGGGAGAGGGTGTGTGCTGAGAAAAACGCATAAGAAAAAATTCTATGATTTTTTTTATTTATATGTCAGTTTTTTCGGTTCGGTTCGATTCGATTTTGGATCGCTAAACCGAAACTGAACCGGTTCATTTGGTTCATAAATGAGAGACAATGAATAACTATAAATATAGGGATGAATAAACCAAATAGTCTTCAAAGACTTTACTATCAGCCAAAAACATAATTGTCTTTCATTGACTAACAATACTATAATAGTCACACTTTAAATCGATCTTATCGCCCAAAGCATTAAATAGATCTTATCGCCCATAGCAGATGACCACATTAATTAATCATATATATATATATATATATATTTATATATATATATGAGCTAGATAGCTAGCACAGTTCCATATTCATTTCCAGTACTGCAATGGAAGAAGTGAAGCTCCATGGATTTTGGCCAAGCCCCTTCAGTCACAGAGTGATATGGGCCCTCAAACTGAAGGGTGTTGAATATGAGTACATAGAAGAAGACTTTCCAAACAAGAGTGAATTGCTCTTGAAGTACAACCCAGTTCACAAGAAAATCCCTGTCCTTGTTCATGGTGGAAAACCAATAGCAGAGTCCCTTGTCATCCTTGAATATATTGAAGAGACATGGCCTCACAATCCTCTCCTGCCAACTGATGCTTATCACAAAGCCATAGCTCGGTTTTGGATTCAATTTGGACAAGGCAAGGTAATTCATGATCAACCCCATCAAATTAAACTTCTATTTCTTAGTCAATAATCGACATATATACTTATCTGATTATTGTTTAACTGTGATATATGCAAAGAATTTGTGGTCAATTATTTTTTTTCTTTATAAGAAATGAATTTCTTTCATATATGTGTAGCAATAATGTTTTTTCTTTCTTTTTTTCATTGATCTTCAATTTCTTCATCGTGCCTATCTGATTATTGTTTAGCTGTAATATATACACAGAATTTGTGGTCAATGATTTTTTTTCTTTAATTTTTTATTAATGAATATTTAGAGATCATTGCTACTAGTTGACTGCAGAACACAGATCTATTAATTTTTAAAGGGAAATTCGAGAAGAAAAAAAAACTTCATTTTTTACTAAATTTGAAGACAAGTCTGTTCTCTGTTTCTCTCCAAAAAAAAAAAGAGAGAGAGACAACCCTATAATTTTATAACTAGATAAAAACCTCTAAAAAAAACCTTGTTGGACCTCAACCAATATTGTTTAAAGATCATCATTTTAATTATTTATTTATTTATTTTACTTGGGTGGGTGTGGATTCAAACTTTGAGACCTCAACCAATGTTGAAAGGGACAGGTGTGGTTAACGTATGGTTTCCTCTTAAGGTTAAATTGTTTTTCAAAATTGGTCAAATCTTATAAGGGGTTTTCAACTCTTGATTTCAAAATGTATTAGAGTCCTCTTAAGTTATTGTAAAATATCAATAAAATTAACCTTAGAAATTTATTAGAAACATCTCTCAAAAATTTTCACGGAAATCTGAAATATGGGGATATTTGTATTATAGTGGAATGTCCTGAAAAATACTATTTTGAGACCAAGAAATGTGTAGTTAATTGATCAATAAATTGAGAGTGTTTGCTGGGTAATTGTTTGACAATCCAATTATCTTTGCTAGTTACAATTCTTGGTATAAAACTAATAAAACTTGTTGGGCATCAATTTAATTAGGATTATTTTCGGTCATTCTTCCAAGAAAGTGGAGAAGAGCAAGAGAAGGCAGCAAAAGAAATATTGGAAATGCTGAAAATCCTGGAAGAGCAAGGCCTTGGAGACAAGAAATTCTTCGGCGGCGACGCCATCAATTTAGTAGACATTGCTCATGGTTGGCTCCCTCTTTGGTTTGAGACCATTCAAGAAGCAGTTGGCGTGAAGTTGATGGAACCAACCACCTTCCCTCGATTGCACGCATGGATGCTCAATTTCGTGCAAGTTGATGTTATCAAACAAAATCTTCCCGATCGTCAGAAACTCTTCGCTCATATGAAAAACTTGAGGGACAAATTCGTTGCTCCCACTATAGTGTAGCCGTCCTATTTAATTGATTATGTAACTATGTAACTTTACTTAACGTGTGCTCTTACTATACAAATAAAAATATAATCATATAATATAATAAGCAATTATAATAGTGTTGTTGACTTCTTGTTTTTGGTACTATGAATTTGAGTTTACTACTTTAATTACCGTATTTCATTAATTAAAATAGATTAAGAGGTAGTGTTTGCTCTTGGTAAACACCTAACATATTCCGTGTGAGATTATTATTATTAAAAAAAAAAAAAAGGTTCTCAGCTCTTTGTTACAAAGGAAAAAAGAGATTACTTAACAACATCTCCTGCATACCGGTACCTATGTAAAAGATAAATGATATTTTTTTAAAGAGAAAACAGAATTTCACATAAGTATTATCTTTTTTGTAATTTGTCACATTTATAAATGTCTTTCTAAATTCATTACTTTAGTCATAACTTTTTTCTAAAACTCATCACTTTAGTCTATATGACTAAATATGTGAAAATCAACTATTTTAAAACTCGTAAAAGTACATGTTTATTCTTATTACTATCTAATTCAACTAAAATGATTATATTAACTTTAAATTAAAGTGAAAAATAATAAATTCTCAATAATACAATATTAAATAAATATATTACAAAAAAATATTAAATAAATAATAATAATAAAATTTATTTTTTTTTGTCAGAATGGATATTTATTTAGCTAAAATGATTATCTTAGCTTTAAATGATTTTTTTTTTCATAATTATTTTTGTAATCTATTTATTTAAAATTTTATATTGAGAAATTTATTATTTTTCATTTTAACTTAAAGCTAAGATAATCATTTTAGCTAAATAAAAATCCATTATAAAAAAAATACAAAATAAGAAAAAATTAATGGATTTTTTAATTATTTATTTAAGCTTTTTTTTGTAATATATTTATTTAAGATTTTATTATTAAGAATTTTATTATTTTTTTAATTTAAAGCTACAATAATCATTTTAGCTTAATTAAATAGTAATAAGGGTAAAAATGTATTTTTATAGGTTTTAAAATAGTTGACTTTCACATATTTGGTCAAATAAATTAAAGTGATAAGTTTTGGAAAAAATTAAGGACTAAAGTGATGAATTTAGAAAGAAATTTATAAATGTGACAAATCACCAAAAATTTAGGACTTATGTGAAATTCTGTTTAAAGAGAATAAAATGCTATGAAAATTAACTTTAAATAACAAGATGTTGTCAAATTTCAACTTAACTATCTAGTGATGAACAATCAACAATTATCAACCTGATAAAAGATGTCCTTGTTGGCCATTTGCACACGTGTTTGGCGAGTGTAAATTATAAAAATGCCTACGATGACAAAATAATATGTTGAATATTAAGATAATAAATTACAAAAATGAAAGATGGCTATTGGCTAGCATATGTTTTTGAGATAAATATTGGACTGGGTTTTTATTATCATTATTGTTAGATTATATTTGTAAATAGTCGTAAATATTTACTTGATTTGAGAATTCTGTAAATTATTTATCTTATTTCACCGGTAGAGGCCGTCGGTGAGGGTTGCCCCAGTACAAAAGAGAGCAATTGAGTCCAATTTTTTTAGACTGAAAACACAAGAGAGTCTAAACGGTTTGACTAGGTATGGGCGTGGGGTCATTGGGGCAGGGAGAGCCGGTTTGACTGGGGTGGACGGGGCATAAAATCTTTCCACCCAATTTCTTTTCATTTTCAATCATAAACTCTCGATCTGAAATTTAAAAATTGGAATCCAACCATTCAAATATCTAGTTTGACCGTGTTAAAATATCCATTCCAAAGAGTAATCAAAATATAAGTTCTAAAATATATAATTGGTTTAAAGAAATCCGAAAAAATTGCACTTACGTTCTATCTTTTTGATGATTTGTCACATTTATAAATGTCTTTTTATATTCATCAATTTAGTCCTTATTTTTTTCAAAACCCGTCACTTTAGTCCATTTGACCAAATATGTGAAAGTCAACTATTTTAAAACTTGTGAAAATACATTTTTTCCCCTTATTACTATTTAATTTAACTAAAATAATTATATTAGCTTTAAATTAAAATAAAAAATAATAAAATTCTAAATAATAAAATCTTAAATAAATATATGACAAAAAAATCTTAAATAAATAATAATAATAAAATCCATTGATTTGTTTTTTTTTGTATTTTTGTCATAATGGATATTTATTTAGTTAAAATGATTATATTAGCTTTTAAATAATTTTTTCATAATTTTTTTTGTAATCTATTTATTTAAGATTTTATTATTGAGAATTTTATTGTTTTTCAATTTAATTTAAAGCTAAGATAATCATTTTAACTAAATAAAAACCCATTACGAAAAAAATACAAAATAAGAAAAAATTAATGGATTTTTTAATTATTTATTTAATCTTTTTTGTAATATATTTATTTAAGATTTTATTATTGAGAATTTTATTGTTTTTCATTTTAATTTAAAGCTAAGATAATATTTTTAGCTAAATTAAATAGTAATAAGGGTAAAAGTGTACTTTCACAGGTTTTAAAATAGTTGACTACTTGACTTTCACATATTTAGTCAAATGGACTAAAGTAATGAGTTTTGGAAAAAGAATTACTAAAGTGATGAATTTGAAAAGACATTTATAAATGTGACAAATTACCAAAAATGTAGGACTTATGTGAAATTCTGCCATATATATTAGGTGTCCTGGAGAGAAGATACAATCGGGATTTATTTTCGATCGTTGGATCAATTCAACGGTTAAAAAGATTGTTAAAGAACTTATAAATAAATAAAAAAACACAAAACCCAAAAAAGTATTATTTTCCTCCTCTCTGTTTCTTTAGGTGGTCCCTCTCCTAGTAGAGGTGTCCACGGTTTGGTTAAACCAACGGTTATAAACCGAAATCGGAATTAAAAAACCGAAACCGAAACTGGAGGTTACAAACCGGTTGGAAACTGGTTTTCCGCCGGTTCGGTTACGGTTACACCTCTCCAAAAACCGACCAAAACCGCCGGTTTTATTATTATTATTTTTTTAAAAAAAATTAACCAACCAATTACAAGCTGCCACATGGCACTTTTTTTGGAAAAAAAAACACTAACGGAACCGAAACCGAACCATAACCGAACCGTAATGGCCAAACCGGCAGTTACGAAACAGAACCAAAACCGAAAACGCTGATTAGGGTTACGGTTCGTCCATTCCACGGAATGGACGAACTAGAACTAGCGGTTTCAAACCGGAACCGAACCGTGGACACCATTATCTCCTAGTCTCTCATGTCCCTTTTTTTTTAATAAAAATTCAAAAGAGGTATTAAAATTATGGAAAAAAATCCATCGGATTGAGGTGACTTGAACTGACCCGATGGATTTTTGCATAGTTAAAAAACCATAAAAAAATTATTAGGTCAAGTTGGCTGACATCGGGTCACCCCAACCCGACGAAATAACTCATCGGATTAGGGTGACAAAAAAAGTATCGGGTCAGGGTGACCCAATTTTTTTGTCGGGTTGGGGAGACCCGATGTCGGGCGACTCTGACCCGATTCTTTTTTCATGGTTTTTTAACTATGTTAAAATCTATCAGGTCAGGGTGACCCAATACTTTTTTTCGTCATGTTGGAGCGACCCGATGTCGGTTCATCCTGACCCGATGGATTATTCATACTTTTAATACCTCTTTCTTCATTTGAAATTTCAACAAATCCTTATCTGCTTTCAATCCCCGTAAATATAACACTTCTGATAGCCATACAACCGTATGTACACTGTTCACACAAATGACAACCATAACATATAAAGAGTCATGTCCAAAATCATGTTGCACAACAAGTGGCATATAAATATTGCATGTACATATACTTTTTTTGTATTTTTGAAAATGTACGCATCAAGTTGCATTATTTAACGGCAGAATTTCACATAAACCTTACATTTTTGATCATTTGTCACATTTATAAATGTCTTTTCAAATTCATCACTTTAATCCTTACTTTTTCCAAAACTCATTACTTTAGTCCATTTGACTAAATATATGAAAGTCAACTATTTTAAAACCTGTGAAAGTACATTTTTTATCTTTTTACTATTTAATTTAGCTAAAATTATTATCTTAACTTTAAATTAAAATGAAAAACAATAAAATTTCAATAATAAAATTTAAATAAATATATTACAACAAAAAACTTAAATAAATAATTAAAAATCCATTAATTTTTTCTTATTTTGTATTTTTTAATAATGAAATTTTATTTGGCTAAAATGATTATCTTAGCTTTAAATGATTTTTTTCATAATTATTTTTTGTATTCTATTTATTTAAGATTTTATTATTGAGAATTTTATTATTTTTCATTTAATTTAAAGCTAATATAATCATGTTAGCTAAATTAAATAGTAATAAGGGTACAAATGTACTTTCACAAGTTTTAAAATAGTTGACTTTTAAATATTTGGTCAAATGGACTAAAGTGGTGAGTTTTGGAAAAAGTAAGGATTAAAGTGATGAGTATGAAAAGACATTTTTTAAGATCTAAGTGAGATTCTGCCAATATATATATATATATATATATATATATATATATATATATACAATTTTTCTATTGTCAGTTCGTCCTGATATATTTTATATCAGGACGAAGAATGTGGACCATTAGATTAACATATTTTGACTCAAAGTGTATGTACTTATCAAAACTTCTTCATAATCTGTGGTTCACATTCTTCGTCGTGATATAATTTATATCAGGACAAACTGATAATAGAAAGACTATATATATATATATATATATATATATATATATATGTATTATGTAATTATGGAAAATTCTATATTTCATGTATCAATTATCAGATATCAACCTTTGGGGTGCGTTTGGTATGCAGGACGGGACGGGACAATGTGGGACAAAAACCATGAAAAATTGTCTCATTTTATTCTCTCGGCCTATGAAAAAGACATTTTTACCCTCAAAACTTCCAAAATTTACACATTATACACACACACACACCCCACCTGAATCCCCATCTCATTCTCTTTCTCTCTCCACTTCGTTCGTTCATCTGCAAACCCTCCCGCTCCCACCGCTGAAACCTTTATATTTATGTACGCATCCAGTTGTATTATTTAACGGCAGAATTTCACATAAACCTTACATTTTTGATGATTTGTCACATTTATAAATGTCTTTTCAAATTCATCACTTTAGTCCTTACTTTTTCCAAAACTCATTACTTTAGTCCATTTGACCAAATATGTGAAAGTCAACTATTTTAAAACCTGTGAAAGTACATTTTTTCTCTTATTACTATTTAATTTAGCTAAAATTATTATTCTCAATAATAAAATCTTAAATAAATATATTACAAAAAAAACTTAAATAAATAATTAAAAACCCATTAATTTTTTCTTATTTTGTATTTGTTCAATAATGTAATTTTATTTAGCTAAAATGATTATCTTAGCTTTAAATGATTTTTTTCATAATTTTTTTTGTATTCTATTTATTTAAGATTTTATTATTGAGAATTTTATTATTTTTCATTTTAATTTAAAACTAATATAATCATGTTAGCTAAATTAAATAGTAATAAGGGTAAACATATACTTTCATAAGTTTTAAAATAGTTGACTTTCAAATATTTGGTCAAATAAACTAAAGTGTAGAGTTTTGGAAAAAGTAAGGACTAAAGTGATGAATATGAAAAGACATTTTTTAAGTTCTAAGTGAGATTTTGCATATATATATATATATATATATATATATATATATATATATATTATTATTATTTATTTATTTATATAATACAATTTTTCAATTGTCATTTCGTCCCTATATCAGGACGAAGAATGTGAACCATTAGATTTACATACTTTGACTCAAAATGTATGCAATTGTGAAATTTCTCCATAATTTATGGTTCACATTCTTCGTCGTGATATATTTTATATGAGGACGAACTGATAATAGAAAGACTATATATATATATATATATATATATATATATTATGTAATTATGGAAAGTTCTATATTTCATGTATCAATTATCAGGTATCAACCTTTGAGGTGCGTTTGGTATACAGGACGGGACGGGACAACGTGAGACAAAAACCATGAAAAATTGTCCCATTTTATTCTCTCGGCCCGTGAAAAAGACATTTTTACACTCAAAACTTCCAAAAATTACACACACACCCCACCTGAATCCCATCTCATTCTCTTTCTCCCTCCTCTTCATTCGTTCATCTGCAAACCCTCCCGCTCCCACCGCTGAAACCAAGACCAAACCCAAGACCCAAATCAAACCCCTCCAATCGTCGTCGTCGCGCCACCAGCACCCAAAACCCCTCTACGAAATCAAACCCAGCACCACCAACACCCAAATCAATCTCTGTTGGACTCGGTTAGGGTTGTTAGTTAATCCTTTCTCGAAGTTGAAGTTGTACAGAAACCAGAGGAAACAGCAAAATGGTAAAAGCGACATAGATTGCTGCAAAATTGAATCTAAAGCCACATCCAGAAGGTGGGTTTTATTCAGAAACCTTCAGGGACACTTCTGTTCTTCTCTCCAAATCACAACTTCCCTCTCAATGTAAGTCACTACTTGCCTCTCCTTTTTTTTTTGTTAAATACATTTGATATTGGATGTTGATGTTGATGTCTGTTTCCGGATCTTGTTTGCTAATCGATTCTTCTCTCTTTTAGATCATTTTCCTTTGATAGGATTATTATCGTGATTTGCCATTTTCATCCTAAGACAACACCTGTGAGGTAGTTTTTAAATGCCATTACCAATTTGATTAGTTCAATTTTGAAGCTTGGATGAGGAATAACATGTATGAGGAATTAGCAAATCACTCATTGAAACAAATAACATGTATTAGGAATGGGTTCAAACTTCAAAGTCATTGATTGGTTTTAATGTTGGAGAAGATAAATTTCTTCTGCCACTATTGGTGCCCATTTTAGGTATTTTCAAATTCAATTGAGGGTTTGATTGGTGTTTTTATCTGTTTCTGTTTCTTAAAAGAAGTCAGTAGTTCATGTTTTTAATGAATGGCATGGTCGATTGTGCTGAATATTGGGGAAATTATGAGTTTTTTGGTTCTTGAATTGTGAATCTTTAATGGGCTATTGTTGTACTTGGTTATTGTCAATCGGGTGATTAATCCTCTTCATTCATTTATTATGGTGGTGCTTGTATGTGTATGATTTTTCTATTTTGTTGAATGGTTATGGGACTTAGATTTGGCCTAGCAGTTACACAAGTTTTGCTTCAATTTGACCAGGCGTCGTGGAATTACAAATGCTGTTAATGGATAGGTGTAATGTTTTGGTTGACAACGTTGATGTTAGGATGAATTTTGTAAGTTAGAAATTTGGATTAAAGTTATGATTCGTGCTTTTGAAATGATGCATGTTTATTGATTATCATATTAATCAAGTTTCCATTATGACATTTCTGCTTGAAGTAGGTGGATTTGTTATGTAATTTGAAGCAGTTAAGCTTTTCCTTTTTAGAGTTTGGTTGAGAGTTAATTTATTGTTTTTACTTCTGCATTTTGACAGATTGTTCCTCTTCTTCCTTTGTCTCTGACAGCACAGAGCAATTTAATTGAATTAAAAGGATTATTGTTGGTTACTTGCTGTTCGACTTTCAACAACCAAGTTTCATGTCTGGATTTGACACCACAGTTCCAAGTTCCAGCTGCCTTTGGTAAGCTATGCATGTTGTTAATAATTGTGATTGTTAGAGTTTCATAGGTCCCGTGAGAGTAATCTTTGTGTCTGAGTGAGTGGTTTATTTGTGTTTTGTTGCGGTGGCGGACCCAGAAATTTTAACGAGATGGGGCACTTGAATAAAATAACAATTATATAAAAAAATAATGAAAATTTAAAATCATAATAAAATGAGTTTTTATATATATAAAAAAATTGATGGTATAATGAATTTTAAATAAAAAAAATATAACACTTACTCGAGATGAACTAAATAATCTTACATTGCAAAGAACTAAAAACAAGAAACACAATATTAAAAATATAAATAATAGAAAGAAAAAAAAAACAACATGAACGATGAAAAATTATAATATTTATTCTTGAAAAAAATTAAAATATAGTTTTATAATATACAATTTTGTTTTGTATTTATAACGAATTCACTATAAATTTGTATAAAAATAATTGATTAATAAATATTACTATAAATGTTTTTAAATTTTTTATTCTTCTAATTATTGATTCTAAATAAATTAGAATAATAAAATAAAGAAAAATATAAATGATAAAATAAAATGAATCATAATAATAGATGTACTATTTTAATACAATAAATTAAAATTTGAGATTTTGGGGTTTATTGATTGGATTTGTTAGGTATGTCAAACTAAAAATATTAGAAATAAGAAAAAAAAATTCAAAATAATAATAGATAATTTACTATATAATAAAAGTGAATTAAGTAGATCACAAATTAAGGGTAGTTAAGAATATAACATTGACAGGAAACATAAAATATATTATTTTGTTATAGAAGAAGACGGAAATTTGAGAAAGGAATTGGAAAAGAGTGTAAAATAAAAATAGATATTAAAAAGAATATTTGTTTTTGCTTGTAGAGAGAGTTGAACCATTGACTTTATAGGTGAAATTAAAAATCTAAACCAAATATGCTATGTAATGATTTGTATCATATTACATAATATTTGTTTTATATAAATATACATAAAATCACTTTAAAAAAAAAAAATTGAAGTGGGACACGGGTCCACCTGGTCTCTATGTGGGTCAGCCCCTGCAATTTGTTGTATGGTGTGGCAGATCCCTTTGCTGAGGACTCATTGTATGAATAGGCTTGGCATTTGGAGTGAGAAAGCAGAGCAGATGAATTGGTGGATACCTTGTCAGGACAGAATTTCTGGCCTTTGGCATAGATTAGAATAGATTATCGAAAAACCAGTTAAACTAATGGAAACAATTAAGCTATTCTAGTGAAATTGTATCATCTGTAATCTTCACATGGTTTTCTTCATTTTAATTTTTCTAATCTCCACTGCATTAATTTTCCAACACTGTAAAAACGCATTCCACAATCCACATTTTATTATAAAGTGATGATGCATTCAGTCCCAAATGGACTCAATTGTCTAATATCCCGACTTGATTTCATGTACCTGGAACTTCTTTTGCACCTCTAAAATGAAACTGTTTCGGAGATTTTCCAAACCAATTTCAGTTTTTTTTGAAACAATTTGACCTCCAGTTTTTTGAGCAAATTAAAAAGTTTCAAACTGTTTCCGAAACTGGACATGGACAGGCCATTTCAGCAACCACATCTCTCAACCTAAACACATCCAGTTTTTTTATTTTATTTTCATTTTAAGTTTAATATAGCTTCGGTTAATTAATTTTTTAGATAACAATATTAATATAAAAATTTAATATTTTACATTATCTATTTTTTTCTTATCTATTTTTTCTATTATTTATGATTATTATATTTTTTATTTTGTTAGTTAAATCATTTTAATACGATTTATATACATATATTTATTTAGTAAAATCAAATTAATACCGACTTGTTATGTCTCATTTGTCATTATTGTGGTAACAAGCATTAGACAGCACAATATGAGCACTCTGGTCATTTGACCCTCTTATTCCGTCATGTTTTAGTCGTAACAAATTTATGACAGTATAGTTAACTGTTCTGTCTCAAACCTTTCAAACACAATACAGAATAACATGTACTGCCTTGTCATGTCCCATCTCTGTGCCAAACGCGCCCTTGTATTGTGGGGTGGGCTTTGTTGGTTCAGGTTAGGACAAATTTAACCCAATTCACCAAATGGTGAACTCCAACAACTCTTCCAAAAAAAAAAATTAATAATAATAAAAATTAAAATTAAAACTATATTTAAGAAAAATATAATAAAACTGTCAAGATTCGTTTAGATCAAACGTACAGTGGGATTAGAATCTCTCACTACTGATATGAAAGGAAAGTGCATCACTACTTGTGATAGGAGATGATATATGCACAACCCCTGTATAAAGTTGATGTTATTATTTATAGGACAATTCTTGGGTGTTGACTTATAGGACAATGCTTATAAAGACCGGTCGGCACCCAAACATTATCCTTATTTCTATTCTAATCAGAAATAAAAACATTTTAAAACTATATACTAAAATACTAAAGAAAGATCCAAGATTCGTGCTTTTCTAAAATAAATAACATATTAAAACTATATGTTAAAGAAAGATATAAGAAAGTGACAACTACCTATGTAATTCGGTGGTAAAAGGTATCCAATTAATGTGACCTGAAAGGAAAAGTTGTTCATCAATATCGCAAGTTGAGTGGGTAAAAGGAAGGAAAGACAACTAAGAGGTCGTTTGTTTTTTTGTCTGAACACTGAACAGTCTTGAATTTTTCTGAAGACTGAATAGAGATTGAAATCTGAATCTGAATGACATGTTTGTTTTTTTTTTTTCCTCACATCTGAATGTACTGTTAACATGTTTGTTTTTTGAAAATAAAACTGTCTGAAAATATGTAATTGTACATTTATACCCATACCAATTAAAAGAAGTAATTTAACATGTACCATTCTTTATAACATTTTGTATGGTTTTTTTTTCTTTTTTTTGTAAACAAAGTTTAATTTAACAAAATAAAAAGTTAAACAAAGAATATAATTTTGCATGTTCTGCAAACAAAGTTTAAGTTAAATTTATTATCAAAAAAAGTTCAAATTCAAGTTCAATTTTATACGTTGTCCACGTTTTCGGTGAATATAATTCATGAAATCTTTTTTTTTTTTGGTTTCCTGGATCATATGCACCGGAAACCAAATAAAAAAAAAGTTCTTGAATTTTTATATACAATAATTCTATAACATTTTCGAGCCACGAAATCTACTTAATATGATAGATAACTTTATTGAGCAGTATACTAATAGTTGGATAAAAATAAATAAATAAAGAGTTCTTACCGGGATTTGGCAGGAAAGAAATTCAATTGTTCAATCTCTGAAAAATTTCATTAAGAAAAGTATTTAGGTTTTTTTTTTCTAAAACATGTTTAAAATAAGAAATATGGTAAAAGAAATTTTTTTATACCATATTAAATAAATATAAATTTGGAAATATATCTTTTTTTGGAGGATAAACTTGGAATACAATACTTTAATTGTAATCCAGTGATTTGGAATTAAGTTAAAGTCAGGATTTCTTACTTTTTATTTTAAGTTGTTTTTTGATATTTTTAAGTTGTTTGGCCACTTAAAAAAACAAACAAAACAACTTAATGAGTTCAATTCAAACCCATTAAGTCTTAAGTGAAAAAAACAAACGACCCCTAAGTTAATAAGGGTACGTTTGATACGCAGTACATGACAGGATAATATGAGACAGTTTCCTCTTGTCTTACGTTTGGCACGCAATTGCCATGAGACAACATGGAACAAAGTGGGACAAAAATTAGAAAAAATTGTCCCACCTCAAACCATGGAACTACTTGTCCCATGACAAGTGTCAAAAATACATATTTACCCTTCATATGTTCAAAAAATTATAACTATATAAATTAAAACCACAACTTTTGTCTCTCCTCTCTTCTCTCTTCTCTCCAACCCCAACCTGATCATTGTTCTTCTCTCCAAACCGCCGCAACTCATCGCCGATTTGGTTTGCCGGTGCACTCGTACACAGCCGAACTGCCGCGATCTTCCCACTGAAGAACCGCCACCACGAAACAACACCCAAAACCCCTCCATGAAATCAATGGTTGAATCTGGTGATGGATGGTTTTGAGTTTGATTGGTGTTGACGATGATTTGGTGTTGACGATGATGATTGGGTTTTTTGATGTTGATGATGATTGTTGGGTTTTTTTATTTGTTTTCAATTTTTTTCCAGTTTTTTTGATGAAATTTGGTTGTTGGGTTTTTTGATGTTGAAGATGATTTGGTGGGAATGAAATTTTTCCAGATTTTTTTTTGATGAAATTAGATTTTTTGGTTGTTGGATTGTTTGATGTTGAAGATGAATTGGTGGGAATGCAATTTTTTCAGATTTTTTGGTTGTTGGGTTGTTTGATATTGAAGATGATTTGGTGGGAATGCAATTTTTCCATTTTTTTCTTCCTTGTTTGTTTTCCAGATTTTGGTTTGATGTTTAATTGATTTAAGAACAAATTAATTATTAGGATGAATTTTGTGTAATTGATTTGTTGTTTTTGTCTATGGAATTTCATTGAAGAAACTTTTTTGTGGGCATCCCAGATTGGAATTTCATTGAAAAAACTTGATTTAAGAACAAAAAATTATTAGGATGAATGTAGGTAGAGACCATTCCCAGATTGGATCTCTACCGTCCATCAATCACGCATCCCAAATTGGAATTTCATTGAAAAAACTTGATTTAAGAACAAAAAATTATTAGGATGAATGTTGGTAGAGACCATTCCTAGATTGGATCTCCACCGTCCATCAATCACGGTGATTGATGGACGGTGGAAATCCAATCTAGAAAATATTTAATATCTGAAAATTAATTAAGTTGATCCCAACCATCCATCTTAAATAATCTTATAAAATTTTTGATTAAAAATATTTTTCAATCACAATAAGAGTACTCTAGTAATTTAAACCTTTTGTCTTGTCCTGTTATAACCATACCAAATGGATAATAGAACAATTAATAGTTTTGTTCCAGATATTCCAAACACAATACGGAATAACTGTCCCGTCTATTCCCTTTCCGTTATGTCCTGTACCCATACCAAACGCACCCTAAGGGTGCGTTTGGTACGGGGACGGGACATGACTAACGTGAGACTGGACTTGACTGGACAGTTGTTCCGTATTGTGTTTGGAATGCCTGAGACAGAACTGTGGACTGTACTGTTATGCGTTTGGTATGACTGGGACAGGACTGGACTGGACAAGAGGTTCAAATGACCAGAGTGTCCTCCTTATATATAATAATATATATATTAATATATAATAAGATTAAATAATAATATATGTAATATATAATAATATGTATTATATTATTATATATATATATATATTATATATATAGATATATATAATATTAAATATTACTACATACAAAAAATATAATATATATTGCAATATATATATATATATTATATTATATATATATATATATATATATCATATATATAATAATATATATTAAATATAATATAGATATATAATATTACATATTATTACATAATATTTAATATTTTATATATTATTATATATAATAATAAAATATTATATATCATATTATAAATATATTATAATATATATTTTATAATTATATTACATATATATTTTATATTAATAATATATATCATATAAATTATGTATTAATATATATCATATATATATAACAATAATGTTTGATATATATATATATATTATATATATTATAATATATTAAAGATTATAATATATATAAATATGATATATTAAATATTATTATATATAGGATATTATATATATATATATATTATATTTAGTAATAATATATATATTATATTATATATTTATATTTATATATCCTATATATAATAATATAATATGATATATTAAATATTATTATATATATAATATATAGGATATATATATATATATTATTAAATATAAATATGTAATTATTATATATATATATATATATATATATATATAATACATTAGACATGATTGTAATTTTTTGAACATATGAAAGGTAAATTGGTCTTTTTGACACTTATCCCATGTCTCATGTCCCATGTCCCATGTCTCATGATCTGAGATGGGACAGTTTTTCCTAATTGTTATCCCATTTTGTCCCATACTGTCTCATGTTATTGTCGTGCTAAACGTGGCACAAGAGGAAACTATCTCACATTGTCCTGTCATGTACTACATACCAAACGCACCCTAAAGGGCAATACATAATAATGCTGCTAAGGAAAATTTAAACTTTTCCTCTTGTTGTGGGTCCATCTCCCATATATAAAATGTCTTGAGAGAAGACTTGACTTTTGCAAACAGCAGAATTTTTTTGATTTATATGCTAATTGATTTCCATGGCACTGCAGTTTCAATACAAATATGATTTTGTAATTCTGGCGTTGAAAATCTCATCCACTAGTGTAGTAGTAAATTTATAATTATAGGATACAAAATCAAAATCTCACTCACAATGTCGAAAATCGAAATTCGAAAAACTCCAAACAGGTATATATTGAAAGAATGCCGCAACAACAATTATGAGGGTGTATTCAATTAAGATTTCAAAAGACTTTTAATGACTTTTATGGAATTAAAAAGTTTGGGTGTATTCAATATAGACTGTTAAAGACTCTATAAAAGTTATGGTGTATTCAATACAGACTTTTATAAACTTTAAAAAAGTTTTTAAAAGTCATATGGTATTCAATCAAGACTTTTTAACAGTCTATGAAAGTTATGAGGTATTCAAAATCTCAATAACTTTTAATGACTTTTAAATATCAATGACTTTTAATGACTTTTAGTTATAACAAATCTCATAATTTGTCTTTCATTTCTACCAAAAACTTCGAATGACTTTTTTTTTTTAATAGAAAGAATTTAACTTTATAAGAGAAACATAGAACTCTTTGAAAAAAATTAACCATCAAACATATGTTATATTTTCAAGTAAAAGAACATACATTCTTAATAAATTTTACAAATAAAATAAAATGAATAAACATTATAAAAAAGCATACAAACATTAATGATCTATAACAAAAAAAAATTAAATAAAAAATAATATAAAACAACTCTCTATAAGCTATGTAATTAAGAATGAGAGATTTCATATATTTTTACCTATATTTTCAAAACAACTAAACAATACCGAAACAAATTAAACGAACTTCATTTATGTTAATTAAAAGTAATAAAAGACAAAAACCACTACTCAATCATGTCAATATGTCACAATCAAAGTCACGTATGAGCTTGGCTCCATGTAATTATAATCAATATCAAACCACCCACTTTTATGTATGAATTTTGTTCACTAATTATGTGCGGTTTTTATATTTTATCTTTAGTAACTTGAATTAATTTTTGTAAGATTTTATATACCCCTTGCAATACTTTCGTAGAGACATGTAAATGTTAATATTATTGCCGATTTGCTACATTTATTCTAAAATAAAATTTATAATATTTTGATTAATTATAAAAAACAAATAAAATTTTGACTAATTATTAAAAAAAAATTAGCTGCATAATGTAGTTATAATGCAAAATATAATAAAATTACAAATAAAAATTTTAAAATCACATATATAGGCAAGAATGCTTTTGTCAAGTTTAATTAACAATGATTTTTTATTCTTTAAAAAAAACATTGTTATTGATATGAGAAATCTATATAATTTTGTTAAAACAAAGTATTTATCATATTTAAAAATCAATAAATGTTTATAAATGTCTACGAAAGTCTTTTAAAATGAAATTATCTGAAAGTCATTTGAAATGAAAGTCTATGAAAGTTTTTTAAAATTAAAGTTTATGAAAGTTTTTTATAATTCTGTAAAGTCTATAAAAGTCCATCAAAGTCCATCAAATCTGTAAAAGTCATCCACTTAAAAAAGTCATTAAAAGTCTTTTGAAATCCTATTTGATTACACCATCCTTAAGTTTTAAGCAGAATTTCACATAAGTCCTACGTTTTTGATAATTTGTCACCTTTATAAATGTCTTTTCAAATTCATCACTTTAGTACTTACTTTTTTCAAAACTCATCACTTTAGTCAATTTAACCAAATATGTGAAAGTCAACTATTTTAAAACTTGTAAAAGTACATTTTTACCATTATTACTATTTAATTTAACTAAAATGATTATATTAGCTTTAAATTAAAATAAAAAATAAAAAATATTCTCAATAATAAAATCTTAAATAAATATATTACAAAAAAATCGTAAATAAATAATAATAATAAAATCCATAAATTTGTGGAAGGAATTCTCTGAAATATGTTTGGAAGGAATTCTCACTTTGGAAGGAATTCTCTGAAATCGTAAATAAATAATAATAATAAAATCCATAAATAAATAGCCGCCTTCGTGGAAGGAATTCTCTGAAATATGTTTGGATCTCTCGCTTCAACTAGCCACCTCGCTCCATGTCCCTAAGCAGCTGCATTGGGAGAAGCCGGACCAAGAACGAGAGTACTAGTCTTTGACAGGCTTGGTCCCGCGTCACCCTCTGCCCATAGGCCGATTGTATCAGAACCTCACCGGATCAGATCCACGGTCGAGGTTCCCTAAAGGGAGGTAGACCCTAGCCAGCCCGCTGTGATAGGTAGGTCTGGCACCGGAAGCAGAACCGAGGCAGACCGGTCCAGACAGCGAGAGGGGCAGAAAGAGTAAGCTCGGTGCGAACCAAGAGCCACCACATCATCTAGAACTGTATGAGAGGAAGCGGGTCCATTGACCCAGTCCGTAGACAATGAGTCAAAGTGCTTAAAGGATCAGATGGCAAGGATGGCAAAGCTCCTGGAAGGAGCTAGAGAGAGGGAATCACCAGGGGAAGCTAAACAACCCCCTTGATGAAACGCATGCTTCCCTCTCTAAAGAGATTAGGAAAACTCCAAAACGGAGCTTCTGCCAAAGTTCAAGATGCCAATAGAGAAGTACTCCGATACGGAAGACCCTCTTAGCCATCAGGAATCCTTCGTCCATTAGATGGAAGTCCAAAACGCTTCGAGAAGAGCAATATGTAGAATGTTCACATCCACGGTGACAGACTTTCTCAAGACCTGGTTTGGAAAACTCCCCATGGTAGCGTGAACTCCTTTACCCTCTTGTCCGGAGACTTCTAAGCTTAATTTCAGAGAGTAAAACTATGCCGAAAGGATCTGATCATGCTTTAATACGTGGTATAGGAAAAGGGAGAGCCGTTAAGTCATATGTGGAAAGGTTCCATAAAGAAGTGATCCAGATGGGTGTCTTCGTTGAAAGGGGAAACACTAACTAATTTTAGCAAGAACCTTTGGGTCGGGAAACTATAGAGGCCATTTAGCAAAGACAAGACAAAAACCCACAAAGAAGCATACACGAGACCCCTCGAGCAGGTAGAGATGGATGAATAGCTCCAGGTCATGATGGAGCATGATAAAGCACGAACTATGAAGTGCCATAAGAAGGATAATCACAAAATTGAACCGCCCCAATGGCATAACGACCGACCCCGAACCAGTCCTCCTTCCGTCTACCTCTGCTCCCTTTAAATAGAATCTGATTCCTATCGATGAGGTTTCCACCTAGTAAGGCCTCACCAACCAGGGTCCTGGTTGCATCCTTAACCAAGGAGGCAGCGAGGGTAAGCGACATAGAAAAGGCAGCCGACCAGAATTACACCCAACTCAATGTCTTGAGAGAGGTTGTCTACCTGGCCATCAGAGACAAATGCTTCCTTAAAAAGTCGGGCCTTGTAAAGTTTTCTTAGGATTGAAGAAATAGATATAAGTACAACGACTTCTATGAGGATATGGGACACAACACTTTAGAGTGTTTCAGCCTCCACAATCAAATTGAGAGCCTACTTATGGGTGGCCTGGTGGTAGAATTCCTACAACAGGTGAGGGATGATATCAAGACTAGGAAATAAGTGTAGAGGGGACTCATAGAAGAAGATGAGAGGAAAAAGAACAAATGAAAGGATCTCATGCAACATATCTAGATAATTAACACATCAGCGGAGGCCCAACCATGGTCGGACCTCCAACAATTCAAGAAAGAACTATAAAAGGAAAGTATCACGGCTCACAGAGGGAGAACAAATGTTTACAGTAGGTTGGAAAGCGCCTGATCGGTCCTCAAACAACCAAATCATCTTCACTGAGGATGATGTGCATAACACGGTCATACGTCATAATGACCCGATGGTGGTTACAATCCAGATGGGTGACTACCAGGTGCAACATGTTATGATCGATACTAGAAGCAACGTGGACATCCTTTTCAAAAGCACACTTGACCGATTCAAGCTAAAGAGCCCATGATACAACAACTGCACCACTCCCCTATATGGATTCACTAGAGACTGCATACTCCCCACTAGATCCATGATCCTACCGATTATCATCGGGGAAGCTCTCTATAAGTGAATGCCATGGTTGAGTTCGTCCTGGTCGATGTTCAAAGCGTATACAATGCCATCCTTGGTAGGCCTCTTCTTATCAAAAATCAGATGAGTACTAATAATCTCCCACAACGTGCTAAAATTTTCTAAAGAACACCATATGGGAGACCTTAGAGGAAACCAGTAAGTGGTGTGAATGTGTTACGCCATCTCCTTTAATCCCACCACACTAATGTAGCAATGTTCACATGTCATAACGGGAGATCAGACGAGACTAAGCTCGAAGATATGAGAGGGTGACTTATCGACCACATCTGGAACATAGATCATCTAAAGCGGTACTACCCTTGAAGCAGCACCCCTGAGTTAAACTCAAAAATCAACCTCGCTCGAATCTAAAACACTCTACTCATTCAAATCCTCTAAGACAACCACACTAAACCCCTCATGAGCAAAGCTCCAACTTAAAAAAAATCCAAATGAACCACGGTTCAACTCCTTCAAGCAAGACTATGCCTCAAGCTTCTATCAGGAAAATTCAAACAAGCTCATTTCCTTTTAAAGACCGTGGCAGGTGAGGCTCTTATCAGGAAAATACAAAGTCTGTCTTTTTTCTTTTAACAAAGATGTAAGAGCGTTCAACTGGCTCTAAAGAATTGAGATAGCTCAGTTAGAACCAGGATAGCTCAGTTAGAACCAGGACACAAAACCTATGGATGTTTTTCCAAGGATTTTTATCCACAATCAATGAAAGGGGCAGAGTTTGTTCAAAATCTCCAAATGTTGTGCTGCTTCGCCTAGAACTGGGATTCCTGGTACTGAATTGCCAAATGCCTTAGACTAGGACTAGACCCCTTCTAAGAAATGATCTGGTACACCAGTGGCTTGAGTTACATACTACGATCATCACATATAGCCGGGATTCTTTGTTCAGGAATGCCTGATGCCTTGGACTAGAACTAGACATCATCTAAGAAGTGATCTAGCACATAAGTGGCCTTATTTTCCTACCACAATCATCGTATAAATTAGGGATTCCTGGTGTAGGAATGCTCTATGCCTTGTACTGAGACAAGACCCCCCCTCTAAGAAGTGGTCTGGTGTACAAGTTGCTTTAGTTGCCTACCACAACCATCACTTAAAATTGGGGTTTCTGTTGCAAGAATGCCTGATGCCTTGGACTGAGACTAGACCCCCTCTAAGAAGTGATCTGGTGCACAAGTGGCCTTAGTTGCTTACCATGATCACTGCCTAAAACCGAGATTCCTAGTGTACGAATGCCTGATGCCTTGGATTGGGACGAGACCCCCTCCAAGAAGTGATATGGTGCACAAGTGGCCTTATTTACCTGTCATGATCATCGCCTAAAACCGGGATCCCTAGTGCAAGAACGCTCGATGCCTTGGGCTGGGACTGGGCCCACTCTAAGAAGCGATCCAATATACGAGGGACCTTAATTGCCTGTTACGATCATTGCAAAGGGACTTGGTCCTAAAGAAACAACAAGTTATTAACCAAAAAAAAGATTTGATGCCATAACCAAGCAAGAATGAGAGCATGCAATAGAGATTAAAGCAATTAATCAAAGCAAGCGAGACAAGTGAGCAAATAAGTCAACATGGAATTCTAAGCAATAATCCAAAAAGAGAATCAGCACTACTGTGGGTGCTGATCCAGTCAAGAAGAAAGTAAGCCAAACAAGGGGTACATATGCACTAGTTCAAGTTACTATCCAAAGGGACCAGAGCTCAGTTGGCCTTAAAAACAATGAAAAAAAATGAAATAGAACTGTTGAAGAAGGTCAAATATAGCTGTCTTGATGGGGTCTGTTGACCTCGGTTGAATCACTGGCCTTGATGAGGTAAACGTTGCTAGTCTTGAAGATGTTGGTCCTTGTCCTCCTCTATCTGGGCTTGTTCCCCTGCTGCGGTTGCCCACTGGCTTTACTCTTTCTCCCCTCCATGTTAATCAGCGGTGGCACTTTTACCCAAAGAGGAATGCCGCGATACAGGGGGAGGTTGACAAGCTTCTGAAGGCTAGATTCATCAGGGAGTCTCGGTACCCTGAGTGGAATGCAAACGTAGTAATGGTTACTAAAGCAAATAGGAAGTGGCGTATTTACGTTGACTATATCGATCTCAACCATGCATGCCCGAAGGATAGTTTCCCGCTACCAAAGATTGACCAACTGGTGGATTCAACCGCAGAAAACAAGCTTCTTAGCTTTATGGATGCATTCTCGGGGTACAATCAGAAAATGATGCACCCCGCCAATCAAGACAAGACCAGTTTCATCATGGGGCAGAGCCTATATACCTATAAGGTAATGCCCTTCGGTCTTAAGAATGCATGTGCTACTTACCAGCGTTTGGTCAACCGACTATTCAAGGAACAGTTAGGGAAGACAATGAAGGTGTATATCGACGACATGATCACTAAGTCCCAGGTAGCTGAGCAACACCAGGACCATTTTTGCTAGACTTTCCAAGTAGTCAGAGAGATTCAGATACGGTTAAACCCAGCTATGTGTGCCTTCGGGGTGGCAACAGGGAAATTTCTCAGATTCGTGGTCCATGAGAGAGGAATAGAAGCCAATCCGAAAAGATCCGGGTCATCCTGAATCTTGAATCTCCTGCCTCACTCAAACAGGTACAAGGCCTGGCCAGTCAAATAGCAGCCCTTAATAGCTTCATATCGCGGTCTACAGAAAAATGTCTCCCTTTCTTCAAAACTATCAAGTATGGGAGGAATATGAAGTGGGATCAGGACAGTGAGCTAGCCTTCCAATCTCTGATGGAGTACCTAGCTAGCCCACAACTGCTGGTTAAGCCAATACTAGGAGAAGAGTTACAATTGTATCTGGCCGTATCCGAGACTACCATTAGTGGGGCCCTGGTCAAAGAATGTGGAGATGGGGTTCAGCGACTCGTCCACTACGTGAGCGGCACTCTGACCAAACCGGAGAAAAATTACACCCTCTTGGAGAAGCTCGCCTTTTCCCTGGTTACCACAGCCAGGAAGCTCCGCCCCTGTTTCCAAGACCATTCAATCGCGGTGGTTACTGATCAGCCTCTGTGACAGTTCCTCCAAAGACCAGATATATCAGAGAGGTTGGTTTTGTAGGCCCTGGAATTCACCCAATACGATATCAAATACAAGGCCATAAACCACCATCAATGCCCAGGCTCTGACTAACTTTGTGGTTGAGTTCAGTGCGATACCCGATCCTGGTACCCTTCCGATATCGGACCTGAGCCCCTATAAAGAGCAGGAACCTGCAGATTGGCCCGCTGATAGGGAAGTCTGGATCCTGTATACAGATGGAGCGACCAGTCAACAAGAAGTGGAGTAAAAATCGTTCTGACCGATCCAGAAAAGGTCGAATGTTGCCATTGTTTCATATTTGAGTTCAGCGCCGCCAACAACGATGCTAAGTATAAGGCTCCGTTGGCAGGGATGATGGTGGCTGCAGAACTCGGGGGTAGTTATCTCCACGTCAAGAGTGACTTGCAACTCGTGGTCAACCATGTAACAGGGCTATGCCAAGCGAAGTGAGACAACATGGCAACCTACCTTGAAAGGGTTCAGAGGCTTATGGTCTGGTTCAAGGGTTTCAAGATTGAGTAGGTACCTAGGCAGCAAAACCATTGGGCCGATGTCCTGGCCAAGATAGCTGCAAGCGGAGGACATGTGTTGCCAAAAGGGGGTACCATTCTAGGTAATCTCTCAGTCAAGCATAACAGAAGGAAAAAAGGTTAATCATGTGGATCGCCTCCCTTGCTGGATGGATCCAATAGTGGACTACCTCCAAGAAGGAAAGTTTCCTAGAAATCTTGATCAAGCCCCCAAACTCAAGAGGATCTCAGCTTCAAATTGCCTGGTAGAAGGGCACCTCTACCGCAGAGGGAGGTCCCTCCCCCTACTTAGATGCCTACACCCCAATGATGCGAGCTATGCACTTAGAGAAGTGCACTCAGTGGACTATGGAAACCATACCGGGGGAAAAGCGCTAGCTTACCAGGTACTTCATGACTGGACATTTTTCTAGTGTCGTTTTAAACGATTAATCCGTCAACAATAATGTAAAAACCTTACTAAGCCTAAAATGATTTGGAAAACACAAGTATTGTGGCAAGTGCGGGATCGTCCACAGGGAGCGGAGTTAGCTAAGATTAGTTATTGCTAAAGTAATGTTAATGTATATATATATAATAAACGAAACATAAAATGATGAAGATGTAGATGGTTAATTGTCTTATTAATAACACTGAAATAAGTATGCAAACTAAATGAAGGGGGAAATGGGATGAAGGATATATATAGATGATGGAAACTAATGAGTTAATGGATACGAAAGTGAATACAGGGCAATGCAACAAACTTGTCAATAGCACAGCTATTCAAGGCAACCGACCTAGGATGTATAGAGTTGGTTATTTATCCCTAGAAGGTGGTCAACCTAGGATGTATAGTGCGGACCACCTATTAGGGATTAATCCGTCGTAAACTACCAACCTAGGATGTATAGTGTTGGTTGTTTATCGGATTCTGGAAATGAAGCTCGTCTACCTAACAATGACTCAACCGATTAAACGTAGTCACCCTAGGATGTATAGTGATGACTTCTAACTCTCTCACTGGCTCCGACCTAGGATGTATAATGCCGGAAACTCGATCGAGGTTAGATTAAGACCGCGGTTTAAGAGTCGAAAGTCATGACGGTCCGTCCATTCATTAGAGCAATAAACAACTAAATAAGATGTATATCTAGATGCAATACTCATACATAATACAAAGAGATCTTGCAAGAGGATGTATCTACATAAGAAATCAATGGTAAACATTCATAACAAGAATAGATCAATAAAGGATAGACATGGATATCAATATAACATCAAGTTTATGTACAAGCCCAATATTCAACTAACTACTCCATCAACCCCTTAGAGGGGATTTAGCTACTCATTACAACTAGGAAAATAAGAGAAAGGAAAGAGAAAGAACCCTTGGAGAACGTCTCATTCCTTAAAGTGGCTTCAATCTCCTAACTTCCTTGAAGTTGAGTAGAGAATGTAAGGATGTGAGAGAGAGAGAGAGAGATTCTAGATCTAAGTGTGTAAAACCTCTGAAAAACGAAGTCAAAAGCTCCTTAAAACATTTCCATACTATTATATTTATACAACATACAAAAATAGGTCACTTAAGCTTCAAAAATCAAACTGGCGCTCGCGGAGTACGGGTGGAGTACGGGTGAATTACCCGTACTGTATAGGTTGTCATCTTCAGTTCTCAGATCTGGGAAATAGTGCAGGTGGAGTGCGGTTGAATTACCCGCACTTGACCCGCACTTGGAATCGCACTTTGATCGCACTTGAGTCGCATTTCACTGTCAGGTGCAAAATCTACCTTCTATCTTGAGCAACAGTGCGGCCCGAGTGCGGTTGGATGACCCGCACTTTACCCGCACTCTAATGTCAGGTGTAAATCTACTCTTCTGGTCTTGGTAACAGTGCGGTTGGATGACCCGCACAGTACCCGAACTCTAATGTCAGGTGCATCTTCAACTTCTCTGGTTTGACATTAGTGCGGGTGGAGTGCAGTTGGATGACCCGCACAGTACCCGCACTTTAACGGCAGGTGCAACTTCAACTTCTCTGGTTTGGCAACAGTGTGGGTGGAGTGCGGTTGGATGACCCGCACTATACCCGCACTTTAACTCTTCACTTGCATCAGGTCCCGGCTATGAGCATGAGTACGGTTGCGACCCGCACTTGACTTGCACTTGACCCACACTGTAGAGCTGCTTATGCTCATTTGTTTTTCCTTTTGCCCCTTTTCTGCCGGAATCACCGCAACGTGCTTCCAAACCCATCTTTGCACCATTTCCTATAATTACGCACAAAACAACCCATTAGAGATACAAAAACACACGAAAACAGAACATAAGGTAAGGATTTGCGGGCCTAAATATACTACATATTTGGCCCGATCACTTCACATGGGGTATTACTGGCTAACCTTGCACCACGATGCAAGGCAGTTTGTGCAGTCTTGTAACCATGCTAGAGAACAGCCAATCTAAGTCACCTTCCACCAGAGCGGCTCTCCTTTATCAGCTCACCATATCCATTCGCCATTTGGGGTATATTTGATCGGACCACTCCCAACCGCGCCTGGTCAAGCAAAACACACTATAATGGCCATCGATTATTTTACCAGGTGGGTGGAAGTGGAGTCACTTTCCAAGATCACGGAGGAGAACACGACAAAGTTCATCAAAACGAACGTGGTTTGCCACTTCGGTACCCCGATGGCTATTATCACCGATCTAGGCAAACAGTTCGACAATGCACAGTTCCGAGATTTCTATGATAACCTGGGAATTGATCCCCACTCTGTATCAGTGGTAGATTTTTGGACCAATGGCTTGGTAGAGGCCACGAACAAGACCATCAAAAAGCTGATAAAGAAGAAACTCCAGCAGAAGATGGGCAAATGGACAGATGAGCTTTCTGATATGCTTTGTGTTTATCGCACCACTAAAAGGACTGCTACAGTAGAAGCCCCTATTTATTAGCTTTCGGGGTAGAGGTTGTCCTACCTATTGAGCATAAACTGAATTTCTTCAGGGTTCAACATTTCAAGCCAAAAGGTGACGAAGACAATTAAGGGCCAACCTGGACCTCTTGGAAGAAAAGCAGGATAGAGTAGCAGAAAGGGTATCAGTTTGCTAGAGCTAGATTGCCTGGTACTTCAACAAGAAGGTCAGGAACTGCAGTTTCAAAGAAGGGGACTTGGTCCTCAAGAAAGTAACCCAGAACACCCGGAAGAGGTCAGACGAGGTACTAGCATCAACTGGGAGGGCCCATACCTGGTTAAAATGGTAATTCGTAGCGAGGCGAACAAACTGGAAGATATAGAGGGACGTCTTATCAACCATACCTGGAATGCAGATCACCTTAAGAGATTCTACTCGTATATGGACTGGGAATGCGAGTGGTAACCGACTGGTGTCGCCCTAGATAGGTACCACTTGATACTCGTATCGCCCAAGAATTTATATCACCACCTGACTAATAAATAAAGAATCTCCTCTTTCTAAATTTGTCTGTGTTTTATCTCCAATGATCGCTATGAAAGTTCACCATGATCGCCATGAACAGAAAAGACCACATAGCATTCTTGATGCCTTGGACAGGACCCACCCCTCTCTAGGAAGGGTCTAGTTCATAAAGGCATAGTTGCCTACAAGACCAAGGTTGCGAAGTTATGGCCCTGGTTACCCATCGCTTCCTCAAGACTAGGATAGCCAAATGGCGCTATTGCTACCTTGGCCGGAACCCAATCTCACTATGAAGGGTCTGGTTCATTTAAGGCATAGTTGTCTACCAGACCAAGGTTACGAAATTGTGGCCCTGGTTGCCCGTTGCTTCTTCAAGACCAGGACAGCCAAATGGCCCTCCTACTGCCTTGGTCGGAACCCAATCTCGCCAAGAAGGGTCTGGTTCATTTAATGCATAGTTGCCTACCAGACCAAGGTTATGAAGTTGTCGCCCTGGTTGCATGTCGCTTCCTCAAGACCAGGACTTCCAAATGGCACTCCTACTACCTTGGCCGGAACCCAATCTCTCCAGGAAGGACCTGATACCTAAATGGCATAGTTGTCTACCAAGGTTGTTCTCGTCCAAGTATCGTGATTCCCAAAACAGGATGAAAGGTGCCACGATTCGCCTGAAATATCAACTAAGTATCGGGATTCCGTACACATGGGAATACCCATTACCTATATTCATTTGCTTATATATATATATATATATATAAGTGTATCTATCATCTAAGTACTGGGATTCAAGAAAATGTGAATTCCCGGTACCTAGATTCCTTAAGGGGGATACCGCTTAAGTACCAGGATTGCCAGAATATGAATGCTTGGTACCTTGGTTCTCTCCAAATGGGACAACCAATTGTTAATAATGTACCTCAGGAAAGATCACCAGGATTCATGGCCATATTATTAGGAGATCCTCTACCAGTTACAAGATGTGCCATGTATCTAACTTTAACAAATTTTAAAGTTTTCTTGTGTTACCAGGAAATGGTTAAGTCATGTACATACTGGGGACTACTTCTCATATCAGTACTGAATCAGAGCTAGAGACATGCAACATAATTCAACTAAGGGGTAATAGTAGAGGTTAACTAGGTATGAAAAAGAGAAAGACTGTTCTCATTACTTACGAATCTGGGAGTCCATTGCCCATTTATGGGCTACATCTATATAAATAAAATGGAGGAATGAAAGTCTACGTCCAGACGATGTTATCTTGGTTGGCTTCGTCTGCTTCTGGTCTATTCTCTTGATTGACCTCCTCATCATAGCCACCGGAGGTAGGAACGGAGGCTCCGTAGGAATCATCAAGAACTTGAAAAAGCAGAAGGGTAGCTTTGAAACCATCCATGTTCAAGATGCGATTGGCTACGAGTTTGTAACTCGCCTAAGCAACATGTACACCATCGGTAAAGGTACAAAGCCACTCCGGATATAGAACCAGCTCTTGGGACCATATGCCATCTGGAATACATACCAAAATTCGCTTAGCCCCGGTTCCCTAGTGACTCGTTCCATCTCGTATTGCTCCCTCCACAACACCAAACACCTCATCAATCACGGTCACGACGTCTCCGACCGGTTCTCCACCCTCTCCTACATTGTCAACCTCTTCGATCAAGTCGTCATCAACATTGATCGGGGTTTTGGGGGGATTACTAAAACCCTACCCGATCACCACACTTCGATTCGACTGGTGACGCTGGGGGGCATGAGCACTTTCTCCATCGTCACCCGCTTCACGGGTCCTCTTTCTAGGGGCGAGGCTCCAACTGGCGGTGGCATCGTCATCAAGAGTCCGATCCAAACTATCTGAAGAATACATGGTTACAGTAGAGGGAACGTTGAAGGTTGAGGTAAAAAGTGAGCTAGGGTTTTTGGGATGCTAGCATTTTTTTGGGATGCAAGAAGTAATATGAAGGGCGAATGATCGGGACAAGTTACTTATAGAAGGGGGAGATTGCTACAAATAATGGAAAGAAAAAGCCATTAATGACGTGGAATACTCGGAAAGCGGGAGTAACGGTTTCGAGAAAGGCACGACTGTAGAAACTTCTTTTTTAAAATTGACCTATCTAATACAGACATGTGGAAGGCCTATTAAATCAATGTAATAAAGGAAGATTCTTCCTAGATCACGTCCCAGGTATCGGTAACCAACGACGAGAGACAAGTAAAATTCTTCAAACGACATAAGATCTGACTCCAACCCTAACTTGGTACCGGTGTTTAAGTTAAGGGGGACTTCTGTTAATATCCATTTCTTGATAGGGATCAAAGATGAATTTTCCACCTCTCCAGTACCGGTAGGATCTAGATCAAGACCGGTTCCCAGATACCAGGGGTGCTCAATACCACTATGATACTCACTATTTTTTCGTTAGGGAATTGTGAATCCCAAAAAGATATTTATAAAAAGTCCTACGCAATGTGCTCTATAGTTGTGAAAACTAGCAGAGCGGTGAGCGAGGGTATTGTTCCACAAGGAGGTGGGATTCATCGATCGTCTCTAGTTCTAGCTATACAACACACTGAGCGAAATCATGTGTTGCGTGTGCGGAAAAGTAAATAATAATATAATTAAATAAATTACATAAATAATATATACATGGATAGGATGGAATGTAGAGATGCATGAAATGTGGGTACTCTATGGAAATGACTCAACCGTGATAATCTTCCTAATTAAGCACTAGACTCACATAGTCCCTCAAATGTGCAAGTATATGTTATAGGCTCGTGTCCCCCTAAATCGATCTCTAATCTCTCTCGATGTCTTAGAGATCACATCTACACAAAGCATGAATTCATTAAGTGTCGTGGCACACACAAAAGAGCCATGTACGCCAGCCTAGTGATACTCTCACTTTCTGATCACATATACATGTTATTTCGTGGGGCATGTAATGCGCAACCGCGTTGGTCATACTACAGCCAGTAATTCATCCACGGGGCTAACCAAATACGGGATGACAACCAAGTGAAAGCATTAAGAATACGAGATACCCATACAACACGTATGTTATATGCTCGCGTCCCCTAAATTGATCTCTACCCTCTCTTGAGCGCATAGAGATTGCTTCCACACATACAAAGTACACATGAATCCATTAAGGACTGTGGACACACATGAGCTCTACACGCCAGCCTAGTGATCTCTCAACTTACTGGTCAAATGTAAAGGATACCACGATGAGCCTGTTAATGTGAACCACGCGATATATAACACACAGCCTAAATTTCATTCACAAGGTGGCTAACTGAGTGAAAGCATTAAGAAATGAAATACCCCTATAACTACACGAGCACAAGAGGAATTCAGTTTATCTTTACTTTAGATACAGATTCGATTTATTCAACTCCCTAGGATGGCTAGACATGGAAAACAAGTTCACCAAACAACAATGTGCAATAAGTTGATTGTTATACCATTAAGACCATTCAATCTAAGTTAGGGGTTTATCCTATTGATTAAGGAATTCTCCAAAATCAATTCATTACCCAATCCAGCCAAGGATGGGTAATTGTGTCTTTGAAACAAAGACCCATTAAGCACAAAGATGTGAACCAAGACCAATTTAGCAACTAAATGCCTGAACTGAAACTTTTTCTACTTTTTGGGGCTAAAATCCCTAATACTCAAATTACTCAATACATGGTATTTTGGTCAGTTCATTAACATGTAAACACTCATAGGAAGCTAAATTACACTACTCCTACATTAAATTACTCTACTCCTACATTAAATTACTCTACTCATAATCCCAATTATACATACATATCAATTTTGACCCTCTACACACATGGATTTCACAATAAGAGTTTAATTCATACATAAAGCAAAGAGTAAAACAAAACCCAACTGAATTTAATAACAAACATACATATATTGCACATGTATAGGTTTAAAATATTCCCAAATCAGGGTTACACATCAAAGAAGCAAGAAATACAAAGAATTGAGTAAAAAAGAGACAACCTTTGAAGACAACCCCTCCAAAGAAGCTCCTAACCTTCCTAGCTTGAAATTGGACTCCTAATTCCTTGCAAGCTGCTCTAATATGGATGGAGGAAGGGTAAAATGGTGTGGTGGAGGTGAATATCGAGCTCCCATGGAGGAGAAAACCTCTATGAGAGCTATTTCTCTCTCCTTATTGGTGAAGAAGATGAAGAAGAATGGAAGAAAGAAGTGTTCGGGAGTGAGAAAGGGAGAGGGAAGTCTCTTGAAGATGAGAGAAAATGGGATATTTAAAGAGTGAGGAGGTTAGGGTATGAAATGGGGGTGAAAGGACAAGAATACCCCTCAGAAAATGGCTGAAAATCGTAATTCCGGGCATTTCCGCGGTAGGTTCTGTGGTACGCTTCAACGGACGTATCGCGGAGCATTTTTTAGCACTTTCTGGTGATTTCTGCGGTACGTCAGCAGTATGTTCTGTAGTACACCTGACAACTCTGCGCACCTTTATGGAAACAGCCATAACTTACGCCAGAAACCTCTGTATCTCGATCTGTAAAGTGCGTTGGAAATTAGGCATCTAGGGCTTTCCAAAAATAGGTAATGAATAACATAGTTCGATTGGAGGAGCAAGACATGGCCCTCAGAAGTTGAGTGTACTGCACGAAGATTTCCAATTTCAGCTCTTTTAACTCCAAAAATCTTCAATTTAGCTCAACACCTTATTTTAAGGGATATAACCTACACAAGGCTCACAAAACACATTATATACAAAAATATGCTCAAAAACAAGAATAAAAGCTAGGAAATGGGGACCTCAAAATGTGTATTAATCAGTACGATCACACTAATCGGAGGGACGACAATACCGCATCATACACATATCGAACAGAGCCGGTATCGCGGTACCTCTTACCTGGTACCTAGGTATGACGACACCTGCCCGGTACCTTAGTGCCACGATGTCAGTCCAGGTTCCAGCCGAAACATGTATCCAACCCGCTCAGTAAGAGGAATGTCACCATGAAGATACTAGCATATTAGAACAAGCGCCAAGCCAGCGAGAGTAGACCGGTACATCAGGGTACCGCACCACCAGAGTAGAGAGTCAGAATTTTACACCAAGCAACACAAAGGAAAGAGTTGACTTCTTCACCATTTAAAACGCCATAAGTGAGACCAAATGGTCAACTAAATCAGAGTTTAAATACAACAGTAATTGGAGGGATCAAATCTCACGCCTTTAGCCTCAATCAATGTCTTTCATTGCCTAAATAAGGATTCCAATGATTCTCCATAAATGGACATGATTCTCAGGAATGAAGGGAGGAAGAGTCCATAAATACGGCAATGGAAGACGATGAGAAGGAGGATTCTTTCCGTTTTCAGAAAGAGTGAGGATATTCAAACCAGAGATTGAATATGACAGAGGGAGAGTTTTCCTTCACCATGATATAGAAAAATGTCCACTTATCGCTAGTACGAGTTCGCCATCTCCAATTGTGTATAATATAAGAGAGAGAGAGAGAGAGAGAGAGAGAGAGAGAGAGAGAGAGAGAGATTGTGTTAAATTGCATTAGACCTCCATTGGAATGGAGGTGTTCAGAGAAACTTTTATGAAGTGTGTTTTGGTAAGATTGTGTTTTAATTGGTTAGAAACAATCTTAGTTTAGAAGGTGATTATAAACAATTTTTATAAAACTAAATGATTGTTTAAGAATTCCCCGGCCCTGATAATATAATATATAGATTAATGCTAGACATCCCAACTCCCACCTTTGTATCCTACATCCCTCCTCTAATGATATGTCAATTGATGAGTGGATACACATGGTAAGTGAGATAAATTGTGATTAATATGTATTCACTCACCAATTGACACATTATTAATGGTGAAGGATGTAAGATACAAAATGAGCATTGAAATGGGTTCTCATTATAATCGGTTCCAAAAAAGATAACATTGAAATGGCTTGTCATTGCAACTCAGCAGCATAATGTCATGCATTGCCGCTATATATATGCTAATCGCTAATAATTAACTTGAGCGAAATTATTTTGCAGGGAATGGTGGTGATGTGCCTTGTATCAGCGAAATTGTTTTCCAAGTCAATGCTTTTGATTGACATATTCAACCTAATGGGTGTGATCCTATTGGCAGTGGGAAAAGCTGGAGTGAAGTTTTCTTTGGGAACATTTATTGCTGATCAATTCAGATCCCATAAACCCCAACCAATCGTAAACGAAGATAGAGTTATGGCTCGAACAAAAGCGTGGTGGGGTGTTGCATGGATTTTAAGTGGTAGTGTCTTCAATTACCTTAATCGGTTCATGGACATTAACTTTTATAATTACATCATCTGTGATGGGAATGGCCTTAATCTTGTTCTTGTGCGGTATTCGTTTTTACCATCAATCATATGAAGATGAAGATGATGATGATGTTGATGATGTTGAATATCATCGCCCTTTCTGTGTTCTCCGAGTTGTCTACGCTTCCCTAATGAAAATGAATATGGAATACCCTTCTTCTTCGGACAATTTCTTTCACAATCATGAAAATCAATTAGAGTTGCAGCCTCAACTCAAATTCCTCAGGTATGCAATATAATCCCTCCCCTCAGTCGCTTGATCTTTCTTTATTAATTTCATTAATCACTCGAAAAGACAGTGCAGTGCAAAACTCAATATATGCTGGAAAATTCGATTTTGTAACATGACAATTTCCTATAACGTACATGCATGCAGATGGCTAGACAAAGCTGCTATTATTGAGTCTACTTGTGATCAAAATGAACAAGCAAAGGCTGGCAGGCTTTGCACTGTGACACAGGTCAAGGAGTCTAAATTTTTTTTTAAAATGGTTCCTATGTGGATTGCTTTCTTTGGGTTTGGTTTGCTGCTATCAACAGGGAACACCTTTTTTTCTGAGCAGGGAAACAACATGTATGATTCTTTACTTCCTGTACTAATACTTCAGAATATATGTGAACAAGTCTGCTGGAATGGTGTTTTCTACATTTTGCTTCGCCATTGCATGGCGGGTTGAGGTGCACAGGTTGCAGATAGTTAAAAATTAAGGATTGTTAGACAAACCTGCAGAAATTATACCAATGAGCACCTTCTGGCTTGCCCCACAGTTCTGTTTGTTAGGTCTTATGAGAGGCCTTATTCAAGATGGATTGGAGGAATTCATGACTGATCAGCTCCCTGATTCATGGGAGAATTTTGTACCAGCAATGAATGGATTTGTTATTGATGGAATCGGAAGCTTCCTTGGCATAGTTTGCATTTATGGAAACAGAAGCCTTTTTGCTAACCCTTTGAACCGCAGTGGCCTGGACAAGTACTATCAAAGGTTAACAATATTTAGTTTTGTCAACTTGTGCTACTATTGGTTCATATCAACCTTGTACACACGCAGCAGCAACACTCACGCAGGAAAAGTATGTAACGAATCGCAATCCACCATTGCAAATGTCGTTTAGTTTACATTTCAAAATATATTAATTTGAGAGAGGTGCTAGTCAATACACATCAAGAGATGTGCATAATTTTTTTTTCTTTTCAAAGTAGTGCCAGGAAAGGAAATGTTGGAAGAAGAATTTAGGGAGAGGAAAAGGACTGGGTGATTGCTTTGGTTCGATTGTAATTTTTTTATTAATTTATGTATCTACATCTCATTTCTTATAATATTTTTTATTCTTCCACTAAAAATTGGCCACCTTTTGGATTTAAGATATATATGACAAGTCCTCTCTTGAGCTGAACTTCGATGGAAGTTGTCAAATCTTTTCTCATGAATGACATAGCTAAGGTAGTATACACGTCTCAAAAACCATCTAATACTCATATAACAATCAGGTTTTATTTTTTAAAACCAATTAAATTAATAGAGGTGTGTTAGAGTTGAGCGAAATTTAAGATTTTAAAATGAACTCATCAATTGGATTCTAATCCATTTTTCGGGTCTAGCCTAAACTTTATTAAACATCCGTATTTCATTAAAATGTATATCCTTATCTTTTTTAAGTGAATTGAACCTTTTATGTCAAAATTTTATTAGATAATAAAATGCTACATTTCCTAATGCTTAATTATTTAATGTAGACACCGAAAAATCCACAATTAATTTGAGTCGTCAAGGTTGGCACCGGCAACCTGCAAGATGGTTAGAAAAGTAGAGATCGTCGAGCCACGGAGGGGGTAGTCCTTTTGGGGGGACTCGCCGACGCTCAAGTCAGTAAGGTGACAAATAGAAGGAGAATAGACTAAGATCTATAGGTAAACTGTAAGTCTACGTAGGATGTAGAACAAAAGATGACGGAACCTGTGTAGGTCGATATGGGTTATAGAATAAGAGATGGAGCTTGGCTAGCAAAGGGGTCGACACAAACCGACGTGGAGATATCTGATATGATCATCAAGGAGGTCGACATAGACCAACCTGGAGATAGGCGATATGACCATCAAGAAGGTCGACATCGAGAAGGTCGACATATACCAAGTTGGAGATAAGCGATCTGACCGTCGAAGATGTTGACATAAATGAGGTCGACATAGACCATCATCAAGATAGGCGATATGACCGTCGAAGAGGTCGTCATAGAGGAGGTCGGCATAGACCATCCTGGAGATAGGCGATATGACCATCAAGGAGGTCAACATCGATGAGGTCGACATAAACCAACCTGAAGACCCTTAATATAACCGTCGAGGAGGTTACCGGATTGTGTTTAACGGGGGCATGCACGCCAATGACAGTTCATCAATAGTGTCAATTGCGGAGCTATTGCTTGCTCCCAAACTTAGAGAGTTCAAGCCCCCCTTGTGAATGAGAAGGGGTTGCTATTTATAGGAGGAAGGCAGTGAGCCAATGGTTGGCTCACTTAATAGCAATGATGTAGATGTTACAGAATAAATGACATTGATGTAGACGTTATAAATTTCATTGCATTGATGAAGACGTTATAGACTTTAAAATGGAAGATTTTCCAATGGTATAACATGGTCCAAATTTGACTTTCAGTGATGCGGGTCTTTTATTAGGCCTTTATCCTGTTGCTTTGGGCCAAGTTTATGATTAGGCCTATTGAGATTGTACCCCTGATGTGCTTGATTATTGGGCCATGGGTTTTATTGGGCTTAGCTTATTTATTTGAAATGGCTAATTTTGGGCCGAGAATTATAAGGCCTGATTATTTGGGCTGACGTATTTTTGACCACTACACTTAATAATCCTTTTAAAAAAATATATTACTAATTTGTTAACAGCAAGGGAGTAGATTCTGAGGAATGCCTCATTTAATGGGATTCCTTCCACCAAAACATTGGACCATAGTCTTGCTCTGTCTCCCCTTCCCACTACAACTCTTAGACCCTTATCTAAAATCCTAGCCGAGTGAGAACCATAATCAAATAAGCTACCTACTGATTTTGTAAACACCAGGTTGTTGGCTCCGCACTTCCAATCCCATCTTAAAATGTCTGTCGAGACTCCATACTTTGCACAAATCACTCTCTTCCACAAAGGTAACTCTTTCGCATCAATCTCCATACCCACTTGGCTAAAAGACCTTGGTTCTTGTGAAGGATCATGCCTATACCTAAGCCACCATTAGTATTACTTTTGCACAAAATTTCCCACTTCAAAGGATGTATCTTCTCTTTTTCACCCTATTGCCCCAAAAAAAAGTTCCCCTGAAGTTTTTCTATCTTATGAGCGACACACACATCTTGAACACTAACATATAATAGACCGGGATGCTTGACATTACTAATTTGATGAGAATAAATCTATCTCCTTTGTTCAGAAAACTCATTTTCCATAGAGCTAGGCGACCTTCTGCTCGACGAATCAAATCTGCCTAGAAAATGTTTGAATTCGGATGACCTCCTAACGGTAGGCCAAGAAAAGTATTGGAAGGCATGGTCCATAAATGGGTGATAACCTTGAAGTGACCGGTATTTAATTGGGAGATTAAGCAATGTGATTGTTGTAGAGTTTGTTTGGAAAGTGTTAATTTACATGATGTTATACCGGATACGGTTGGGTGGTATCATGATGCTAAAGGATTTTTTCTGTGAAGTCTTTTTTGAACTGTTTAGATGATGATCGAACAAGGGGGATGAGGGATTTTATGGGAGTGTGGTAAGGCCTGTGCCTTCTAAAGATCGAGATTTTCGTCTGGTAACTCCTCCATGGAAGAGTCCTTGTTAGAAAAGTGCTCAAGAAGTTTGGCCTTCATTCGGGTAATAGTTTGATGTGTCCTCTCTGTAATGATGTCGAAAATCCCATAGACCATCTTTTCTCCTATGCAAATGGTCGTGGAGACTGTAGCACTAGCTTATCGGTGGCAACGGTGAATCTCCTCTAAGGGACAACTGTGTTCGTTGACAAAACTTTTTACTTGGAAGTACGTCCATGCATCCCTCATCACCTCTCTTAATTTCCAAGTACAGTTGTCAATCAAACAAACCAGATGTAACATTGTTTTATTGGACCTTTTCACCTTCCATTCGAAGTTCTACCGCATTGTAAAAAGGCCAACTAGTCTCTTCAAATCCTTTTTAGTCAGAAAGAATTGACCTTTATAAATCATGCTTGTAAGTTCTTCTGCTACCAAGGCTCTGCTTCTACCAATCCCAAACGAGTATGAATCTGCTACAGGAATAATCCACGTTGTGGTATTATCATAATCATCTGTAGATACATTACGCCGGACCTCGGAAGTACCAGTCATATCTGTTAGTGCAACTAACTTCTTGTACACGTCTTCCACGTCTTTGAATTTGGACAGGCTCTTCATCACTGTTCTCTACATGATCTACCGAATCAATATTTGCCTCATTATCCACCTCCTAGTTCGGTCCAAGGCTCGGTTCAGTGTTCTGCTCATTGTATATGTCATTGTACATCTCATTGTATTGCTCATTGTACTGCTCATCATTCATCTCAATTCGACAACCAAACACATCGCCGAATTCAGGTTCAACTACATCTGCATGGTCGACCACTACCTGTGGGACAGCATGGTCGACCAATACCGGTGGGATAACACATATGTTTTCCCCACCTTCGGTGGCACTCCTTTGCGTGAACACTTGGTTGCTACCGCTAGCGGAACAAAATTATTGGGTATTTTCAAGAGAAGGAATATCATTCCCTATCCTCTAGTTGCCCTCTCAATTAGACTAACGCATACTTGAGGGATCACCCGATCTTCCCCTAGCATAAACTGAACATTATTGTCATTTCTTAAAAATGTGCGACATGTAGCGCCATGGACGATTGATATTGAATGTAGATCAACACTGTATTTGTTTACATCATACTTCACAACGGTATGCACGATCGACACCAATTTTTCGTAAGTCATATTCTTTGACACATACATTCCTTGGTCATCGGATTCAACAAACCTCTGACTTCCGTCGGGTAACTGCTCACATAGACCGTTGCAAGATATTACTATTCTCACCCGATTCATTCTCCTGTAAAATTCATCATCACAAACCATTATTACAAAAAAAATCATTTTAATATTTTCAGGTATTTAAAAGTCTCGGAAACTATTTAAAAAGTCTCGGACGCTTCATAAAAAGGCTCAGATATTAGTTAAAAAGTCTCAGGCACTTAACCAATTAAAAGTCTCGGACACTTATGTAAAAGTCTCGGAGCCTTTATTAAAAGGCTCGGAGCCTATTTTAAACTGCTTTGAGACTATATTAAAAGTCTTGGAGATTCAAAATTCACATATTCAAACTTCACACAACCAGTTTCATGTTTACAAAAGGAACAGTTAAAGTGTTACAAGACTCAAACTCAGAAATGTAGGATAAAAAATAAGTATTTCAGAAATATATTACTTTGTTGTGCTGAAGAATATTGAGAAGTTTATTTTTAGATAAATTTATTTTAGAGAGAGAAAGAGAGGAGTTACTGAGTTCAGTGTTCCAAATGTGGAGATGGAAGTACAAAAACAATTAAAAAAATGATTATTTAAGGGCAATTTTGGTAGTTCACCATAATAGGTGCATTTTAAACATTACTTATTAAAGCAGTGACGTGGTGCAACGGTCCTCCAAAAAGGTGACATTTCTCATCATTTCCACTTAAAACAATTTACATATACTATATAAAATAAAATAAAAATTTATTTCACAAAATAAATAAATAAAAAGAATGAAATAACTAATTATTTTTAAATATATAACAATTCCAAAGCCAAACCTAAAAGATTGTTTAATATGAACTTGCATGAACATCTTTGATTAACTATGAGGCTATGAGTAGCTAGTTTCAAAAATAAATTTTAAAAAAAAAACTATAAGGCTATGACTACCATAACATTGGCATCATGCATGACGCTTCTTAATTATCCTGTTATATAAGCTAATGACAGATAATGAAAGTATGACCTAATCAATGATCTCACCCACAAAATCTTTCCATTAGTCAAATATAAGTATATAATTAGGGTTCCAGTCAAATCTAAATCATTTCTTCTTTTTTTCTCCTTTTCCATTTGGTTTTTATTTAGACCTTATTCACTTCATGTCAACTTTATTAAATGAGTCTTCAAGGAAAAAGAAAAAGAAACTCAAACCGATTATATGTTAGCACATATTGTAATGCATCTCACTTCCACGTCAGTGATTGATATTTGAATCCTACCATATGTATTTTATAAGTATAGGTGGAGAGTTTTCTTCCCGATATTATGTGATAGATATCTATCATTGTGAGACTAGATATTTAGGCCGTACTTGACTACAGTGTCGAATTTTATTGTCATACTGTGTGTAATACTTAAAAAAAGTGGGCAGCTAGCTAATCAAATAAAATTGTAAAATATCTGTTAAATTGATTTTTCATTTTTTGCCTTAAATATATATATATAAAAAAACAATAATGTGATTACAGTTAAAATTATAATAATAAATATAATTTAATTGTTTTAATAATAGAGAACTGAAGCTTATTTCCCAAGCAATGAAACTCCGATTATGACTATAAATAGATAATGAGATTGTGGGTAATATATCAAGTGAAGCTGAATTTAATTGATAAGACCTAGCTAGCAGCAATCATGGGTGAAGAAGTAAAGCTTCTTGGGATGTGCAAAAGTCCATTTTGTTACAGAGTGATATGGGCTCTGAAGCTAAAAGGCATTGCATATGAATATGTAGAAGAAGATCTCTTCAACAAAAGTGCTCTGCTTTGACAATACAATCCTGTCCACAAGAAGATTCCCGTGCTTGTTCATGGTGGCAAGCCAATCTGCGAATCCACGAATATTGTTGAATACATTGAAGAGATGTGGCCACACACTCCTTTGCTCCCAACTGATCCTTATGATCGAGCCATAGCTCGTTTCTGGGTTAAATTTGCAGAGGACAAGGTACACTAACTTACAGCTTTCATATTTAGTATATATATTTTTTTAAGATTGTATTTGAATCACTAATTAATGACGAATAAAATGTGCCCAACTCTTTGTTTATAATTATTGTGGCAGGGTCTAGCAGTCTGGAGAACTTTCCGTAGCACCGGTGAAGAACTAGAGAAGGCGATTAAGGAGAGCTTAGGAATGCTAGAAATCGTTGAAGAACATGGCTTGTTGGGAGACAATAAATATTTTGATGGAGAGAAGATTGGCATGGTGGACATAGCATTGGGTTCGATTGTTTACTGGTTAGGAGTGAACGAAGAGGTACTTGGGGTGAAACTGCTTCAACCCCACAAATTCCCCCGCCTGCATAAATGGTTCCAAATTTTCCAGGAAGAGCCAGTGATTAAACAAAACCTTACCGATCGCGACAAGATGATCGACTTCTTCAAGCTTCGCCGTGAAACTGTGGAGGCCTCAGCGGCTGTGGCCTGACTATAGTGAAATATTATATTAAACCTACTAGATTACTGTTCCATTTGAATGATACAGATTTGCATTATGTATGTGCTTAATTTTCATATAAATTAATGATACGTGTCAAATTAATTAATCTCCATTGTCAAAAGGTACAACATCTAATAGTCTTAAAGTTCATTAAAATTTTGTGTCAATCATGTTCTTATAACCACTATAGTTTTGTCATTTGTCCAACACGTACAGTTTTTATCATTTCTTTACATATAAAAATATGGAATATCTCTACTTCAAAAAAAATTATATATTAGGAATATCTTTTTATTACCCCTTTCACATCAGGGTTCCCCAGTTATATTAATTTGAAAGAATTACAGTTTGATCCTTATATTTTAAGAAAATATTTTTTTTATCTGACTTATGTGTATTAAGGTATTTGGTCCTCATCTTTTTGAAAATGCATTAAAAAAGTCGTCAACATTAATAGAAGTTTCAAAAAGACGGTTTTGCCCCTAAGAAATACGAAAAGACAAAAATAGTCCTCTAACAATTACTCTTAAATCCTACGAAAAGATTGAAATGTTCCTCAAACTCTTTGACAGTTAATTAGAAAATTAAAATACCTCCATCAAGGATTGAACCCTTGATATGTTCAACTATTACAACTCATTGTTAGTAGTTTGTTGATTTATATGCATATATAGTTATATAACTTGTTTAAAACAATGCAAATCATTTTATATAATTTAAAATAAAATCATATATTTATCATTTGAAATAATATAATATGTAATAATCAAAACAGATTTATGGAAAGAAAAAGAAAAAGATAACAAAAGGAAAAAAAAATATTTAATTGTATCCCTTTTCAATTTATGGACTTTGATTTTCTTGGTTTTTTTTAATCAAATTGAAGTAAAATATTTTTTGAAAAGGAAAAAAATTAAATAAAAACAATAGAGAAAAAATTAACGGGTTTTGATTTTCTAGGTTTCTTTTTTTTTCTATTTCAAAAAATATTTTATTTTGATTTGATAAAAAGCTCAGAAAATCAAAGTCCATAAACTGAAAAGGATAAAAATTAAATCTATTTTTTTTTCTTCTGTTTTCTTTTTCTTTTTCTTAAATCATTTTTGATATATTATTATTAAATATGATTTGATTTCAAATTATATATATATATATATATGATTTTATTTTAAATTATATAAACAGATTTACATTATTATAAACAAATTATATAACTATATATGCAATTAAATCAACTAACTATTAACAATGAGTTGTAATAGCTCAGCCGGTTAGAGCTTATGACTTTTGATAATAAGGTCAAAGGGTTTGAGAGGCATTTTAGTCTTTAGTAGAGTTTAAGATTAATTGTTAGATGGGCATTTCAGTCTTTTCGTATTGTTTAGGAGTAAAACAGTCTTTTTGACACTTCTATTAATGTTGATTGTAAACTTTTTAGGCAGAGGAACTTTTTTGATACATTTCCAAAAAGATGAGGACTAATCACCCTAATACACATAAGTCGGGTAAAAAAATAATGTTTCCTTAAAACATAAGGACCAAATTGTAATCCCCCCTATTAATTTTAAAAAAGTAAATAACTTTTGATTGGTAAAGAGTTGTGATATTTACATCCTGAAAAACGGAAAATTAACAATTAGGTTCTGGACTTTTTTTAAAATTTCAAGTTGTTTGCGACTTTTACAAAAGTGACTAAATTGGTCCTTACATTTTTCTCAAGTGTCAAATCAGTCCCTCTAACTAAATTTCGTCAGTCAACTATAACTGTGTAGGGGTAAAACTATACTTTACTCCAAAACAATATAATAATGGTACATGCACGGTTTTTTTTAAACATGTATATTTTTGTTTATTTTATTTGTGGGTTTTGATTTTTGAATAATTTTGATGATAGTGCTTGCATAATATTAACAAAAAATACAATAAGGGTATGATTGACATTGTCTTATTAAAATATTTTTAGATTTTTTTTAGCAAATTTTAATTAAAAAATGTACAAATGGTGTTTCATTAATAATAAATTTGGATTTTGTTGTAATTATAATTGTGAATTTAATGTACAAATGACAAAACACATTTGTTCTAATATGATAAATAAATGGTATTTACATACTTTAACCAAAATTGTTCAAGTCAACAGTTATATTTAACATTGTTAAACAGTTAGAAGGGCCAATTTGGTCACTTCTAAAAAGAAAGGGACTAATTTGATACTTAAAAAAAATACGATGACCAATTTAGTCATTTTTATAAAAGTCACAAACAACTTAAAATTTTTTTAAAAAAATCTAAAACCTAATTGGTAATTACCCCATGATATACCCTTTTTTGTATGAGTGCCCCATTAAATTCACTTTTTTTTCAGTTAAAGGGAGGGCAAAGGCCCAAGACACCATTAAATTCTTTTAAAAGCTTATATCTTATAAGCACAACCCACGTATTAACAAATATGTATTTTTTTAGATAAAAAAAACTATATTGGAAGTAAATAAATTATAAAAAAAAAAATTGTGACCACATATTTGGTAGGCGGCTGCCGCGTTCTCCTCTCTTGATATAGGAGGCGGCTCCTCCATCTTTTTCAATCTACGATGGTGGGCCGGTGGCTGGCAGGAGGCAGCTGCCTTCTTCATACTTTCAAGTTTCAAGATTATTGGCAGCCTTCTCCCAAGTATAAGGTGTAGGTTTTTGTTTTTTATTGGTTTATTTTATTTTATTTCCCTTTTTAAAACAAAATACTTTTTTAACTTTATTTTTCTTTAAATTTAGTTAAGACGGTAAAAAAATTATAATATCTTTTATTAAAAATATTAATAATTTAGTTTAAGGATAATGTTGGAATCTTGAAGATTTATACGTTTATGGTGCACATACAATTTTAGAGGGGTGCAAATATCGTCACTTATAGATAAATCTAATATATTTAGTATGAGTGCGGATATTACCACCCAGATAGAAAACTAATCATACACTCATTTTTATAATTGCACGCAACTCAATACTACTCTTATTGAAATGAATATGTTCATTTTAATACGTTTTATTTATAAATCCCTCTTAAATTATTAACACTCTCAATTTATAAAAAAATCCTATTGTTTTTGGAATCAATTCATCTTCTAATGATGGTCCACTTTTCTACTTTGAAAATGTCACAAATATAGATGCTTTATGAAAGGGAAGATGTTTAACTGGATTGTATATAGGGGGTCAAGAGATTTTCAATCTAGAATTCTCTTCTATATACAGTTATCTTAACAAAAATTTTTAAAAAAAAAACCTCATTGATATCTACAACTATCTTTAAAAAAAAAACTTTGTTCATTGATAGAGTTCATAACTAGATATAAAAGAAAGACAAAAAAAACAAAAGTTAAATAATACTCACCCTTGTATGATCACACTCCTCTGAAAATTCTTTTTTCATTACGTTGTGTATGTTATACGATAATTATGTGATGATGAGAAAGTTTGATACTTGAAATGAAATTAGAGCTTAATTAGGGTTTATCTTGAAAATTAAGGTTTATCATAGTTTTTTTTTAATGAATAAATATAGTTGAAGATATGTGTGTAATTAATGAGTATACATATTATTTTGTTTATTTTTAATTAATGTAATTTGTCCTTATTGTTAAATTTCTATTGATATATTTTTATAATTAAAATTTTTAATAAAACATGGGTGTACTAATTAGTTTTATAGGTGGCAATATCGGCATCCATTTAGTATTAACTATATGGTGTAACAACTCAGACCCACCAAATAGATATTATATGTTTTGAGCTATAAAGCACGCGTCCTTCATTCTCACGGATTTACTTTGAAACATGGGTTTAACGCAAGCGTCATTCACTCCTAGCCCAAAACACGTCTACCTCCTTAGGAGAGACCAAGGCTTATAAACAAGTCATGGACTTCACTCTCTAGCGATATGAGATGAAACACAAGGGGTGTTCCAAGTTTATTCCAAAAACTGTAATTTAATCTTAATTTCCTCATGATGAGGTTTTCATTATAACATCCCAAAGGTTGGATGATTGTAGGGGTGTGCACTAAGTTCGGAACCGAACTGAATTGAACTGAACCGAACCCGAAAAAAGGGTGTTCGGTTCGGTTCGGTTCGTCTAATTAATTCGATTTAAAAATTGAAAACCGAAAAGTTTTCGGTTCAAACCGGTTTGCTGTTCTGAAAACCGGTTTGAACCGATTAAACCCCTAATAAAACTATTAAAAAAAACCCCTAACATTTATAGTGTTCTTTCTCTTACACAACATCTCATTTCTATTTATTTTTGGGGAGAAATTATTATGTAGTGTACTATTATTAACAGATTTTGAACTTTTATTTACGAGTTCGGATTTTGGAATGTATTAATATATTTTTTATATTTTGGAATGGATTTGTTATTAACTTATTATTATGTATTAATATGTTTTGGAATGTATTAATATGTTTTTTATATTATGTAATATGTTGTTTTGGCTTTGGGCTATTCAAATGGCAAAATTAGGCTCATTAAGCTATTCATTAATTTTAAAACAAATTAAAAAGACCCATTATGCTATCCGACCCATTTGGCCCAAAACCAAATTGAACCGAACCAAACCGAATCGTTTAAAATCAGTTCAGTTCGGTTCCCATTTTTTATTCGGTTTAAACCGGTTTAATTTTGGATGAATCGAAATATTTTCGGTTCAATTCGGTTTTACCCAAAACCAAACCAAATTGAACCGCGCCCACTCCTAGATGATTGTGCGAGGCTTTTGTTATTTCTTTGATTGCCATCAAACTCAATGAGAGCTTTTAGTAGGGTTCGGTTCTGTTCGGTTTTGGCCAAAACTGTATTGAACCGTCATATTTTCTGTTTTTGAAAACTTTAATCCGTTTGAACTATGTTGGTCCTTAAAACTAAACTGAACCAAACATCTTTATCTCGGTTCGGTTTGATTCGGTTCAATTCAGTTTTGGACCTATTGGGATTTGAGGTTTTTTATTTATGTTTTTTCACTTTTTAGGCATTTAATGATTCACTGCAATAAACATGATTTTTTATAGCAATGCACTATAACATTATTTTCAAAAATGCTATCAAATGTACCTATATTATTGCATATTATAATGAAATGCTATAAAAAGATATTAACACATAACAATTTAGTTTAAATAGTATTTTGATTTCAATAATACAGCACGTTTAAACTATATAGCACAAATCATATAAGCTATTATATCATTTTCTGTTTTTAATTTCAACATATTATTATTATTGTGTTTTATATTATTATTAACAAAATCAAAATTTTAAAAAAATTTAAGTATTTTACAAAAACTTATTATATATTATTTAAGAATGCTACAATACAAGTTAAAAATAACTCTAATGATAAAGAGAGAAAACAAATTCTTAACCCTCTTTTTTTTTTCAAAGATAAAAAGAGAAAAAAATAAATATATTTCCTTTTTTAAAATTTGAAACTATCTTTTACTTTGTATTCTCTTCCCCTGTTTTACGGTCACCAAGCCACCCATTCAAAATCCCAACTTGTACCATGATCTCACGGATAAATCAATGGAATCTGTTTGATTTCTTTCATCATTCACCTTCTTTCATGCCCGACAACTAATAAAAAAAAAATCAAAATTTGAAACCAAAAATAGGATTTTGAATTTAGAAATAGATAAACGAGTTGAAGTATGTATACATTCTTTAATCTGGCCTAATGATGATAGATTCTTTGAATCAATTCCCGAGATTTGTTTCTTGGTTTTACATCGAACAGTTGCAATATTAGGCCAAAACTGACACACACAAAAATAAAAAACAGGGATCGACTGAAGATTTTGAAAGAAGAAGCAGTAGAATAGATAGACTTGCAATGAAGAAGAAGATATATGATTAGGGTTACAAGAAGTGAGACTAGATGCTTGGACAGTTGACAGGTGTTTAGCAGAGGCTGGAGTGAGAGAGGGGTTGGATTGCGGATGAGATTAGAGAGAGAGAGAGAGGGTGTGTGCTGAGAAAAACGCATAAGAAAAAATTCTAGGATTTTTTTTATTTATATGTCGGTTTTATCAGTTCGGTTCGATTCGATTTTGGATCTCTAAAACCGAAACTGAACCGGTTCATTTGGTTCATAAATGAGAGACAATGAATAACTATAAATATAGGGATGAATAAACCAAATAGTCTTCAAAGACTTTACTATCAGCCAAAAACATAATTGTCTTTCATTAACTAACAATACTATAATAGTCACACTTTAAATCGATCTGATCGCCCAAAGCTAGTGCTGTAAAAGGGGGCCGGCCCGGCCCACATCGGCACGGCCCCCCGGCCCGTTTAGGAAAACGGGCCGTGCCTGGCACGGCCCTTCCTTGCCGTGCCGTGCCGGCCCGTGGGCCAATTTGGCGGGTCAAATGGGCCGGCCCATATATTTTTTTTTAAAAAAATTTTTTTATATATTATTATTTTTGTATAATAAATTAGTAATAGATTATAGATACATTTTTTATTTTATTTAATGAATTAATTCAAAAAATAAATAAAGATAAAACATGAAAGAAAAAAAAAATAGATAAAAATATGAAATGAAGAATTCTTTATTTATTTCGGACTTTCAGTATTACATATTTATATGATTGCCTCATTAAAAACCTTACCAAGAAAACCCAGTGGGATAAAAACTTGGTAAGGGAAAAAGAGTGCAATCGTATTACAAGTAAATGTACATGTACAACCTAGTTCTGGACCTGGTTACTGGCGGAACCCTCATCGACATATAAATTGGAGAAATTTTGAATAAATTGTTCATCTACCGTTTCATTTTGCATCCTCTTTCGAGCATGCTCCCAATCCCGAATGCATATTAATACTTCCACCATCTCTGGAGTCAAACAATTTCTTCTTGGTTCAATAATTCGTCCACTCGTGCTGAATGCCTGTTCTGAAGACACAGTGGACACGGGGATAACCAGTATGTCACGTGCTAAGTGTGACAAGACCGGATACCTGTAGCTATAGGTCTTCCACCATAACAACAGATCAAAATTCTCCGTGTTTTCGTCGGCATCAAACTGTGCTTCAAGGAACCTATTCAGTTCGGCACCAGAAGATGCAGCAGATCGTGTAGTTGAAGAAGAAGAACTTGCTGATTTGTCTTTTTTCCGGCGTTTGAGAATGCTCCAACTTGTCAGCAACGGTTGTCTGTCCGGTTCTGGTGATGGTTCCGTGTGAATGCCGCCAAACCTGCGCTCATAAATACTAAAAACTTCGAACAACTTGTTTCGAATGTCAGTAATCTGTTCGGAATAATCTATTGACAATTTATTACCAGTAAACTCAAGCAAATATTCTAAACCAGCTAATTTAATTCTAGGATCTACTATAACACCTAAGGCATAAAGGAAAGGCATTTCAGACTAGTATTTTTTAAACTTGGTCTCCATGGCAACAACTGCATCGCCAAGCAAGTCATCTTCCCTATAAGTGTTTAACATGTCAGACATTTCCACAATCTGATGGATTGCCTGGGAAGATGTGGGGTAGTAGACCCCAGAAAGGGTTACAGTGGCATTGTAAAAAACCTGTAAAAATTCAACAAAAATCTTTACCACATACCAATCGTCTGGTGTCAGTGATTGAGCAGGTGGACAGCCACTTTCGGCCAATTTCATGTTATAAAAACCCGAAATAGTTGTATCATATTCCAAACAATTTTTCAGCATTAAGTAAGTAGAGTTCCACCTTACCGGCATATCAGTTTGGAATCGTCGGGGTCGTAGACCGTTTAATGTACAGTGTCTGCCAAATTCTTGAAATCTTGGATTAGAGCTACCGATCCAAGAAATGGCATCTCTGATGCGTTCTATACGATAGCTTACTTTCTTCAAACCAGACTGTACAACTAAATTTATAATATGACATGCACAACGCTGGTGGAAGAAATAACCCCCAGCTTGCGGGATGTTTCTTTCAGTAAACAATGCAATAGACTTAGTATTTGCCGATGCATTATCTAATGTGATAGAGAGGATGCGATGAGTTATGTCATAAGTTTCTAAAACAGAAAGAATGACAGCAAAAATATTGTCTGCGGTATGTGCAAAATCCATAGGACGAAAACCAAGAATTTTTTTTTGTATCTTACATTCAGAGTCTAAATAGTGTCCTGTGACACATAAATAGTCCTGTTTGGAACATGCGTTCCAAATATTGGAAGTTAATGCAATTGAGACAGTTAGATGCTGTAATTCAGCCGTCAAGTCATCTCGTTGGGTTTTAAACATTTTTATCAAATCGTTCCTAGTGGTGGTTCTAGAAACAATTTGCATTTTGGGGCAAAATGCAGATGTTATAAATTCTTGAAAAAAAACACAGTCACCGAAATTAATAGGTTGATCAGTTTGTGCAATGTACCGTGCCAAACATTCTCTAGCATGTGCGGCGTCGTAATGCCACGTCGTAACCGACCCGTCTGGGTGCCGTTGCAGTTGTGTCTGGGTTGTATTGGGTACCTGTACGTGTTTGGGCATGCATTTTTGCATATGTCTTCTCAAATGACCGGTTCCACCCTTAGTAGTGGTATAGTTCTTAGGACAAAACTTACATTTGGCTCTGAGGCAGACCGTACCGTCTGGAAGTGTCATTTCTACTACGTCAAAACACTGTCATACGTCTGATGTTAACCTCTTAGATTTGGTACGTGATGTCGGTGTGGCGCCGGAACCAGAAGGTCCCGCTCCGGTTTCTACCGGTCCGGAGAGATCAAAATCATCGTTCAGCATGTTTAGACCGTCTGGAAAATAAGGATGGGTGGGATCCATTTCCTAAAAAAAAAAAGTTTCGGTCATTAAAATTAACTCCTACACATACAATGATTATTTTACTAAAAATATATATTAAAATTAACTCCTACACATAAAATGATTAATTTACTAAAACAATATATTAAAATTAACTCATACACATAAAATGATTATTTTACTAAAACAATACATAAAAATTAACTCCTACACATAAAAATTATTAATTTACTAAAACAATATATTAAAATTAACTCCTACACATAAAATGATTTTTTTTACTAAAACAATATATTAAAATTAACTCCTACACATAAAAATTATTATTTTACTAAAACAATATATTAAAATTAACTCCTACACATAAAATGATTTTTTTTTACTAAAACAATATATTAAAATTAACTCCTACACATAAAATGATTAATTTACTAAACAAATATATTAAAATTAACTCCTACCCATAAAAATGATTTGTTTTTACTAAAACAATATATTAAAATTAACTCCTACACATAAAATGATTAATTTACTAAAACAATGTATTAAAATTAACTCCTACCCATAAAAATGATTATTTTACTAAAACAATATATTAAAATTAACTCCTACACATAAAATGATTATTATACTAAAACAATATATTAAAATTAAATCCTACACATAAAAATTATTAATTTACTAAAAATATATATTAAAATTAACTCCTACACATAAAATGATTTTTTTTAACTAAAACAATATATTAAAATTAACTCCTACACATAAAATGATTAATTTACTAAAACAATATATTAAAATTAACTCCTACACATAAAATGATTTTTTTTAACTAAAACAATATATTAAAATTAACTCCTACACATAAAATTATTAATTTACTAAAAGAATATATTAAAATTAACTCCTACACATAAAATGATTTTATTTTACTAAAACAATATATTAAAATTAACTCCTACACATAAAATGATTTTTTTTTACTAAAACAATATATTAAAATTAACTCCTACACATAAAATGATTAATTTACTAAAAAAATATATTAAAATTAACTCCTACCCATAAAAATGATTTTGTTTTACTAAAACAATATATTAAAATTAACTCCTACACATAAAATGATTATTTTACTAAAACAATATATTAAAATTAACTCCTACACATAAACATTATTAATTTACTAAAAAAATATATTAAAATTAACTCCTACACATAAAATGATTTTTTTTTAACTAAAACAATATATTAAAATGAACTCCTACACATAAAATGATTATTTTACAAACAAAATATATTAAAATTAATTACTACAAATAAAATGATTTTTTAACTAAAAAAATATATTAAAATTAATCCCTACACATAAAAATGATTTTTTTTTTACTAAAACAATATATTAAAATTAACTCCTACACATAAAATTATTATTTTACTAAAACAATATATTAAAATTAACTCCTACACATAAAATGATTAATTTACTAAAAATAAAAATAAAAATTAACCCCTACACATAAAAATGATAAATTTACTAAATAAATAAAATTAATAACTGATATAAACATAAAATGATAAATTTACTAACTAAACAAACATATTAAATTTAAAATATAACACTTAAATAAAAATGTACCTTTGAAGTTTGAAGTTTGAACTTTGGTGTCTTGGTGGAGAGATTAGAGAATAATAGTAAATTACTAATAAAATATTATAATAGTATATTAGTAGTGTAGAATAGTAGAGAGAGAGTAAGAATGAAATTAAGAATAATTGAAATTGTATAGAGAGTTTGAGAATGGAGAGATTGAGAGAATTAGAGAAAATGAATGAAAAGTGGAATGTGTGGGAGTATTTATAGAAAAATTAGAAAAGTGGGTAAAAATATAAAACACAAGAGTTGAGGGGGCAAATTGTAATTTTTATTATTTTTTTTAAAAAAAATAACCGTTGGCTGATGTCATCCATGACGTCAGCCAACGGTTATTTTTAAAAAAAAAAACAATAAAAATATACTTAAATTTAAAAAAAAAAAAAAAAAATTCTGCGGGCCCAACGGTCGGCACGCCGTGCCGGCCGTTGGGCTTGGCACGCCGTGCTGGCGTGCCGTGCCGGGCCGGCACGCCGTGCCTAGAACCCTGACCCGGCACGTGCCAAGAATGGGGGCCGTGCCAGGCACGGCCCGCCATCCTTGGCAGGCCGGCCGGACCGGGCCCTCCAGGCCCAGCCCATATTTACAGCACTACCCAAAGCATTAAATAGATCTTATCGCCCAAAGCAGATGACCACATTAATTAATCATATATATATATATATATATATATATATATATATATATATGAGCTAGATAGCTAGCACAGTTCCATATTCATTTCCAGTACTGCAATGGAAGAAGTGAGCTCCATGGATTTTGGCCAAGCCCTTTCGGTCACAGAGTGATATGGGCCCTCAAACTGAAGGGTGTTGAATATGAGTACATAGAAGAAGACTTTCCAATCAAGAGTGAATTGCTCTTGAAGTACAACCCAGTTCACAAGAAAATCCCTGTCCTTGTTCATGGTGGAAAACCAATAGCAGAGTCCCTTGTCATCCTTGAATATATTGAAGAGACATGGCCTCACAATCCTCTCCTGCCAACTGATGCTTATCACAAAGCCATAGCTCGGTTTTGGATTCAATTTGGACAAGGCAAGGTAATTCATGATCAACCCCATCAAATTAAACTTCTATTTCTTAGTCAATAATCGACATATATGCTTATCTGATTATTGTTTAACTGTGATATATGCAAAGAATTTGTGGTCAATTGTTTTTTTTTCTTTATAAGAAATGAATTTCTTTCATATATGTGTAGCAATAATGTTTTTTCTTTCTTTTTTTCATTGATCTTCAATTTCTTCATCGTGCCTATCTGATTATTGTTTAGCTGTAATATATACACAGAATTTGTGGTCAATGATTTTTTTTCTTTAATTTTTTATTAATGAATATTTAGAGATCATTGCTACTCGTTGACTGCAGAACACAAATCTATTAATTTTTCAAGGGAAATTCGAGAAAGAAAAAAAAACTTCATTTTTTACTAAATTTGAAGGCAAGTCTGTTCTCTATTTCTCTCAACAACAAAAAAAGAGAGACAACTCTATAATTTTATAACTAGATAAAAACCTCTAAAAAAAACCTTGTTGGATCTCAACCAATATTGTTTAAAGATCATCATTTTAATTATTTATTTATTTTACTTGGGTGGGTGTGGATTCAAACTTTGGGACCTCAACCAATTTTGAAAGGGACAGGTATGGTTAACGTTAAATTGTTTTTCAAAATTGGTCAAATCTTATAAGGGGTTTTCAACTCTTGATTTCAAAATGTATTAGAGTCCTCTTAAGTTATTGTAAAATATCAATAAAATTAACCTTAGAAATTTATTAGAAACATCTCTCAAAAATTTTCACGGAAATCTGAAATATGGGGATATTTGTATTATAGTGGAATGTCCTGAAAAATACTATTTTGAGACCAAGAAATGAGTAGTTAATTGATCAATAAATTGAGAGTGTTTGCTGGATAATTGTTTGACAATTCAATTATCTTTGCTAGTTACAATTCTTGGTATAAAACTAATAAAATTTGTTGGGCATCAATTTAATTAGGATTATTTTTGGTCATTCTTCCAAGAAAGTGGAGAAGAGCAAGAGAAGGCAGCAAAAGAAATATTGGAAATGCTGAAAATCCTGGAAGAGCAAGGCCTTGGAGACAAGAAATTCTTCGGCGGCGACGCCATCAATTTAGTAGACATTGCTCATGGTTGGCTCCCTTTTTGGTTTGAGACCATTCAAGAAGCAGTTGGTGTGAAGTTGATGGAACCAACCACCTTCCCTCGATTGCACGCATGGATGCTCAATTTCGTGCAAGTTGATGTTATCAAACAAAATCTTCCCGATCGTCAGAAACTCTTCGCTCATATGAAAAACTTGAGGGACAAATTCGTTGCTCCCACTATAGTGTAGCCGTCCTATTTAATTGATTATGTAACTATGTAACTTTACTTAACGTGTGCTCTTACTATACAAATAAAAATATAATCATATAATATAATAAGCAATGATAATAGTGTTGTTGACTTGTTGTTTTTGGTACTATGAATTTGAGTTTACTACTTTAATTACCGTATTTCATTAATTAAAATAGATTAAGAGGTAGTGTTTGCTCTTGGTAAACACCTAACATATTCCGTGTGAGATTATTAATTTATTATTATTAAAAAAAAAAAGGTTCTCAGCTCTTTGTTACAAAGGAAAAAGAGATTACTTAACAACATCCCCTGCATACCGGTACATAAGAAAAATGATATTTTTTTTAAAGAGAAAACAGAATTTCATATAAGTACTATCTTTTTTGTAAATTGTCACATCTATAAATGTCTTTCTAAATTCATTACTTTAGTCATAATTTTTTCCAAAACTCATCACTTTAGTCTATATGACTAAATATATGAAAATCAACTATTTTAAAACTTGTAAAGATACATGTTTATTCTTATTACTATCTAATTCAAATAAAATGATTATATTAACTTTTAATTAAAATGAAAAATAATAAATTCTCAATAATAAAATCTTAAATAAATATATTAAAAAAATTAAATAAATAATAATAATAAAACTCATTAATTTTTTCTTTTTTTGTATTTTTGTCATAATGGATATTTATTTAGTTTAAATGATTATCTTAGCTTTAAATGATGTTTTTTTCATAATTTTTTTGTAATCTATTTATTTAAAATTTTATATTGAGAATTTTATTGTTTTTCATTTTAATTTAAAGCTAAGATAATCATTTTAGCTAAATAAAAATCCATTATGAAAAAAATACAAAATCAGAAAAAATTAATGGATTTTTTAATTATTTATTTAAGCTTTTTTGTGTAATATAATTATTTAAGATTTTATTATTGAGAATTTTATTGTTTTTTTAAATTTAAAACTACAATAATCATTTTAGCTTAATTAAATAGTAATAAGGGTAAAAATGTATTTTTATAGGTTTTAAAATAGTTGACTTTCACATATTTGATCAAATAAACTAAAGTAATAAGTTTTGAAAAAAATTAAGGATTAAAGTGATGAATTTAGAAAAAAATTTATAAATGTGACAAATCACCAAAAATTTAGAACTTATATGAAATTCTGTTTAAAGAGAATAAAATGCTATGAAAATTAACTTTAAATAACAAGATGTTGTCAAATTTCAACTTAACTAGCTAGGGATGAACAATCAACAATTATCAACCTGATAAAAGATGTCCTTATTGGCCATTTGCACACGTGTTTGGCGAGTGTAAATTATAAAAATGCCTATGATGACAAAATAAAATGTTGAATATTAGGATAATAAATTACAAAAATGAAAGATGGCTATTGGCTAGCATATGTTTTTGAGATAAATATTGGACTGGGTTTTTATTATCATTTTTGTTAGATTATATTTGTAAATAGTCGTAAATATTTACTTGATTTGAGAATTTTGTAAATTATTTATCTTATTTCACCGGTAGAGGCCGTCGGTGAGGGTTGCCCCAGTAAAATTTCCCTCTACCGTAAAACCCAATTTCTTTTAATTTTCAATAATAAACTCTCAATCTGAAATTTAAAAATTGGAATCCAACCATTCAAATATCTAGTTTGACAGTGTTAAAATATCCAATCCAAAAAGTAATCAAAATATCAGTTCTAAAATATATAATTGGTTTAAAAAAATCCGGAAGAATTTCACTTACGTTCTATCTTTTTGATGATTTGTCACCTTGATAAATACATGTTTTATATTCATCACGTAGTCCTTATTTTTTTTTTAAAACTCATCACTTTAGTCCATTTGACCAAATATATGAAAGTCAACTATTTTAAAACTTGTGAAAATACATTTTTCCCCTTATTACTATTTAATTTAACTAAAATAATTATATTAGCTTTAAATTAAAATAAAAAATAAGAAAATTCTCAATAATAAAATCTTAAATAAATATATTATACAAAAATCTTAAATAAATAATAATAATAATATCCATTGATTTTTTTTTGTATTTTTGTCATAATGAATATTTATTTAGTTAAAATGATTATCTTAGTTTTAACTGATTTTTTCATAATTGTTTTTGTAATCTATTTATTTAAGATTTTATTATTGAGAATTTTATTGTTTTTCAATTTAGTTTAAAGCTAAGATAATCATTTTAATTAAATAAAAACCCATTATGAAAAAAATACAAAATATGAAAAAATTAATGGATTTTTTAATTATTTATTTAAGCTTTTTTGTAATATATTTATTTAAGATTTTATTATTGAGAATTTTATTGTTTTTTATTTTAATTTAAAGCTAAGATAATATTTTTAGCTAAATTAAATAGTAATAAGGGTAAAAGTATACTTTCACCGGTTTTAAAATAGTTGACTTTCACATATTTGGTCAAATGGACTAAAGTAATGAGTTTTGGAAAAAGAATTACTAAAGTGATGAATTTGAAAAGACATTTATAAATGTAACAAATCACAAAAAATGTAGGACTTATGTGAAATTCTGTCATATATATATTAGGTGTCCTGGAGAGAAGATACAATCGGGATTGATTTTCGATCGTTGGATCAATTCAATGGTTAAAAAGATTGTTAAAGAAATTATAAATAAAAAAAGTACAAAACCCAAAAAGTATTGTTTTCCTCCTCTCTATGTCTTCAGATGGTCTCTCTCCTAGTAGAGGTGTCCACGGTTTGATTAAACCGACGGTTAAAAACCGAAATCGGAATTGAAAAACCAAAACCAAAACCGAAAACCGACGGTTACAAACCGGTTGGAAACCGGTTTTCCACCGGTTCGGTTACGGTTACACCTCTCCAAAAACCGACCAAAACCCCTTTTTTTATTTTTATTTTTAAAATTAACCAACCAATTAGAAGTTGCCATGTGGCACTTTTTTTGAAAAAAAAACTAACCGAACAACCGAACCGTAACCGCCAAACCGGCAGTTACGAAACTGAACCAAAACTGAAAATTTCGGTTACGGTTACGGTTCGTCCATTCCACGGAACCGAAACCGGCGGTTTCAAACCGAAACCGAACCGGAACCGAACCGTGGACACCACTATCTCCTAGTCTTTCCTGTCCTTTTTTTTTAATAAAAATTCGAAAGAGGTATTAAAAGTATGAAAAAATCCATCGGATTGAGGTGACTCGACATGACCTGATGGATTTTTGTATAGTTAAAAAACCATAAAAAAATTATCATGTCAAGTTGGCTGACATCGGGTCA